>WBOK01000253.1:0-107736 GCA_009289805.1 Alternaria gansuensis | reverse complement strand
TACACACGTTATTATTCTAGAGCCATCTCTCACTATCTTCTGTGGTGTGAAGCAAGTACTATTGCCTGAAGCCACCCCTTACAATTATATTATTTATATATAAGTTGTTTGTATATAGTACTATGTAGTATAAAAAATTCTAAAAGTAAGAAGTAGTAGGTAGAAAGCTTTTATAAAGAAGTATTGTAGGCTCCTGCTGTAGTAACGTATATATCCTTATCTTCCTCCTCTATCTCTATTGCAATCTTGTTGCTAGCTATAGGCTAGTAATTACTGTTAAACACGTTTTAATTAGTGTTGTTTTTTAGTCTCTTTAGCAAATTTTTTTAACCTTAATTTTTACTTAGTAGTCTAAGCTTTTCTGCTCTAAGCGCTTAGCGCGTAGACCTTATTTACCTACTATTTAAATTTTGTTAACTACATATAATCTTTTTTTTGACTTTTGCGACTAATTAGTAGAGGGTAGCTGCTTTTTACTTTTTTTAGAAACTCTATTTTGACTACAATAACAACCACCACCTTTGACACCTTAAAAATAAATAGTTCTCAATTTAGGTTTCTATCTAACACTAGACTAATTTAATTAGATTAAGATCTAGCAAAAGCGCTAGCTAGTTAATAATATTATAATATAGTCCTAGTTCTTTAATATACACTTTTAAAGCTTGCCTAGTGTAAGAAAATGCTTTATTTTATATAAACAATAATATATTACTATATACTTAGCTCTAACCGCGTAGGTGTTTAAATACAAAAGGTAAACAGCGTTTTATATACGTGTTCGCAGTAATTATACCTTGAATTTTCTTTTAAAAAAGACTAGAACCTTTAATTTTACTATAAAAACTACTTTAAAACATCTAGCTTTATTTATGCTAGTAGCAAATAAGTACATAGTTATTATAGAAGACCCTGTCTATCTTGCGTGTAACAAACTACTTTTAATAGCGTCTACTTTAAATTTATTACTTATTACTTTATAGTATCTTGTACTAACTTTTAGTTGTTTATTTAATATAGACGCAGGTAAAAGTTAGTTATTTAATTTAGTAATTACGCGTAAGAGAAGTCTTCTAGCAAGTAATATAACGCTAGTATTCTTTTTCTTTAAGCGTAAGTTAAAGCTTTATTTTAGTAATAGCTAGTATACTATACTTAAAAATCTTAGTAATTTAAAAAAGTGTTATAAGCTAACTAGCTTATAAGAAGGTAATAAAAAGCTTAATCTTATTAACGTTAGTATTGGTAAGGTTAGGAGGACGTCTATAGCGTTTAGTAGGTGTAAGGTAATAACAAAAGCTATATTAAACTTTAAAAAAGTTAGTGCTTGTTAAATTTTTAAGTTTTTTTTAAGTAGAGTAACTTACTTAGCTTTTAGTAAAGCGTAATAGCTCTCTAGTTTTTATTTTAAAGTGTTTAATATTTAAACAATGTTATAATTTATAAATCCTAATTGCGTAATAAGTATGTAGTGTATATGTAAAGTTATAATCATGTTATAAGTCGTTATAGTAATATTATTAAGGTAGTAGTTATACTTGTAAAAGTCAAGGGAGTTAAGATACTTCTAAGTAAAAATTAAACTACTTTACTATTAGCGTTGCTTTTAGCAAGATTTTTAATAGTTCTAAGCTACTAAGGCCTCTTATTAGCAATAAAACTAGGCATAGACTACGCGCTAGCTACGTTAAGATAAAAGGCTCGCACCTTAGGAAAATCAAACCTATTAATAGATAGAATATTGCTTTTAGATAGCTCGCGACCTTAATGTTAAACGCTTGTTTAACCTTAGCATAGCGTACAGGAGATAAGGAGATAGCGCTCACTTAGCTTTATATATAAAACAGTACTATGGCAAGAGTGGGACGCAAAAATTACGCTCTAGACCACTTCGCGGGGTGGCGCCGAGGGGTGGGGCGATTGAAAACTTCAAGGGGGCACCATAGTATCCTATCCGCTCTACTATTGCCTGGGGTATAATTACCGCGAGTTGTTTCCGCATAGCAAAATCCTGTTTCGGCAATCCGTTCTGCTTAGTTATCGCCCAACAAATGTGTTTTGCTGGGTTTGTCTGGAGTTCTGGAGTCATGGCGAGCTTCATATTTTCTCCTCAAAGTCCACTTGTTGAGGTTACGCTGTGGTGCACACAAGGTACAGGTACATGTTGAGAGCATGCTAAAGGGCTAGACATAGCGGCTGTCGGCAACCGAGGAATCACGACGCATACAGACAAGCGACAGTGCATGCGGTTGGGGCGAGCTGCTAATAGAAGCATGTTTCTGGACATATCTTGTTTGGGCTTCTTCACTTCAATCCTAAAACAGGCGACGATGGCAGATCATGAGAGGTCGAGATCGCCACCAAGGATGATGCGACAGGAGAATGAACGCGACCGAGTCACCGACGATGATGTGAAATTAAAGAGTGAGGAAGGCATATCAGAAGAAGGTGTGGTAGATACAAGAGATCAAAAAGACAGAGAAGAAACAATGGTAATCTCATCACCACGAGCCTCAACCGATTCAGAGCGCTCCACCAATGCCGATCAGCCGAGAAGATCGAATCAGAAACAACCTCCAGTTACCTTAGCCAAAACTACCTCAGTCCTACCCGATGCCGTCGTTATTCCACGCTCAAAGCGGCGTGGACTTCTCGCTCGCTTCACTCTCATCCCGGAAATTGAAAACCCAGAACATTACGCGCGGCAAACGAAATGGTCCATCACGTTTATCGTCGCCGTTTGCGCCATGGCAGCACCCATGGGCAGCGCAATTGTTTTGCCAGTGCTGCAGGAGATCAGCACGGACTTTAACGCACCCGAGACCGTAACCAACATGAGCGTTGCTGTGTATATGCTTAGCATGTCTATTTTCCCGCTGTGGTGGAGCTCCTTCTCGGAGCGACTGGGTAGACGTACGATATACATAAGCTCATTCATACTCTTTGTCGTATTTGCCATCCTCTCCGCCATCAGTTCCAGCATCGCTATGCTGATCGTTTTCCGGGTCCTGTCTGGTGGTGCAGCGGCATCCGTACAGGCAGTAGGTGCAGGAACTATCGCTGATATCTGGGAGGCCAAAGAGCGCGGACAAGCAATGAGTTTATTCTATCTTGGACCACTCTGCGGACCCCTCCTAGCACCTATCATCGGTGGTGCTTTAGGCTCAGGACTAGGTTGGCGATCAACACAGTGGTTCCTGGTCATCTATGGCGGCATGACACTCATCTTCATCATCTTCGCCCTTCCGGAGACTCTACACAGGAAAGAGAAGCCACCTGCCGACCCAAAAGCACCACCACCCAACAACGACACCAAGAAAGAGCAAAGCACAACACTCAGAAGAAGCACAACACGCGCTTCCACCGTCCAGAAGACTAAGACCATCCTAATCCACTTGCGACACATCTTCATCGACCCCTTACGCATCATCGCATGGCTCCGCTTCCCACCTGTCCTCCTCACCGTCTACTACTCCAGCATAACATTCGGCAGTCTCTACATCCTCAACATCAGCATTCAATCCACCTTCGCCGCCCCACCCTACTCCTTCTCCACCCTCATAATTGGCCTTCTCTACATTCCCAATTCCGCCGGCTACATCCTCGCCTCAATATTCGGCGGCAGATGGATCGACAGCATCATGCACCGCGAAGCTAGGAAAGCGGGGCGATACGATGACAATGGCAAGCTGATCTTCCGCCCCGAAGATCGGATGAAGGAAAATGCGTGGATTGCTGCGATCCTTTGGCCTTTAGCTCTTATCGCCTATGGCTGGACAGCGGAGAAAGGTGTTCATTGGATTGTGCCAATGATTAGCAATTTCTTTTTTGGAATAGGCAGTATGCTTATTTTCGCGTTGGTGAATACTATGCTCACCGAGTTCATGCCTCGACGCGCTGCATCCGGGATTGCCCTGAACAACTTTGTGAGAAACATCTTCACGTTTATAGGCGCAGTGGTTGCAGAACCGATATTAAGTGCCATCGGGAATGGGTGGTTGATGACTATTCTTGGAATTTGGAGCGTGGTTACGGGGTGTGCGGCGCTCTATGCGATGGGGAGATGGGGCGAGAAGTGGAGGGAAGCAATGGTCAAGGTTCTGGGTTGATAAATTGAATCTTGGGAAGGCTGACGAATGAATTCAATGCCATGTATATACCCCGCGGACTCTAGTGGTTGAGATGATGGATGAAAAGGAACCACTTCCTATTCCCGTGGCCAGCCCTGGAGCGCTGGTTGTGGACCGTCTTGCGGAGCAGGGCTGCCGGGGTAGCCACTTGGAGATGTCAGTCGCCCTTGCTGTTTGTACGCAGGCATCTGATGATACCCATTTGCGCAGGGTGGTGATCTATTTCCGTGTTTTTGCTGCTCGGATCTGTGGATTTGCTTGATGATGTAGTCGTCTGCGCGTTGTATGTATGTCTCGAATGACATGTTGATATTCGACTTGTAGAAGTCGATGAGGCTAGCTCCGTACTGCAATATAGATAGACTAAAAGTGTGAAAAACGATGGTGGTTGTAATGCGTTTCACACAGCCACACAAGGGGGCTTTCGCTATATATACTCTACCCAACCCTCTCCCCACGGTATGCTTAAACCATTTGTTAGCCACATGGTACCTACTGCTCTACCTCACAATGCAGGATTAGTGGCGCCAGCACACTGCAGAAATTTCATCAAACTGGCGCCACAATCCTCAGGCTTAGCAAGGCTTGTTATGGCGCAGGTTGCTGTGTGATTGGTGGAAAACAGGAGCGGTGCGGAAAAGGCGGAACTGTGGTTCGCGCATGTGGCTTTGGTGTGTCGGCTAAAGCCGGCTAGCCTGCCGATTTCCGTGGCGCATGCGACAGTGAGAACTGTGACAACAACTTTGCGCATTGGCAATAGCTGTCACGCTACCAGAAGAGAACTCACCGAGATGAGGAGAAAAAGAACCTCAAGAGTCCATTCGATCATGTGCCTTAGCTATCTGAACCTCCAGAGCGTTTGGCAGAATCGATATCAAGATTTCAACTCCTGATGCAACCAGGTCTTCAGATCCAGAAATAGGTCTCCTGGTGAATTGACCTTCTCCCATAATATTTACTTCGAGCCTTTGATAAAGTCTCCGCGCAGCCACCTCGGCGCACCTCTTCTCACGAAAATCATGTCGTTCTCCGTGTCTAGTCCGAGTGCACTGAACCACACCAACGCATCCTCCGGTACGTGCGGCAACCTCGTGACAGAGATCGGACATTGCTTGACCCAAGGCATTTGACTTTTGGGATTCAGTACTAGCCTTAAACCGAACACACTCGGCTCCTTCAGCTCCACGCTCTTGAAAACGTTCTCCACTGCGGCCTTCCACTCCCCCTCGTAACCGACAAATAATTCGTTGAAGATTGCGCCACCCTTGCCCGTAAACTCGTAGTCAAGACGAGGCGTATTGAAAAGGTTTAGTAACAGAGGTCGGATTTCGATGGGTGTATCGTATTTGCTGCGGCGTTCGACATCAGTACGAATTGTAAGCCAGGCGCTGATGGAGTTGCGATCGACCGCATGTTTGCCAGAAGACGGGTAGATGGTCTCTAGATAGTCTTGCGCATCACGAATGTGCACCGATATGGCACGATCCCTGAGATAGAGTTCGCGAAATTCCCGCCGCGTTTGTCGTGACACCTGGGTCAAGCTGTAATAACCGCGTGCTGCCCAAAAAGCTTCACTGGTTGTCGTGGTTTTGCGCCGGCTGACGTGCTGCTCAATTAGACGCTCCTTGTTATTCGCAGCAAGCGAGTATATCCTGTTGCGCACCTCTGCGCGTCTGTGAGCTGAGAACGAGTTTTGCCGAGGTTGTTCATGGTACCTTGCGGAAGGTCGCTAAAGCCCGCAGACCTCGCATGGGCCACGGTGGAAGGGTTTGAAGACATTGTGACGCTCATCGTGATGCTGTTACAAGCTTTTGGGCAAAATAAAAGCTTTCTTGGGTTCACGGTGGTCGGGAGTTGATGTGGAGAATTGCACATTGAAGGGCGGAGGATCAGCATGCTAGCCGCATTAGGAAGGACGTAAGTTAGGGCCGCTAGAAGATACGTAATTTGATTACTGACCGAGCCACGAACTACGCATTTTCTTACACATCGTGTTTGATCACTTCCCATCCCATTGACTACAGACTTCTGACACATATGAGATGAAGGTGAATTCCCTCGAATAAAGCTGTATGCACAGCCCGCGCGTCACAGAATTTATCTCGTTCCGTATTCGGCCAACTGTCAACGTCGACGGTTGATTTGGTCTTCCATTCCCCTTTACATCTGCAGTCTCGAGCTGGACTACAAGACCGCATGTAGTGTTTTCAGTAGGAACCCTGCAGTTCCTACAGTGCCTGAGATTTCTTTACTTCCGAGATTTTCTTTTTGCGCCCTACCGGAGCGTTGACGTTGCGTCCGGAGAACTGTCGAATATCGCGTAGTCGGAGTTTTTACGTCAAACAGACATCATCGCCACCCCTCCCAACTATGTCCTCTGTTTTTGAGCGCTTTAAAGAATATCAACGCAACCTTCGGACACTAACTCTAAAGTGAACCACGTTCCTTGGGGAAGTCAGTGTTGTTGTCGAAAGCGGAGCATCTGGGTTGGAAAGATGAATAAAGGAAACCAAGAAACCAAGAAGAAATCAGATTAAAAAGACTGACCGGGACCCATGATGCTCCGCAGTATGTTTCTATGAGAGATGGATTTTAATACACATCCAGACGACTATAGCAGGGAGTGAATATGCTGGTCGCCTTGTCTCTTCCGGTAATTGCATTACGCCGTGTAAGATGTTACATGGCCTCAGCCTCTGCACATCACGTAGCAAAAACGGTCAGTATCAGGTTAGTAGTTGCAATCAACGCTATTGAGAGAGAAGAACTGCCTCAATTAGGCAGTGACGTTATCGCCAGCACGACATTCGATCTCACTCCCAAGAAGCTTTGACTCTTCAACTGCGATCCTAGACCGACTGTTGCCCCCTGTCACCCTCAACTCAATATGAAAAATAAATTTCTGCCCCTCTATCTACCTAACTCCACAGCCACAGTTCCGACTAAGTTTCTCTTCAAGTTGATACCAACCGCAAGTCCGTCCGCGCAACATGAAGTTGTTCAACACCATCCTCATGTGTCTGACCACTGGTCTTGCACTACTCATTGCGGCTGTTGCCACCGCCGACAACGACGATGTTGTACCTTACGAGTACTCAAGTATGGATTGTATCTTAGAAGTTATCTCGGTTTCCTATACTAACAGCAATAGATGTCACCGCCGCCACCGACTGCTGCGATTGGACTCCCAATTTGTCTCACCACGGCTTCGCTACTGTGGAGGTCTGGGTAGGCCGTCCGGCCACCAATGCTGGTGAACTCAAGGGCGCAGAAATGAATGCGGCAGTCTGGGATATACTCGGCTATCAGTGTCCTTCCAAACGTAACTGGTGTGATGAGCCCTTGCCAGGCCGCTGCGTTTATGTCCAGTTCGTCTCCAAGCTCAACCCATTTCCTGTCGAGCTAAAATGGAGTAAGTTATTTCGTTAGCGATAAGAACCAAAATGCTCATCTCATTTCTAGCTACGTGGTGTATGAACGTGCACGCAAGATGGGAGAACGAGGCTATTCGTCAACTTCTCATCAATACAGTTTCTGCAGTGCTCAGTAAGTATTTACTAACGGATACACGGCCATCTTAATAACCTATATCTGCAGTGGGTTTTACCGATGACGCCTACTACAGCCCCAACTGCTACGAATATCCCGGGTCGGGTCGGCAGTTCTGCAACGTTCCAGACGGGATCCGCGTTAACCTTCCCCCTCTCAGCGGCGAAAAGGGAACTCATACCAACTACATGCACGTTCACATGGCGCGCGGCGGTTCTGTTCAACACGAATTTCATTGTTGCGAGACGCGCGATAAGGTCGACAAGCAGCTTGACAAGCTATATGATGGGATGGCCCTTGTCTTTCACGGAGATCATGGCAAGTTTCGGTCGACTCAGTGCATGGTCCGTGGCTGGATGACGTGTGAAAAATGTTGCGAGACGTTTGACTGCAACAAGTGCAATCAATGCGGCTCGAAATGCATAAAGCTGGATTAGACGGTACGGGGTACACATGAATACAGCACCATCGATTTGAGTTATGGCTGTTGCTTTTTCCAGTCGAAGACATGTCATAATTAGATAGTGCAGAGAGCACAGCTCTCTTTTACCACAGTCTTTTTAATGAGTATTAAGTCTTTTCACTACTGCACTAAAAAAAGTCGCGTTACTCTACCTAAGTACGCCATAAATATTACCTTATTCTATCTCGTTATCTTTGCGCATTCTTCTATCTAATTAAAGCTAAAGATCTCGTACGCGTTAATAACTACTACAAATCTAACCAAACATTGCACGCAACGACTATAAGTAACTATACCCTTAACCCTACAGGACCTGGCCTAGTTAAGCCTGCCCATGAAAGAAGGTCTGCAGGATCTATATTACTCGGTTATCTAACGATATGGATTATCTGTGCATGGATGGTGATCTATCTGAATCTGCCCGATTTTCTGAGCCGCGAATGTCGGTGTTCTGAAGGCAGCTTGGCACAGACATCATATTGCTCGTCACTCTAGATGTCATTGCGTTGTTGACATCTAACGAGCTATAAAAGGCATACTATCTGATGAACAAGATGAGAGTTGCCGTTTAACAATAACCGTATCTTCCATAGTGTTGGCTTCGGCAACGCATGCAGCGTGTATGGTGGAGAATGATTACGAAAAACTGCGGTAAGTGATCTCCCTATCGTATAACGTTCATTTACTCACATATAAATTCCTGTAATTAGAAGCAGCATCGAAATGCTGGGTCTGGCACCATCAAATGACTCAGCATCACCGCCTGACACCGAATAGCAATAGCTTTTAGCGATGTGCCACGGCTATCTGGTTCTCGTAGGCGGCTACGCGTTTGAACTCAACCACGATGCTGCTTCAATTTTTCCGTGTCAAAACAGAAGGTTGGCCTTGAACCCGAGAGTAATGGATCTTCTAGGAGATACCGATCCTTCGCTAATCCCGGATATCCCAATCGAGGAGATAAAGGACAAGAGAAAATCGACTTCGCTGGCAAATGCGATGATCTGTTGGAAGCTAGGATGGTTTGACGCCCAAGTAATCGCGAGGGCTTCCGAAATGCTGACAATCGCTATCCACACCACTTTCACGCTGATTATACATTTCCTATGGTGGCAGAAGCCTCTGAATATTACCAAACCTTTCGCCATATATGGGAACGGACGCAGCCACTTGCTGTCTATCTCGTGCTGAGTTCATCGTTAACTCTGTCGAGACGGAGAATGGTAGCCAGAGTTCGGCCCGTACGATCCATGAAGCTAGTATGGTCGGATAGTAGAAGCTCCCGCTACGTGGCCGGTGAAATTGCGCCCTAACGAGATTGTACCTGAACTCATTTTCATGGGATAGCAACAAAAATATGGGTATCGCTGGTAGGCTACATTGAACTCGGACCAAGAAGATGTCGAGTGCCTAAAACCAGCCTAGCTGGCAGTGACCAAGTACTCTTTAGAGCAGCACCCAAAGATGAAGCCGAACTTTTGTCACTGTATTAGACACCTGTAGTTCATAAAAAGATGTTCTTTGATTAGTCAAATGTAAACATTGCAATGAACTCTTACCCACAAAATTACTCACCATCCACACTAATCGCGCTGGCGCTCTAGCGTGATATAGGCTTATCTAGGCACAGCAAGAAAACGGAAAAGCTACTGCGCTGCGAAAAGCTTTCACTGCCTAACTAGGAACAAGTTCCGCGCAATTGATAGCGCACCAGGCAGGTTGGATGCATGCATATAGTCACTATCCGCATCGCTACCAGCCAAGCTTTGGCATCCCGCCCGGCCACCAGCCGCCATTAACTAGCTTTAGCTATGGTAAGCACCAAAGTAAGTGAGATCCAGCCACATTATAACCAACACTAACCATATCACAGTGACAGAATACTACGCTTGCTGGCATTCCATACCTGCACACTTCGCCGACTCAAGCGCATGTTGAGCACCCCCCTCAAAGATACCCTCACGGCCAGCACCACTTTCCTCGATGACTACAAACAGACGTCGCCACTAGCCGAGAAAAGGCAGGTGCTCCCAAACATTGACTAGGGATTACCAACCATCACACCCTGTACGATTACGCCCTGTACGGAAACAAGGTACAACCAGTTTAACAATTGCCCTTTAAGGATTTCTCCGCTGAACCAACAATTGCGGTATTGCCCTCAGACCTAGACAAACGTCGATACATCAACAGGCTAGATCAGAGAATCCTTAAGCTGAGTAAACACATTTGGGATGCAAAATCGAAATATCTCGCTACTACTTTAGGTAGAATCCGCCAACTTAGGTCTAAATGGAGCGTGGAGCAGGAGACTACAGGGCTAGCGCGGGAACTGCTAATAGAGATGCCAATTCTGTCCGGAACCCTTTTCGCAAGTCCCGGGAAGAAAAACTGGAATTCAGCATTCTTTACCACACGGAAGTAACATGACTAGAAGAAGATAAGAGCCCAGCTGCAGCTCCCATGCTAGAATGGGACGTGCGTTGGGCGCTTTTTTGAGATGGTTGAATCACGCTACGCTAGCGACCTGATGCCCGCTTCGAACGACTTCGGCAATTTTGCTGAGGCAGCGAAGGTTTCTGAATAGGCCTTCATCAAGGATGATAGGTCCAGTCTAGTCGTCAAGTATGGCAGAACGCTGCAATGGACCAAGGAGCATGTCAAAGTCGCACTGTCAATGACCAATACAACAGTCAGGGCATTCAATGCGGAGGAGGATGCCGGTCCAATGGTCAAGAGCTTCAAAGCTGTAATGTGCCACTGCATAGTGTCAGCGGTAGGCTCGGGCTCCTTGATTTTACTAAACGAGAAGCGTCGCGATAGACAAGCAAAAGTGAACGGAAGATTACGCCTACGTCGACCAGTCAGACCCACCGCCTACACCGAGGGTGTGACGTGAATGGGCACGGTCGTCCGAGACAACCTGCTTGCCACTGCAAATGTGCTAGCGACGAGATTTAGAGCTGAGGTTGACCAACTCAAGCAAGTCCGCCACGCCGTCTTTGCTGACACGGACCTCCTTTAGTGAGAATCGTTGGACTTGAGCATAGAACAGGTCATTTGCGAGAACCTTGAACGGATTCTGGAAGAGTTTTTTTCCGGCTGGTCCAGCGCAATGGTTCCCGTCCCTAGGTCGACACGTTCATGAAGGACGTGCTGCCAGACGAGTCGGACGAGGAAGACGCGACCTTCACCTCGACAGAGTCCAGCAGTATGCCACCGATTCTGATGGCACTGACATCCCTCCAGCGACCAAGAGGGATATGGTCTCGTGCTCTGGGGATTTACGGATACTAAGATTGGGTATATGGCTCCCATTGATCTCATCATCCAAGATATCGAGGAAGTGATGGGCGGCAAGGTCACATACCCGGCATACACGGGCACCGCACAGGACTCAAAGCTGGGTTGATTCAGATCACATCGGTGATTCTTATTAGACTTGATAATCTCTCTATAGATCAAATCTACTACAGTGTCTCTCCGTCTCAAAGACTTTTCAACTAACCATCTTCTAATTGGGTGCCCTCAAATTGTAGAAGCCAGGTAATATGAAGATTCACACAATAGCTGAGCGACACGACAGTTCGGAGTGGAATTTCGAATTTCGACGTTGCCCTGACGAAATACGGTTCTTGTACTTCCGTCTTTGATGCCAAGCTTGCACGGCGCTATGGCGTCATCGTCGATGCCAGCATGGCGTACTTGCAGTCTTAGCCTTGTGAGCCCTTTCCGACCTCAAAATCATGCCTCGTTTCTTGTTCCACGCTTCGTGATAAACATTCGAGTTATCTGTCACCAACCTTTGTCCTGGCTCGTTTCATCTGCGCCATCTCACTCTCGCTTCGATGCAGTATCGCTGTACAATTACGGTCTCACATCTTGTACATCTTTATCAGGCTGTGAAATCAAGAGTTCTCTGAACCAGCTTCGGTAATTGCTTCGGTGCGAGCTAGAAACAGTTCGGCAAACTTTGCCGAGCTTCGATGGGCATCCCACGCTGCGGGTCACGACAGTATCAGGTTTCGCGTTTTGCTTCCAAGGGTACCCGGGATGAAACTCCAGCACATAGGTCTCATTTTCTGATAAGAATTCTGCAGATCTCTTCGTTGCCGCACACCCGCATGGCTAGTCTTGACCGGTAAGGACTGACTGGACAACGACATGAGATTATACCACCAGTCTTGTAATTGCGCTCCGCCGGTGTAGTCTTTAGGACCCATGGTTGTCTACATGGATGTCGCACGAACGAACTCAGTCTTAGCCATTACCTTTCTACTACTTCCTGGCAGAAATTCCGTCTGCGTATTGGAACCTCGTTACATCAAGGTCAGACTAGAAGAGGGTCCTTCCCCAACACCGTACATGCCATCTTTCACGTACGTACTCAGAACCTGATGCAAGATTGGAATAATGCAATTGCGTAAACAGATATCCTAGATCGTGCGCTCACCGAGAGTTTCGCAAGATGCTAGGATGAAGCTCCGAAAATCCGCTTTGCCCGGATGCAGTGCATCTGCTCGCAAGTCGGTTCCAAATATGTTCTGACATTTGGAAGTTTTGCGGGTCGCACAAGACCTCTGGCGATCAGGCCCCAAAGTTGGGGTGTGTCGCCGAGCAGAACGATGTGTTGTCTTTCCACTACTAGGCAGCATCATACAACTGGCAACTAGATGATTTTGGAATTAGGAACGAACAGGATCCTGTGGTTTCATCCTACACGCTGCAGACTTCCGGATGCGTACTCCACGACCCCATAAGTTGGTCACAACATCAGCTGCGGAACAATCACGACGCCAAGTTGTTACGGCCTGACGCGACGGTTCGTTCCCTCCAGCAAATCTACCGGAGTAGGTAGAAAATGACTGGCTCGCAAAAGAAAAGAAGCGGTGAAATTTAGCGCGTCACTTGTGTCGACACAGTCTGTCGGATTTCCTGGTCAACGGAACGGAAACTAACTCAAGGATGCAACGCATCGTCTGCTTATCGGGAGCATCAACCAGCGTATGGGTATCTGTGGAACACGACGATACGAGGCATTTACCAGGTGTTCAGGAACCGTTCGTTAATGTCATACAGGGCCCGGTGGAAAACCGGTCCGCGTGCTCACCGCTGTATCGGGAAGGTCAATCTGCAGACACTGCTCAAGCCGTCCACAAGTTCCAGGAGTTACACATTGTTGCAGACAAGGAATTCCATTCACTGACCGAGGTCGTAAAAGGTGGTGTGAGTATATTTTATAGGTTTCGAGGCGCGCCTCGAGGGTGGGTTGACCTTGTCGTGACAACACAACGATGGTCACCTAGACAGGGTCAAAAGCACGAATTTGACAGGTGATATTCGTCTTTACTCAGGTATGTTATCTCACTGGCCACCACCTCGCACTGCTGCTTGGCGATCACGATGGATTGAATTATCCCATAGGCCGGCAAGTGAAACAACGACACTGGCAGCTGCAGCACCTGTTGCTTCCAATCGACCTTTGCCATGGAGAGAACCACGTGTTTCCTCTTATCTAGTTCCCCCAATTGGCGCGGTCGACAGCGCGACAGATGGCTGAACACGAACTCGGAAGCAGTCGCAATACACACCAGGACTGCTGCCGAGTAGTAAGCATGCATATCATCAGCACAGCATCAAAGTAGGTGTGGTCTGACTGCGATCGCATATAAATCGATATCAAGTCGGGACCTCTCAAGCCCGTGGTCGTTTCGCTATTACTCAACTTCCCTACCAAAACTCTGTTGACTCTCCAATCCCATTTCAATAAAACCAAACCTCACCACCAAGCCACATACTCCACCCCCTTTAATATGTCAACCACAATGCCATACGCCTCCAACCAGCTCTCAACGGCCAGTCTCACCCCACCACAATGCTTTGCCAATCATCCCCAAGCTGTGATTACCTCTAACTGTCCGCTATGTAAAGGACATCCGTAAGTATAGCCAGTTGATCATGTCACTATCAAGTATCAGGCGCTGACTGAAAATGTAGTCACCGCCGACCAAGATGCACCTCGTGCAATGCTCAAGGCTTCATCCAGAAGAACTGCGACACATGCCTGCATTACCGCAACGCGCTTCGGATGAAGGTTCAGATGGTCCACGCATAGCCGGTCGTCTGCTACAAAAGCAACCTCCATGTGCTTGGTGCCAGGGACATTTCTTTTTCCTCCATCTACTAAACCTACTTATATTGGGTATCCCGACACTGTCTGTCGATGACTTCTTTTCGTTTTTTTTTCCTTCACCACACTCGTTTGGACGCTTTCAAGCGCATCTTTATCTTGACCATTTGGTCCAAGACTTCCTGTTGATGAAGAACCTACAAGTACACACCAGTAACGAAGTAAATGAAAGATACCTCACACATACCGAAGAGTCGAACGTTCTTTTTTTCCCGCACGTCATCAGTGAATCAAAATAACAAAAGTGAGATTACGTTCCGAGACAAGGATAAAGCCGCACGGGCGCGGCAGTGACAAGAAACCAAGAAAGAAATGTATATATGCATTGTAAAATTCATATGGTGTTGACACAAACTAGTAGAAACATACAAAAGGAAAGAAAGAAAAAAAAACATGGTGATTAACCCTTACAAACCTCCCCCACCCAACGCGAATAACCTCTCAAAGCCCATGAAACCAACACCCATTTAAAATCACACCCTCACTCCTTGATTCCCGAATTTCCGCCTCCACCACATCATCTCACGAACCCAGCATCCCTAGCCGAGTACTGCCTCGCACTCCCCACACTCCCTTGCCTACTAGCACGCCCCGCACTAACCTGCCTCAACCTACCCTCGACAACCTCATAAATACCATCAGGAAGGTACGTCTCCCTCTCACTCTGCGTTCTAACAATACCGCTCCTAGCTCTTCCGCGCTCCTCATCGCCAAGCATACCAGGGTATTCGACACCATCGGCGTCCGTGATAGCGTCGAAGCGGTAGTCGGTAGACTGGTGTTGGAAGGACGAGTTGGATGCCGCTCTACGGGGTCGAGGCTGATGCTGCTGCTGTTGTTGTTGTTGGGTGAGTAGGTCGGGGTTGATGAGGCGGTTTAGCGCGTTATTTGGTAGGCTTCTTTGGGACATGTGGGATGAGGGTCGGCCGTGGTTTTCCATTACGCTACCTGTTCTGCTTGTGGATCTGCTGCGCATGGTTACAGGTACTGGGGCGAGGTCTTCGGTCCACCATTCTGGTCGGACGGAGTTTAGGGAGTCGGACGATGTGCTGCGTGTGCGTTGGTGAAATGGCATCGTGGGACGGTGTGTTTCTGCGGGATGATCGTTGTGGAGACCAATGACTGGTGGTGGCTGAGTCTGGCTCATGTGGCTGGCCATACTGCTGGCCTTACTGCTATTACGCTTTTGCAGTTTCCTGCGAGATCGCTTTTGGCTGGTGATGGTTGTGGTCAGCGTTGTTGCTGGACTCAAGGGTGGTGAACGGAGGAGTCGAGGATCTACAGGTGACTCTTCCGACCTCTTTCGTCCGCGCGGAATGGTAGGTGCTTCCGCCTCACCAGAGTCCTGACTCTGGTCGTTGCTCCAGGGACTCTTTTCAGTATTGCCACTGCTGGTATTGCTTGTGGTGCCACTGTCACGAGTAAGAAGGCTTTCGACAAGTCTCTTATGCCACGAGCTATTTCCGTAGTTGAAGTGGAGTCGCTTTTCGGGATCTCTCTTTCCGAACCAGAGCGGCTCGCTTTGGGAGAAACCAACAGCAGTGAGCCAAGGGTTGCCGGGGGCATCATGGGCGAGCTGAAAGATGACATCGACCTCCTCGAGTGAGCGGAAGGCGGTTTCGGGATAGAAGAAGTAGACCAGGGGAAGAATGGCGAAGTTGGTGGCTGCGAAGATGATCCATGTGCGGTAGGAGATGCGCTGGAATGCAATTGGGGTGATGAAGACGATGCTAGATTAGTGTTAGTAGTGCGATCAAGCGCTAAGTCGGTGTTGTGACTTACACAAAGTTTAACAACCAGTTGGCACTTGTCGAAAGTCCGTTAGCAGGCCCACGAATCCGGAGGGGCACAATTTCGACCTGGTACAACCAAGCCATACCCTGCCACCCAATAGCGAAGAAGACCGAAAAAATGAACAAAAATACGGTACTAGCGATCCTTCCAGCCTGCATGTTGTGCTCGGACCACAGGTACTGCAGAATAGTGATAAGAATCATGCATCCTGACATGCCCGCAGCACCGAACATCATCAGCGAGCGACGACCCCAGAAGCGATCAATACCGACCACGACAATGAACGAGGCAAGGAAGTACACAGTCGCCGAGCACGAGGCCAGAAGACGAGCCAGCCAACCTTCAAAGGACATACGTGTGAGTAAGATCCAGGATAGATACTGCAGTACCAAATTGATGCCGGTACCTTGCTGGAAGACCTGGACAAAGTACGCCAGCACAACACGGTGGAAGCCTCTGCGCTCCCTGTTGGAGAACATGCCCGCACTCGATCCCTGTGCCATGATCAGAATCGCATCCTTGATTTGTAGGAATTCGTCTTTGGTCTCGAAGCTGTCGGGTTCGTCATCGTTCAGCGCCGCAAGCACGGTGAGTGCTTCTTGCTCGCGTCCAGTCAGGATCAACCATCGAGGAGATTCGGGGAGGATGAAGAGCATTGCGATGGCAGGGAGCGCGAACATGATCTGCATGGCGATAGGAACACGCCATGATGCCGAGGAATTGGTGATGTATGCGAAGCCGAAGACGAACCAGTATGAAAGCGCAATGCCAGCGGAGACGAACGCTCCTGCGCTGATCATGAGGATCGTTCCCTTGCGATGAGACTTGACGCATTCTGCCTGGTAAGCAGGGGCGGTGGAAGTGGTGAAGCCATTACCTGTTGCAGCGTCAGTTTTGGTGTCCGCAATTACGACCTGCTAGATATGGAGAGAGCTTACCAAAACCAGCGATGGCGCGACCGACGATGAACTGCGGGAAGCTGTACGAGGATGTTTGTATGATTTCGCCAATCACCCAGAAGCTAAGACCTAGAATGAGTGTGCGCCGACGCCCAAGCAGGTCACCAACGAAGATGGTCGCGATAGCGGAGACAATACAGCCCAGATGCCATGTTCCAACGGTAAGACCTGCGCATGTTCGTTAGGACCCTGCATTCCCAGTACCACACTCGGGCATGGATGCGCTGGCAAGGACCGGTCCAACGTACCTGTAACCCACGCATTATGGAACGAACTCTGGTTCACAATGTCAACCTGAGGGAACCTGTTCAGGAACTGCTGAACGGTCAAGAGACCACCCATGACACCCTGGGCATAGCCGAAACATCTTTGACCGATTAGCCCTCTGAAGTAATCTACGCGGTACCCACAGGCAGGGTTACTCACAAAAAGCAAAGCCCACACGTGATGCTGATGGCGGTCGCTAGACTCCGACCTCTGAGACCCATGAATCTCGCCATCTTGATGAAGCTTCGACAAGCCAGGCGAGAGGAGAGAAGATTGCAAAGACGGTCGTGCAGGCTGTCAGAAGGAAGGAACGACGCCAACTGATAGCAACGCAGGTCAACTCTTGGATTTGAGATTTGCCCCATGTTGTCCGCCCGTCCAGACGCCCTGGTCTGGCCCTCACCCTAACGTCATGCCTGCCACCATCGTCGTAAGCGTGCCGTTCGGAGGCTTATGGCATCCTTGTTGTGGACTCGGTCAGCTAGGCTGTGTCGGGATTAGCGAGCGTAGTCGAGATGTGCTAGACATCGAAGCTAAAACCAACGGCCTGTCCCGACCAAGTACATGGACGAGCATGCCAGCTGAAAGCGAGCAAAGTTCACTGTGTACATGTGGTTATACTAGCACTGGGGCTTGTAGTTTTTTTCTTTTCTTCAAGTCTCTTCTGTTCCTACGCGAATGCGAGTTGCCCGTTAGCCAAATGTGATGGCTGCAACCTTTCCCAAGCGTACCATCCGAAGCATCATGCAACCCATGGTCGAGTATCGCCGCACCAAGCTGAGGGCAGTTTAGCGAGAGATCCAAGTTGCACCAAAGTCCGCTAAAAATGGCTGCTGTCAGGTACGCGAGCCTGTCACGCAAGCCGAGTGGTTCGTGAGAAAGGCCGACACCTACAAGCTCGATAGCCCACTGATGTCATCGACCTGTTAGCGCCGATCAGGCACGAGATGATCAAGATCGCGCGGATGTGGAAGTTGGTATTACTATTTGGCCAAGAACTTTTGGAACGCTTCCTGCTCAATAACAACGCTGCCTACAGCCCTCAGCTTCTTCCTACCCTCCTTCTGCTTCTCGAGCAGCTTGCGCCGTCTACTGAGATCACTAGCATGCAGCTTGGCGAGGACATCTTTGCGGTACGGCTTGATGGTAGCCCGCGCCACGATCCGCCTTCCGGCTGCAGCCTGTATGATGACCTCAAACATCTGTCGCTCGACGTGCTCTTTGAACTTCTCAACCCATGTGCGACCCACCTTGTCGACCTGCGATGTATGCAGGACGCGCGATACGGCATCGACTGGGGAGCCGTTGACCAGTAAGTTGAGTTTGATAATGGAGGACTTGCGAAAGCCTGCATCTTCGTAATCAAGAGAGGCATAGCCCTTGGTGGAGCCTTTGAGTTTGCCGAAGAAGTCGTCAACGAGGTGTGACAGGGGAATATCGTACTTCAAGATGACTTGGGTAGCAGTGAAAAACGTGAGCTCTTTTTGCTCGCCGCGATTGGCCTCGCAGAGCTTGATGACCTCACCGAGATACTCGTCAGGCATGGTGATGGTTGCTGACACGTAAGGCTCATGGACTTCCTGCACCCTGAAGTGCGCTTGGTCCTGGTCGGGGAACTCATTGGGGTTGGTGATGATGGACTCGGTGCCGTCTCTCCACACCACCTTGAATGGCACCGAGGGCGGTGTGATGATGATGTTCGCACCATGCTCCTGACGCAAGCGATCCTCGAAGACCGAGCAATGCAGCGTTCCCAAGAAGCCCAAGCGCCAGCCAGCTCCCAAGGCATCGGACGACTCCTTTTGTAGCGTCACGCTGCGGTCGTTGAGGATGATCTGCTGGATGCTGTCTTCGAGATGTTCATGATTGTCCTGGTCGGTGGGGAAGGCGGAGACGAAGACCATGCTCTTGGGCTCTTCGAAGCCTGGGTATGGCTCCACTAGCTTCTCAGATCCGATAGTGGTGTACGTATCGCCAACCTTGGCCTCCTGCGAGCGCTTCATGCCGGGATTGAAGTAGATGTAGCCTACCTGGCCAGCCTTGAGTGCCGTCTGCGGCGTCTGATCGGGGTACATGATGCCGACCTCGCCCACAATGTACTTGAGCTTGGTCGCAAAAGAGCGTATTGTATCTCCAGGTCGCACCTGCCCGTCGAATATGCGCACCAGCAGAATGACGCCCTTGTATACATCGTACCACGAATCGACGAGGAGCATGCGGAGGGGCTTCTTCAGGTCGCCGACTGGGGCGGGTATCTTCTCGACGACGGTAGGAAGAAGGGCTGCGACATTGAGTCCCGTCTTGGCTGAGACGAGTACGGCGTCTTCTGGTTCGAGCTCAAAGGTATCGCGCATCTGCTCGAGCACTCGCGGTGGGTCGGCGTGGGGAAGGTCAACCTTGTTCAGCACCGGCACCAGCGTGAGGCCCTGCGAGAAGGCGAGGTAGAAGTTGGCGACGGTCTGCGCCTGCACGCCCTGGCTGGCATCCACGAGCAACAATGCCCCTCCACAACTGGCATAACTGCGCGACACCTCGGCCCTGAAGTCAACGTGGCCCGGCGTGTCCACCAAGTGAAGTAGATAGTCGTGCCCCTCGTGCTTGTATACCATACTACAGGTCTGCGCCTTGACTGTGATGCCACGCTCCCTCTCTACGTCGAGCTTGTCGAGGAACTGCTTCTGGCCGCCGGGCTGGATGGTGCCTGTAATCTCCAGCAGGCGGTCCGACAGGGTAGACTTGCCATGGTCGACGTGGGCTACGATGCAGAAATTGCGATAGCGGTCCATGGGGATTTCCGCAATGCGCTTCTCGAGCTCTCCCTGGGGGCGGAAAGCTTGCGCATATTGTCGGGCGAGGGGCGGCAGGCGCTCAAGCAGGCGTGAAGTGAGCGGGAAGCCATTGCAGCGGGCAGCGGGCGTCCGCCAGCATTGCAGAAGGCTGCTCGCAGTTCCAGCGCATGATCGCATGAGTGGGCATGAGGTCGAATCCGTGCCTGGGCTGCTGGTCGCGCGGGCGGTGGGCGTCGACGACTTTTTTGATCCATCTTATCTTATCGCGACCGGCGGGCCCTGCACCTGCAACCAAGCACCCACCACCACCAGACCAGACCTCTCCCGTTCCCAACTGCTGCCCCTCAAGCATACTAGGCCTGGCCCTGATCTGCAGATATACTCGGCTACTAACTACGCCTCTCCTTGACCACCCCCATTGCGCTGCCTCGTCTCGTCGCTTCCACTTCTGCCAGGCGCCGCACGTCGCAGTTGCCCTATCAACACACCCCGTAAACAAGACCACGCCCACCGGCACCGCGCACAACTGCCACCATGTCTCAGCCGAAAATCTCCTCCAAAACCTCTTCCAAACCCTCGTCCAAGTCTAAATCATCAAAGAGCGATTCCGCCAAGGTGCATAAGCTGGCTCTAAAGGGCTCCTCCAAAGTCGTCAATGAGTTTGTAAGTCTGCCGAGCCAAGCAATGCGTCCCACACGCTTACCCCAACTAGTTCGAGTACTCCGTCAACACCATACTGTAAGCACAGAGAGATGCAGGAAGCCCGTTGCCCAGACCACTGACCCTGCCAAGCTTCCAAAGAGGTGTTTACCCCGCTGAGGACTTCACCGCGTAAGCCTGTCCCACGCCACGACAGCAATCATCCACTGACGACAGGTAGAGTAAAGAAGTATGGCTTGACCATGATGGGTGGGTACCCCGTCAGCTCTGCGATCAGCCTCATTCTAACCTTCCCAGTGACTGCCGATGACCAGGTCAAGGCCTACATCAAGAAAATCATGGGTCAGCTGAAGGAGTGGATGTACGGGGGCAAGATCTCCAAGCTTGTTGTTGTGATCACGAGCAAAGAGACTGGCGAGCATGTCGAGCGCTGGCAGTTTGATGTAGGTCATACAAAGTACACCGGATAGCAGTTTCTGACAGGGCCCAGGTCCAAATCTACGCGAAGAACACCAAGGTGAAATCTTCCAAGACAACGGCGGACCAAGATAACTCCCTCCCCGAGTGAGTGGGCAAGTTCGTCGAGCTCAGCGACATACTAACACATCCCAGCGCTGGCGAAGCCGAAGAAGAGAAGACCGAGGCTGAGGTCCAGGCCGAAATCCAGTCCGTGTTCCGGCAGATCACAGCGTCCGTGACCTTCCTGCCCATGCTCGACGGAAACTGCACCTTCAATGTTCTTGTTTATGCGGATGCTGACTCCGAGGTGCCTCTCGAATGGGGTGACAGCGATGCCAAGGAAATCAAGAACGGCGAAAAGGTGCAGCTGCGGAGCTTCAGCACTAGCAACCACCGTGTAGATACCTTGGTGAGCTACAGGTGAGCGACATCATCGAACCGGTTATACGAGCGATGTGCTAATCCTCTAGGCTTGCCGACTAAATCTCGTCGTTTCTGAGCTTTTGGGCTTTCCTGGTTTTGATTCCATATCTCATTTTCCCAATTTGTTTGCCTAGACGCACAGAGTACGTGAATTGCCGCATGTGTCCCAGGACTCGATAAACAAAATTGCGGCATTTCTCAACATCTCACGAGCAAAGGTACTCATACATCAATGACAATCACACAGCTGTCGTGTTTCTTCAAATGTAAACCTATCCGAAGCTGATCAAGCGCCTAGGCCTCGGACGTCTTTTCCGAAGGTATCGCTATGCAGACACCTATCTCAGTGGTGGGGCTAGTGGCTTTGTAGGCTCGTACACAATTTCCCTTTGTTCTGTTTCGGCCTCCTGTCTTGGTAGTGTGACAGCCCCGACATTGCGAACTTAGCGATGCGGATTTGTTAAGCGCAAGGACGCGCTAACAAAGTCACCAGTTTTTGTCAACTTCACATTGGCTACCGTATTCACCACGCGGTTGACTTTGCAACTATGACGGAATTCTGCAAATTTTTCGATACGAATGGTCTTGCGTTCCCAGAATCCGCATACCTAAAGCAAATGGTGCGTAATCGGATCATGATGTGGTTCGATTTATAGTGGACGGGTACCGTCTCATACACGCACTGAAGTGGGCGTATGGCTATCTCGGATGCGCGATAACTTGTTTCGCATCGTTACCTATGCTACCCATTGTCGGTATGGTCCCACTTCATGCACGGACCTGTGTTGTATCTTCATCTTCTCATTCGCCAGATCACTCCACTGGTTTGGCACGCCTTGGCTGCGATTTTCACCTCTACCTAAGAGCGGACCCTTGTTCTGATACAAATTCAATTCTGTTGGCTCTCGCAAGTCAACCAGGCCCCAACATCACTAATGATGGTGCATTATATCCTCATAAGCAACTTCATTGCACCAACTACTGCGTCTTGACTGCGAAGATTTCATGCGGTAGCGCATATGTAACATCACACAGACGTGATTTCCCTACTACGGCCCACCTAAACTACGTTTTACCTTGGGTAGTGTGGCACCTTGGAGCTCCAAGCCTATCTTATCCTGCGTGGTTCATCCAAGACAAGCTAATTCTAATTAACTGTCCCAGTATTGATCGCCTGTCGACTATTCTGATACTGAATCCGTCTCCACAACGGAGTCGCTTACGATACTGTGGGTACCTCTCTGGCTAGGTGTGCACTGGTTTGAAAACCATGCCATACTGTAGTTTCGGCTTGTCCCTCCTTTTCTCTCTTTGACCTCCAACTTCCCACTCTCTCCTCAGTCGCTAATAGTATCCGTCTAGAGTTTTATCAGCTTCATTTAGACGCACACCTTACAAGCATCTGTCGCACTAGGTTCGTATGACAAGAAGAGAAAATGGGGTTAAAAGACAGATTTATCAGTAAAGATGGTGAGGACTCTCGACCGCATAACGACACTCGAAAAAAGGAGAGACCCCCACCAGAGAATCCTCTCGCACCGAGAACCAGGACCAGCAACGAATCTATGGGATCTGGTTCTAAGCCGGCAAGCTTCACACCTATGCAGCTTGGCCCATCCAGCGCCCACTCTTCTGGCTCGTCTGGTAGCAATGATTGCAGTAACAGCACTTTAAGTTCAGATGCTGTCCGAGATGTCAAGGCCGAGATCTTGGCAAACTGGCTTCATACCAAACAGGAAGAGCGAGTATGGACATTTGGCGCAGCCGGCGAAGGTGTATTGATGAAGAAGTCAAAGGGTAGCTATTCCTGCGCGCCTTACGCTCTCCAGAGTGATGGCACGGGTTTATATGAGGCAGTCACCGAGTTGAATGTCAGGGTAAGCTGAGAATATACATACCGTCTGCAATTTTGGTTACTAACTTTTGAAGTGCGCCATGACTGTCAACACCAGGGTCATCAAGTACATCCTCGAGAGAACCCAGGCGCAGTATGTCCAGATTCATACAGATCTCCGGTTGCAGGTCGTTCCCGACTTCGAAGCCCTGCCGTACTGCCAAAGGGGTCAGTCCGCTGCCTTTATCGCCTCGCGAGGCATGTTGGTAGTGTGGCAAGACGACCCCAAACTGACGCTCGAACGCGCAGAATTCATCATCAACTGCTTGATGAGGATGATGTGTGGAGCCGAGTACGGCTATGACGCGCAGGACTTGGAGTTGGAGGAGACACTCGGCAAGAGCCCCATGGTCGATATTGAGGACTACGACGATGCGTCTGACTCCGTCGACAGAAAAGATGAGGATCCCCGAGACATGAAGATGTGGCAGGCTGCCTATTGCGGAATGTCCATCCTCTTACTAACGACTGCTATTGGCTCCGGGTACAGGCAGATTGCTATTGAAGAATTCCAAGCCCCCAAACATTGGCTTCGATTGCTATTCTTAATCTGCCTACCCGCCCAAGTCTGGCTCTCATTGGTAAGTCAAATGTGTGTAATCTTTCATTCCGTTGCTAACAAAGCTAGTTCTTTTTCCAAGCTCTCGTCGGTAACATTGCCCAAATCTTCGGGCCTACTGATCAGATGAAAACGAACAGCCGATACTATTCTGGCAAAGCCCCCAGGCGTATTAACCGTGATACCTACGGCAAGCCGCTCCCACACGTGACAGTTCAGATGCCTGTCTATAAGGAGGGCCTACATACTGTCATCGAGCCCACGGTTCGGTCGCTGAAGCAAGCAATTTCTACGTACGAACTGCAGGGAGGAAGCGCTAACATATTCGTCAATGATGATGGAAGTGAGTTTATGCACAAGTGAATAATTGAGTAGTAATAACATGCTGCAGTGCAAATTCTCGGAGCCGAGGACGCGCAACAACGACAGGAGTTCTACGACGAACACGGCATTGGCTGGGTCGCGCGCCCAAGGCACGACCCCAAGGGTGAGCACGGATCGAAGCTCTTCGTCCGGCCCGGAAAGTTCAAGAAGGCTTCCAACATGAATTATGCCCTCCGAATCAGCTGCAGGGTCGAAGATCTTTTGGCACAGCAGCCACGTGAAGAAGGCTGGAGCCAGCTTGAAGAAAACGCTCTTTACAAGGAGGTCATGGAGACAGTCACGACTGAGCACGAGGGCGAAGCTTGGGCCGATGGCAATATCCGCATCGGTGACTACATTCTTTTGGTCGACTCTGACACTCGTGTACCCAAGGACTGCCTTCTCGAGGCCGTCAGCGAGATGGAGCAGGGCCAGGAAGTCGCCATCCTACAGTACTCCTCTGGAGTCATGAATGTTACCAACAACTTCTTTGAAAACGGCATTACCTTCTTCACCAACATGATCTACACCATGATCAGGTTTGCCGTCGCTGGCGGAGATGTCGCGCCATTCGTTGGACACAACGCTATTTTGAGATGGCAGGCGGTACAGAAGGTCGCCTATGAGGTCGCGGACGCCGCTGGTACCAAGTACGACAAGTTCTGGTCTGAGGAGACAGTTTCTGAGGATTTCGACATGAGTCTGCGACTTCAAAGTGCGGGTTACATCATCCGTTTGGCATCGTACAAGGGTGATGGCTTCAAGGAAGGTGTCTCGCTCACTGTATATGACGAGCTTGCTCGATGGGAGAAGTAAGCTTGCCCCAAATCTACACCCCACCTCATACGCATGCTAACGTAGACCCTCCAGATACGCATACGGATGTAACGAGCTCATTTTCAATCCTCTGATCTACTGGTTCACTAGAGGTCCCTTTACCAAGCTCTTCCGCACTTTTATCTTGTAAGTAGATCGTTACGGACCACTGCACGTCTCGCCTTCTCGTACGTCTCCGGCTAACCTATGGTACCAGTTCCAACATGCCTCTCGCATCCAAGATCACGATCATGGCCTATATCGGTACCTACTACGCTCTCGGTTGCTCATGGGCTCTTACCATGCTCAACTACTTCTTGATCGGGTTCTTCAACGGATGGCTAGATCATTACTACATCAACTCCTTCCGCGGTAAGTATCCTACCATCTTTCATTCCGCACCTCCCTAATACCGCTCAGTCTACTTTGCCATCATAATCGTCTTCAGTGTCCTCGGTAACATCGCCCTCGCCGTCCTCCGCTACCGCATCAAGGAAGGTTCGCTCTTCGGCGGCCTCTGGACAAACATCAAGTGGATTCCTCTTCTCACCATCTTTCTCGGCGGCATCTCCCTGCACGTCTCGCAGGCTCTCCTTGCGCACTTCGTCAGCTGGCCCCTTGAGTGGGGTTCCACGTCCAAGGAGAGTGAACAAGTTGGTTTCTTCCTGGCCATGAGCAGGGTCCTGAGGAAGTTCAAGTGGAGCTTCATGTTCTGTATTGGCATGACTGCCACCATGGTTACCATGGCTTTTGCGCTGCAGGAAGACTGGAGGATCAAGGAGCTTATTGCTGTTTGGCCTATGGGTACGGTGGTTGTTTTCCACTTCTTGTTGCCCATTGTGCTTAACCCGCAGTTGATGACCTTTACTTGGTAAGCATTCTCCGACAAGTGTTATCGCGTGGAGGTTGGGGAGGCTGGGCAATGAGATAATGGATCATCTATCGGTGCTAATACATGGGATGTATGGCTTTTCCGTATTTATCAATACGATGTGGTCTTCCCAAAGAACAAGCGGAGATCAAAACCCAACTTTGTGGCATAATTTTGTGAACCTCCTGTCTTCGGCGCATGTTTTATCCAGGTTCGTAAAAGTTTCCTACTCATCCACACCACGTCACAAACTTCTCAACAACGAATTCGTCTAGTCCCCACTGCCCATTCTGCCGCCCAAACCCACTTCCCTTGACGCCGCCTTGGCTTCCAGTCGGCGAAGTGTATACCGAGATGCTGTTTGCGTGGACCTGACCGTACTCCAACTCTCGCGACATCTTCATAAAGCGCGACATGTCACGTGTCCAAACAGTAGCGTTGAGGCCATACGCGGAGTGATTCGCCAGCGCGATGGCTTCTTCGTCCGAGGAGACGACATACAGCGAAGCAGACGGACCAAAAGTCTCTTCGTCAAGGATACGTGACTCAGGCGACGGGTTAACAATGACCGTAGGCTTGAGTGCAAGTCCACCGCTCAACGAAGTAGACCCAACGCCACCAACAAGCACCTCATCGCCCTTTTCCTGCGCATCCCGGACAACATCCTCAGCATGCCTAGCAATACTCTCCGACACCGCCGACGCAGCTAACCCCTCCACCCCCTCCATAGCCTCCACAAGCAACCCCTTGAATCTCTCCGCCACATTCTCCATCACAATAATCCTCTCCGTACTAAAGCAAATTTGCCCATGATGCAACACAGCACCCACCGCACACTGCCTGGCCGCCTCCACCAACTCCGCATCCTCCAGCACAATCGCCGGACACTTCCCACCCAGTTCCATCAAAACAGGTTTAAGGTACCTCGCCGCAATCCCCATGATCCTTCTCCCCACCTCCGCACTCCCAATAAACTCGACCTTCCGAATCGCCTCGTGCGCAATCAACGTCTCGGTAACTTCCTCTGCGTCTTCCCGCCGACATTGAATCTGGTTCAGCACACCCTCCGGACACCCGCTTTCGAAAAAAGCTCGCGTGATAAGCCCGTGGGTCTGCGGGCACAGCTCACTTGCTTTCAACACAACGGTACATCCTACGGCAATGGCACTAGCTACCCCCCGCGTTGCTAAAACGAGCGCGGCGTTCCACGGCGCGATACACAACACCGGTCCGATTGGTTCTTTGAAGACGAAACCCAGGGTGTTGGGTTTCTCGGTTGGGGGGATGACGCCGGTGACGGAGGTTATCTGCGCGGCGATTTCTTCGAGGTAGGAAATTGACAGGGTGATGTTTTGGCGCGCCCAGGCTTCTGTGCACGAGGTTTCGGCGACTTGTGCGGCGATGAGGGAGCGGGTTTGCGCGCGGAAGTGGGTTGCGATGCGTTGGAGGAGGGTGCGCCGGGTTGTGTGGGGGGTTGAGCGCCAGGATTTGAAGGCGGAGAGGGAGGAGGTTGCTGCGAGGGTTGCGTCGGTGGGGGAGGCTGAGGATGCGTGGTGGAGGGTAAGGTTGTTTGCTTTGGCTTGTGTCACGGGGATGGTGGTTTGTGTGTACATGGGGCGGTTGTTGATCCAGAGGGGGATTGTGGGGTCGGTGTTTGAGGACATTGTGGGTAGGAATTTTCTTGCAAGTCTTCTAATGGAGCGTGTATAGTTGGATAGTGGATTACATCTACTGCTTATAATTACGACTTCCAAGGCGAAGGGTTGAATACTTCAGTAACGACTGCATAGCGAACGTTGCGTCATCGCGAGGCTAGCGTGGGCAGTCGTTGGTGATGTCGATCATATGTCGGCAGATGTGGGCGGCATCACACACGTACGAAGAAGCTCGTGCTTTCAGGTTGCATATATCTAGTGCTTATCTGAAGGCATAAACTCTCTTAGCTCTCGAGAATCTTTTAGTAAAATGCACAACTTGAAACAAATGAGCTTTTACGTTGGAGAGATTCCATCTTTATGAACACTACGTTCTACGGTAGGTAGAAGAAGCACTGTGACCTTATGCTGAGGTACGAATTGCTAGCGCGGTCATGACACCGGGCAAAGCAAAAATCTCTACGTTTAGGGATATACCCATGTCACCAGATGAATGCCTTCAACCACATATCGTTCCGGGAGCTGGATACTCGACAGGTTGGCTTGAAAAAGCACACCTATACACCCCAACTTGGTGGTCCGAATTCTCCGAGCACCCTACGATGCCCCACTGCAACGGGAGTTGGGCGAACGATTCAGGCTCCGGACGCACACTGCAGGGATGGCACGCGGCTGCAATGACCAAGCTACAATTAGCCGCGACCGGCATAGCGGATCTGAAGCGACGGAATCCAAGGGCAAAGAGAACGAGCAGGGCGGCAGTGGCGGTGCAGATGAAGATGAAAAGGGCGAGAGGTGAGTATGCGCACGTGGCAAAGTCCCAGAAGTCATCGTGCCCCCAAGCGCCTGTCTCGTACGTCTCTTGCCACTGCTCCACTGTGACAATGAAGATACTCTGCGATGCAAGCCAGTGCAGGACAATGCCTATCGTTATTGTGGAGATTGCGTAGCGCCAAGGGAGTTGGAGGAAATAGGAAGAGCGTTGCTGCCCCTGTGGACGGGAGGAGACACGTAGCGCCTTGCGCTTGTGCGCATAGCTGGACCATTCGTGTGATAGCAGCATCGAAGTGAGGAAACCGTTGCCGGTAAAGTAGATTGTGGAAAGGATGAACTGAGGTGAGTTGGCGATGAGAACGTTTGTCAAGATGCCTGACACCATGATCATGCGGCGCCGGACGCCCTGGAACGTCATGAGAGTGTGTTGGGTAGCCACGCCAAATCCGAGCGACCAAATTGCAGAGGGTGCGGCGCCGGGCATGGTGAGAATTCCATATAGGAAAAGGATGGTACATGCAACGACACCGAAGAGACTGGTGAGGTAGACGGTTAGGCGCTGGCGGCGACTCGCAGCCGCAAACCAGCGTTTTCTTTCCCCGTCGAACGGGCGTGGACCCAAAACCCTTTGATGACCCGTTTTGTCTTGTTTCAGATCATCTACAGATAGTAGACAAGAACCCTCGGTCATCTCAGCCGGTCTCTCCAAGAAGCTGGTGATGGCATCTCCGATATTCATTACACCGCGTTCCTGCATGCAAAAACAGACTGCGAACATCAAGATCGCCTTGACCAAGTTGAGCACGGTGACTATTATGGCGATGGTGATGTTAAGCTGCAACTTGCAGTTCTCATCCGTACCTTGGCTAAGACAATACTCGACTGTGCGATTCCCAATTTCCCACTTCGCTGAACCCTCCAGAAGTCCTAGTGATTCTGGGTCGCAGAAGGTGTCTTCTGATAGCGAATCGCCACATATCCACGGGTATGGATCAAGATTGTTGGCTTCCATCGCTCCGGTTATATGAATGGCACCTCCTACTGATGCGAGGAAAATCTCTGCTTCCCTCGTGATATTTTGTGGATTATCTGCAGTAACGATGAGGACATTGGCGCGATTCGAGACAAACGGAAGCATATACGCATCAATGCATTTCCGTGGCTCGAGGCGTTCTAGTCGGCCTTGCTGGTAATCCTCGAACATTTTATATTCGTCTTCGAAGTCATCTATCAGAATGTCATAATACTCCTCTTCCAAGGACGGGGGCGAGGGCCCATCCGATAGCCAAGCTTCGTTGATGGCATAAACACGGTACTGGTTGGCAGAAAGCGTTGTAAAGACGATTGAGTTGTAACTGGGGCACGGTTAGAATTTTCTGTTTTGAAAATAGCAACAAAAGACAAACAACGCCATAATTCGGGCTCGTTCTACAGCCTACTTACAAGAGATGTAGCGGTATCGATGACACCGCAAGAAGTACCCACAGGAACACTCTTGTCCTTGCGATGCGTTTGAGATTGCGGATACTTGGGACTCCCACGTCTAACCAAGATCCATTGGCATGCGCATCATCAATTTCTTCCCTTGTGGGCGCAGCTAGACACTGCATGGTGAAGTTGCTTCCGCTCAGAATGACAGAGCTGAACAGGTTGATGATAAAATGGGTACCAATGTTGAGCTGCTTGACCATCCGGCAGGATCCCAAAAATAATAGGCCGTTGCCATTGACGATGTCATGTGCGGCGAGGGTCCAGATGGTGACGCTCAAATTCAGCAAGCAGACGGCTGCTGTAGCTAACGCTGCCCAGAGAACAGCGGTGCGCCATCCACCTCTTTTGTACCATGGCTCAGGCTGAGGAATAGTATAGTCGAAGTCAGCGGCATCTGGATGGGCTGAATAGGTCGAAGTTTGGATGTGGGTATTATGCATGGTGGTCGCACAATCGGCGCCGGGCGTAAAAATGCAATCTTGAGGGTAAACCCCTGAGTACAGTAGGCAGAAACGCGTTTATACATCGTTCGTTGGGGCCTCACAGAGCTGAACTTGAGACCTGGAGTGGCTATGTCAGGACCAACATTCGGCCAAGATGACTAGACATGTCACGCGCTCTACGCTAGAATCAGAATAGTACACAGTAGACGACTGTCGCTAGCCCTTGCTCGAGCAAGACGCTACCCAATCTTATCGACGGCGTACATACTCGAGAAGCGACAGACCATAAAAGATACTACGGTATCAGGCGAAAGCAATATATGTGGGCCACTAGCAAGGGGCTGACGCACTTGAACCATGTTAGGACGGCTGAGCTCACGTGACAAAAAAAACGCGTAAAGTATTGGTTGGGTTCTATTCAGATCGCGGGGTTTTAGCGTCTCCGTATGCAAACTTTCGCCGTTTGCATGGTGTGCTTCCTACCATAGTAGGGCTTTTAGCTTATGCAAGGGTGAGTAGCCCAGGTCTCGCTCGGCGATATCTTCGGGGGCATTGATGAGTAGCCGAATCGCATGATTTGCCATCTGCAACATACCAGTAGCTGAAATGCCGCTTTGATGAAGCTGAGAGCGAAAGTGTTACCACTGCGAAAGAGTGTAAGTCAGGGGTGGCTAGTTCGGAAGTAAGCCGTAGGTAGCTCCGCGCCAACAGCAGCTCTGTGCTTCAACCAATCCTCTATAGGCATCCTGACGACCAGCGTGAGCGCAGCAACTGCCAGAGCCTTGCAGGAGTTCACCAACTAGGAAAATTCACGAGCACGCATTGATCGCAAACTAACGTCATAGCTGGATAATGCAGCAGCTTCCCCGTCGGATTCCGCCCTTTTGCACAGCCATGCGCCCTCGTTCATCGCGTGAGAGCGGAGACGACAGGATAGCATAATGCCTTGGGCTGGTGTATTCGCGATTGCGCATACTAATAATCCATCATTGTAATGACGGCTAACCGTCCCCCAACTTGCACAACTAGACGTACAGTCCGCAAGTCGCATCAGGACTACCCTTGGACGCGACCTACGCACAATGAAGCAGAAGACAGTCGAGTGGGCAGGCCCCTCCAGCTCATTCTGCGACGGCGAGCCACCAGAGACGCACTCAAACCTCCCCATCTGCTTCATTACCCTACCCTCAGAACCGGCGATGAATGCCGCTGGCCGGACTTCAGACCACCCGTTCAAAGACCCCCCGTTCCGCCCGTCGCACACACCATCGTTCAAAGACACACTCTGCGCGCATCGCCAGCTGCAACAAGCGTCGTCGCTCCGATAAAGGCCGCCCCGCATACCTACACCGCTACGGCAAAACCGACCAGCCCGTCACAACTACCCATCCTCCCACACACCATGCGCACCGCTTCACATCGAGGTCGTACCCGCGCCCACCATCCTGACTGCGCCCCAAGCACAATCCCATGAAACAACACTGCCTACCACCCTTTCTGATATCCGCCCTCACCTCGCACTAGCCTGTGCTCTCACACCGTCTGAGGACTCTAAAGACCGCTGCGGAAACTGCTATGTGCCGGGTTTGCCCGCCATCCGGGGTTACGGCTGGTGGGGCGAATACACGTGGCAATGGCATAGGAACCTGTTTGGGTGCTGGTTCCTTGGCTACGGGTGTGGGTGTCGCGAGGCGTGTGTGGGGCGGTGCGCGTGTTCGTGCTTGGGAGGGGTATGGTGGACAAGTGTTACTGTGAGGAGCTTAGTGTGGGGGCGGAGTGGGAGGTGCCTGCGCCGGAGGACATGCAGAGGTGTAGTCTTGTGGAGTGGGTGAGAGGGGGATTGAGCGCTATGATGAAGATGGATAGGTTGGAGGAAGAGGGGGGGTTTGGATGAGGTTCTCGGTTACAGGCGGGGGTGCGGGCGCGACTTGGAAGATGGATATGTTATACTGGAGGAAGAGCAGGAGGTAAGTGAGACGTGGAGTGTCATTAGTGGGGTTGAAGAAACGACTGCTTTATGAATGACGATGTGATTTGGTTGCTCAATGACGTTTATACGCGCAAGTCTATCAAACCTCGAGCTTCTTCTCATCGACTACACCACCCTTTGCTTTCCCTGCCTTCTCAGCTGCCCTCCTGTTCTTGGCATCCATTCGCTCCCTATCCTCCCGCATCCGCCTAATCAAAGCGCTCTTCTCCCTGATCTTGTGTCCGTAGAGGTAGAAGATCACGGGGATGGGAATGAGAGCAAACTCGATCAGCGACAGCATCGTCGCACTCCAGTGTGGCCCAAGGCTCTGGTACATTTTCGGACCTGCAAGGGGCAGAGCACCTCCCATGACAGAGCGCAAGACGGCGTTTCCAGCGAGAGCAGAGGCGGCGTAGATGCCGTAGGAGTGAACGAGGTAGTTTGAGGCGTAGATGAAGACGCCGCAGTTTCCTGCGCCAAAGGGGATCCCGGCAAGAAGGGGAAAGATCCAGTGAACGTCTGGTGTGCATGTCCTTTTGACGGATTAGCGGGAGTCACGGCGGTGTGGGGCGAGTCATTGGGTGGTGGATGGGATGTCATTACGTACCATGAGAAGATCATCTCGCCAACAGGAACGCAGACGGCGGCAATGACAACTACACTGACCATAGCCTCTGGGTAGGGCTTGCCAGTCTCTGGGTCCTTCTTGTGGCTGTTGATCATGCGGCGAAGGAGAGGTTCTGAAGCTATTGTGATGACACCCCCAATACCGATACCCATATAACCCAGTCCGACGAATCCAGGCGACCAACTTCGTAGCTCGCCGAAGACGATGGGGTAGGAGACGAAACACAGATACAAGACTCCATAAACCAATGCTATGTATACGTCCCAGAAGATGCAGATGGGTTCGTTGACTGCCATACTAAGCGGCCGGTAGAGATTCTCGCGTACTAGAGGCCAGAAGGCCTTCTTTTCATCATAGCGCGAGTGGTACCGGGGATCGGTGCTTTCTTTGCGCTTCTTTGCTGATTTGGCGCGAAGGATTGCTGGTTTGTAGGTTTCTGGAATCAGGAAGACCATGAACCAGGATGCACCAGAGCCGATCATGACTACCCAGTTTGTCCATCGCCAACCTAGGGCTTGGAAAACGAAGCCGCCGACAAGAGGGCCGATGACGGGGCCTAGAATGTTGGCACGCAAGGTCAGTGTTTGTCTCGCATGCAGTTCGTACGTCGAGGTTCTTACCATTCATAGGCCCTAGCGACCAGATGGAGAATGCCAGGGCACGGTAGTCCTCTCTGGAAATGTCGGAGACGGTGCCTGGTGCGTTGGAAATCATAGCCGCGCCGGCGATGGCGCCAAAAAAGCGCATGACAAGAATCTGGGTTAGGTTATTCGACAGAGCGCATGGTAGGACGAGGATGGTGAAGACAGCAACTGCGATCAGGTAGACGGGTCTCCTGCCGTACATCTCACTGAGCGGTGCAAGGAGCAGCGATCCGATTGCCAGACCACACAGGTAGGTCGTTATCCCCAGGACTAGCAACGTCTTGGATCGTATGCCAAACGTCTCCATCATACCCGGTATGCCACTTGTGTAGCTCGTCGAGTACATGACCACGACCAGTGTGGAGAAGCTCATGAAGAAGATGACAAAAGCCTTCCTCAGCATGGGCCACTCCTCTGGATTCTCTCCCTCTTCGTAGTCGACCTCGAAGCGCGGGTCCTGTGTCGCGTTTGTTGTGACGGTTGCGATGGCATCTTGTCTGTCGCCAGGCCATGAGTGCCCAGTGTTCCTACTCCAGGTATGATGCATCGACGGACGTTGGCCTGCTACCGAGTTGATGGAGCCGGAATGCGCTGACGATGTAGAGGTGCGGTCATCTTCGGTTTCAATGTCTTGGACCACTCGGGATTTGTGTGAAGTATGCGACGGCGACGTGGTGTGTTCGTCTCTTCCCGGTGTCGCTGCCACGGCCGTGTCTTTGGCAAAGCCGCCGTGAGACATGGCGCTGATGATGGCGCCGATAAATACCCCACACCCCACTAGCACCACTAGCAGCGAATGTGTACTGCGAACGAATAGCTCTTACTGCTGTTACCACTGCTGTTACAATAGCACAGACACACTGTCTCTAATAGTTGGAGCGAGGGTGCATCAAGCCAGCAAATCGCGATACATGGAGAGGAGACTCAACCTCAACCCCCCATGTCGCGCCATAGAGCTCGAGTCGGGCTAGTCGCGTACGCCCTTTCGCGCTCTGCTGCCTCCATTTTGTAGCGATTGCTAATCTAGCGGGAATAAACACGCTTGGATTAGCGGTGATACCGGTTGCGAGTGTAACCGAGGCAGGCAGCCGGCATGCCGTTTGCGGGCCATGTGGAGAGCGAGATCGGCATCAGCTGTGTCGAGAGGGTGTTGTCATCGCAGAGCCCTATTGGGATTCTGATTGTTTTTTGTTCAACATGCAACAGTCGTCATTGGAGCAGTGCATCGGGAATGCAAGGCTCTGGTCCTCTGGATAAATCACGGGACGGCGCTATGTTGCTAGCGGTGGAGCTAAGCAAGCCCGGGAGGGGCCGGGTAAACACATACAAGCCCGCGGCACCTCACGCGTCGTCAAGCTTCAAGGCACTACATTTCTCTCAGCTACAGAGACTCCAACTTCATCGCATATTGTCGCCAAGATCTTGCACGTCTGCCTTGCAAGTCCATTGCGGTGCTGAGGCGTAGAATATGCCTTCAATTTGCTGCTACCCACTCATGCCGCGCCACGACGCGCCGGCAGCGCCTTCATTCCCCAGGCCTTGGAAGACGACCGACAAGAGCCTTCACCCTGGGCTCTAGACTAACATCATGCGCAGATTCTCCTGGCAGCTTGCAGATGGCGACATCCAATTTTCTTCATGTCATTTCAGTACCGTTCCTCTCGTCTCGTCTTGATACACTCATTGCTTCCTTGTCGCTTTCAATTTCGTCGGTTTCTGCTGCTCCTCACTTGGTTCCCGGGTCTCAGTGATATGATGATTGGACAGCAAGAGTTGTCTTTGCTGCAGGCGTTGGAAACGGTCAAAGAGAGGCGTCTGTGGTTTGAGTGTCGCACCCAATGGCGAGACTCAGCCTTTTCTCATCCCTCGAGCTGGCGAGGCTGAGCATTTCCTCGTAGCGCCGTTAGCCAGCACTTCCGCTCATGCAGTCCTTTTCACCGACAGCCTGAGGGCAGTTGCAAGGCTCACCGGTCACCGTTCATCGTTAGGAGAGCCCGGCTGCACACTGTTACCGCCTAGCACGGCGATGCTTGGCATCCGAATCAACCCTGGCACTGTGCACCCATTGAGCAATCGCGTTTTCAGCAACAACAACAACAACAACAACGCGACTGACCGCCTGCCACGCTCGCAACATCCCCATACTGCACCTTCGCTGTATTGCAAGTTTCTACACTCATAATTACCCCCGCCCGCTGCCTTGTTGCAGCAGGCACTTGAATAGCCATGGCAGCCGCTGCACGTGTTTCGTTTCTCGAACAGCAGTACAACCATGTCGCGCTACCCCGCAACGTGCCTGGCAGAGAAGATGGAAATCTACATCGGATCGAAGAGGCTTTGTTGAAGCGTATGTTGGACGCCGTCGCAAACATCACACCCCACGTCGCTACAGATCTCGCTCCCCATGTCCAAGGACTGCGAGAGACGTTGCTTGCATGTGGAGTGCTCAACGTGGATGGGACTATCGGCAAGGCAGCGCTGATCAAGGAGCTTCACGACCTCGGCCATCGCAAAATGCTCGTTCTGCACATTGCACCCCAAAACTGCGCTTTGCTAGTATACCTTCAAGAACTGTACGTGACCTTCCCATGGTTCCATCTACTCCGCTGACCTTCATAGTACCTCCAGCGAGCGCAGCATCGTTTTCGAAGCTTTTGAGACATCAGCAACGGCCGACAAGGTACTTGCTGCCAAAGGCGCGCTACAATGGGACTGTAAGTAACAAACGCCCGAATTTTGTTGCTGCACGCATACTAACCAAGATCCCTTCGTACAGTCCCGGGCTGCGCGGTATCTGTCCCGGCTTCGACATTCCACGATGAGGCTTTCCAGGAAGCTCTCGCCACCTTCATCGAGCAAGCCAGCAGCGAGTCTGTCACAAAGTTTGCTGCTGTTACCTGGAAGGCAGCCGCCACAATACCAGAGATCCGAGACATCAGTAACCCCGCTCTCATCTCGGGTTTGTTGATGACTATACTGGAGGCCAATGGCGCTGCCGTCTCAGTACCACGTTTACGAAAGCGTGTGCGCGACACGGTGATTTTCGATAATGCTCGGACCCCGTGGAGGAGATCCGCATTCTATCTGGCCTTACGAGTAGCAGTTCAGCGCTACCTATATCACCACTTAGGCGCAGAGGTCGGAAGACTCTACTACAAGACATTGATGTGTCTACTGCATGCACAGCTACTGGAAGACGTATTGAAGAGGATACCTCTCGATGCAGCCTTCTCACTACGGCAGAAACTGGGCCGTCGCCTCGCGAAGCTCACCTCCGACATCCATGGTGCCAACAGGTCGTCCACGGGCAGGTATGCCAATCTTCTGCTATCTTTCCAAGGTAGTTTCGAGACCACTCTGGCCACAACCGGCGGATACTTAAAGCGAGTCTGGCGCACTCATAGGGAGTCGCGGGAACGCTACATCCCAAAGTTGCGCCAGCATGCTCATCCTTACGAATTCCAACTTCGCATGACGAATAGCGGTAGTTTCCTAAGAGGTGTTTTATCTGCACGTGCGCCCTTCTCAAGACCTCAAGAGCGAACACACGCCGAGCTTTTGCAGTCGTATCTGCGGTCCAGGGCTTCTGTCAAACCGTACATGGAAGCTTTGTCCAGTCACATCGCTTCATCAAAGCTAGTCAAGGACATAATTCTTCCCGCGAAACAATCAACGCAGCCTGAAGGTCTTCTTGCCATTAAACTGAGTAGGGTGATCTGTGAATACGTCGCCAAGATCAGCACCATGGACCAAGCGTACCCAAATCAAAAGAGCCAACATCTCCTACATATAATGGAACTTTGGGTTCTCATGGACAGAGACGCTTTGATTTGCTATCCATTGCTGGAAGAATATCATCCTGGGTTTGATGCTGACATCTTGGATCCCATCCAACTGCTTACGCGCGAAGAGATGAGGCGCAGTCAAGAGGTGCGCAAGTATCTGAAAGCTCGTTATCGCGCACGGCCGAATGCAGAGTCCAAAACCATATTCGACGATCCTGCCGACGATTGCTTTGCTGCGCAGTACTATGACCGCGAGGACCTCCAGGGCGAGCTTCCAGTCATGCGACAAGAGATCGAACAGGCGGCCGATGTTGCATGTGACGCTAAGAACACCGAATGGGAGGAGAAGAGCAAGCGCCATGAGCAAACAATCGATAGGCGAAACGAGAAGGAATGTATCTATGATACTTCTGTTGCCTGGAACGGCATGACTGAGTCACGCCATCGGCGGCCTTGCGACTGGCATGACCTTCATTACGAAGCCAAGGCGATTAGGATACAGATTCACGAACATCCGTTGCCAAGCTACGAGCCGGCGACCAAGGCAGCGCTGTTCGAGCTACAGTGTCCAAAGGTATTCGCTGCGTATCGCGACGCAACTTGGCTCATAATGTCTACCTTGTGTCACCGACCGACCGAGAAGCTCGATAGAATGTCGCTTATCCGTGAATACTCGCAGCTTCGCCGATACGTCAACAAGACCAGCTGTAAAGTAACTCTAGGCTCTTACAAGAAGGCCCATCTAGAGTGTCATTACGCCAACTGGGGCTTTCCAATCGGACTGGAAGAGGTTATCCGGACCTGTGGCCTCAGGCCCAGGTATTATGACAGTGTTGGTGAGGTTTGGACAAACAAGCCCGAGAAAGCTTCCTTCTGGCATCACTTTCCCGTGAATCTGCCACTCAACTCACCGCTCGTGTCTCTTGGGCTTGACTATGCCACGTGGCCAACATCAAACGAGATCCAGGCGAGCCAAGCTAGGTGTCCCCAAGGTGTTGGTATCCATGAGTCTATGGCGCTTCAGGGCCTCTTGGTCGGCACTCATTCGAGATGGCTCGACCTTCTCAGGGAGTTGGGCTCGACTAACCTCAATTTCTCATCAGAGTCAACCTGGGTGCTCGTCTTGCGTTTGGTGTTGCAACTAGGGCCAGATACTGCAGCGGGATCTGCATATACCGACGTTCATCGTCCCTTGTCGGGCGATGGTCTTTGCAGCAAGCTTCTGCAGCAGGTGCGCTTTCGACTAGAAGCAATCCAGCGAAATTGGCGTGAGCCCGTGCAGATGGAGGTTCTCATTACAATCTTGCTCAAAATGACATCCCTGACTCCAAGCACGATAGTCCGGAACCAAGGCATGGAACTTCTTCACGAAGCTCGCAAGATTACCAACGGCTGGCGTGAAGAGCTACAACCCATGGTGACGGAGGATCCAAACGTGTTGCAGTCAGCTATATGGGCTTCCCTTTTGTGCAAGCGGACAGTGCACATTGATGAACAGCGGTTGCGGGACCCAGATGTTCTCCGCATTTATCTTGACGCTTCCATCTCTCTGCAATATAATCTGGCCGGGAGTTTCGACGAGATGCCATACAACATGCGCAACGCCATCGCACAGGACACAGTGTTCGCTTATGATCATCGCGAGATGATGAGGCGTATCATATTGGCAAATCAAGAGACATTTAGAGCAGCTTTAGACGCGGTATGGTATGTTCCTGGCGACTACAACGCTACCGAGCCCGGTTTGGAAGCCGTACCTGATACCTGGTACCTGTCGTATGCGCTGCAGTCGACGGCTGAACAACATTCCTACTTTGTGCATTACAACTATGTATACGGTACCTTGCTCATTGATGGACAAGAGATGGGAACACTTCCGCAGTCGTATCGTATAGATGAGACTTACAAACACATTCTCGGCACCAAGAATCCGATTGTCTACCCTTCTCCTCTACGGGGCATGGATTTTGCATTATCGGAACCGGTGCGTGGTCATCGAATCCATCTAGGGTACCGCAGCAATCGATTGATCATTCGAGCGGACCAGGTCGGCCAACTGCTCGAATTCATTCCCAAGCATGTCTTTGGTTTGGATAGCCCTACACCCGATCTCCCTAGACCATTAGTCGAAGACTGCTACCACTGGCTTCACGTCTACGATGGTCGCGTCGAGATTCGCCAAAACAGTCCATGGGCGCCAAAGCTACTGAATTGGTGGATACACTGGCACCCTTCAGGCTTCTACCATGCTGTCCGTCGATTCCAAGAGCCATCGCAGACGACACTGTTGGATGCGGGAAGTGATCTGGTCAAGAGTGTCACGCGGATCTTCACTCATTTTGAATTCCCATCCCAAATCCTGGTCTTCGTGTCGACTGATGGACGGGTTTCTGTGGAGTTGAAGCGAATGGAGCTAAGCTTTTATATAAATCAAGAGGGATTGCTACAATCACCGCGCCTTGGTGCCACCATTCTACCAAACCAAGATGCGGGGACCTGGTATGGACTAATGAACAAGATCGTTGTACAATCTACTGCAAACCATAGGCAGAAGAGTATACTGGTTCCTTGGGGAGGTATCCGAGTCTCGAAAGACAAGCCTCATGTGTCTGTTGACATCGAGATGGGCCAAGGCGTTTACCTTAAATATGCGATCAACGATGTCTTGGGACGTATTGATTGTGCGCCTGAACCTCGCCTTCTCTACATGAAAGCTCTGCTGCATGCTTACACGTCGCATGCTATTGCCGATCCACTTACGCGACGAACCGGAACGGAGGAAGCTCTCTACCTTCTCCAGACTGGCACCTACCAGCCTTGGAACCCATTATTACGCGACGAGATAGCCACTTTGAAACGTATCGCGGAGCTATCGCCTAAGCGAGGATACTATCCACCAGATGCCAAGTGCATGGAGACAGTGTTGTGGCTGCCTGAATGCACCATCTATATGCAGGACGATCGGTATGCTACTGTGGTCGCAAAAATACTGCAAAGGTCTTCTGACTTGTCTCAATTTTTCCTCGACCGCCATATCCAAGAGACCATCAAATTGGAACCTGGCGTCGTTCACCTTGCCGCTCGGGCGGTCACAAGGTCCAACGTTCGCAAACTGAAGAAAGGTGGCAACCAAGACGTTGTTTACAGTGCACGCGATGCTCGTACAGCTTCACGGGACCGCCTGAATGTGCTCGAGGTATCAAAGCTGCTCCTGAACTGGGAGTCAACCTGCTCTTTGGACACTACACTGATCGCCATTCTCAACGATGCTCCAGTTCTGGGCGGTTACGACAAGTATTACCGGAGATGCCTGCTGACTGATCACCTTGCTGTCGACATCAAAGCCGAGTGGGGTGCGCTTGCTCAGAAATCGCTTCAGTGCAGTCTTGGTGACCGGTTTAGCCTGATGTTTCTTCTAGGAACCATCGCGTTCTCGTCGGATGCGAATCTCAACTTGCTGCGCGTCCTCATATCTTTCGCGATGATCCCGGAGATACGTGCTATACCAGCCCCCAACCACGCTGCCTACTTCCATTTCCGAGCGGATGGGGCTCCTCCTGCATCTTACCTGATCTCGTTGATGGAGAAAGCACGGATGCCGTTCTCTGAAACAGGCTTCAGGAAACGTTCACAGCTAGTCAAAGCTGAGAGCTTACATGGTCCGAGTGTCGAGAGGGCCTGCGAGCTACTGGCTAGTTCAATCGTACAGCAATGGCCAGCTTCCAATATCGACCCGCAGAAATTAGTTGCGATTGACCCCGTATGCCTGCATGTTGATCGGGCTTTAGCCGATGTGGCTTCAGAATGGACCCGCCTTACCCGCAATCACGAGCTGTCGCTGTATCTAGAGCAGGTGCAACAGGTTCTCTCCCGGGTGACTGTTCATCGGACGGAGGCCACCTCACTTTCGGAGGTGATTCCAAACGTAGAGCTTGCGCGTTCTTCCTTGTATTCTGTGAGGTCAAGGAAGTACGATGATCAGTCACTCTCAGACTTGTTGCAGGCTCGAATCGTCAACATTGAATCATCTGCAACGACGGCGCCACCTCGGATTTCTGGTTCGTACATTGGAGCCTTGACTGTCAGGTCAGGCAATATTACGCATCATCCTAACAAGATACATAACGTTAATGGTATCGCTCAAGCAAAGAGGGCTCCATTACATCCTCGAGTATCAAATCCACCACCATACGAGATTGAAACGCTCCGGAACATCGTTGCCAACTTCAAAGATCCGTCTTCTTTCGTGCAATGTAGATACGCGAAAGAGATGGACGCGAGCATCGATGCTCTCCAGAAGCATATCTCATACGTGCAGAATACAGCTCATGGCACATATCCTCGAATCACAAGAGATGATATCATACCAGCCAGAGAGTTCGCAACAGCGGCAGCTGAACACATTCGTTGTTCACTTCGAGATCAGGATCCGCAAGCGAAGTGGCTTCAGATGGCGGATACATGTCCCACAATGACAACAGTTGAGCTTCTTACGGAGCTGAGAAATACTGCAGGCACTACTTTTGGCGCAGGGACGAAAGAGGCAATTGTGGCTTTCGGGGTGGCTATAAGCAAGCTCCAACGATTGCTTCGTATTCAAGATGCTCAGAAGAGGTGCAAGAAGCAGCAAGAGCGGGATGAATGGGCAAATAGAGGCCATAGCAATTGGAGTCCTTCAACCTTCCCGGACTGGTTATTGCTGGAGATCGACGGCGATATTCTCATCCGAGAAGAGCAGGTAGATGTTGCTCTAGCGACTGTGTCGCCTCAGTCAAACAAGAACTCCGTCCTGCAACTCTTGATGGGCAAAGGAAAGACGTCTTGTATCCTTCGTAAGTGCCTAGATTAGTACCTGGGTCATCAAAACTAACGATTTACAGCCATGGTAGCAGCTCTACTTGCTGACCAAGCCGACCTCGCTCGTGTTGTGGTACCGAGAGCTCTTCTGCTGCAGTCAGCGCAAGTGATGCAGGTTAAACTTGGCGGCTTAGTTGACCGTGAACTGATGCATGTACCCTTCTCTCGAAAGACACCTCCCACCGAAGCGTTGATGGGCTTGTACAGGAAGATGCACGCGCGCTTGAAGGATCGCCGTGGTGTTCTCATTGCATTACCCGAGCATGTTCTCTCGTTCAAGCTGAGTGGACTTCAACAGCTTTGTGACGAGAACCTTGAAACAGCTTCCATGATGATTGATATACAACGTTGGTTAGATCAACATACTCGGGATGTTCTAGACGAATCCGACGTTTCGTTGGCGATCAGAACGCAACTCATCTACCCATCCGGTACGCAGGCGACGGTGGATGGCCACCCAATGCGCTGGCAAGTAACCCAGGCTGTACTCCATCTGGTCAAGGACTTTTCTTCAAGCGTCCAATCACGCTACCCTCGAAGCATTGAAGTGGTCAACCGCGGAACTAGTGGGTTTCCTCTTATCTACTTCCTGCGCAAGGACGCTGAGGATTACCTGATCGAGCTTTTGGTTAGGATTATCTGCAAAGGTCAAACTCCGTCGATACTTCCTTGCGCCGAGTATCCAGCCGTCCTCATGAAAGATGTACAAGCCTACATATCCAAGCCAACCGTGCGCAGTCAGTCAACGTCCAGAATCATCAGCTTCTTCCGAGACAAGCCAATTTTGATGCGGGCTGTCAACTTGCTCCGTGGTATGTTCGTGCATCGCATTTTGATAACTTCTCTCAAGAAGCGTTGGAACGTACAATATGGATTGCATCCGACACGCGCACCAATAGCAGTACCGTACCTAGCCAAGGGCGTGCCTTCCCCTACAGCCGAGTGGGGGCATCCCGATGTTGCCATCACCCTGACATGCTTGTCATTCTATTATCAAGGTCTTGGCGTTCCCCAGTTTAAGGAGGCCTTTGCTCATCTGGTCAAGACGGATGAACCGAGCATCCAATACGAAAAATGGTTTCCGAGGGATGTTGATATTCCGAAAGAATTGGACGACTATGCAGCAATCAATGCCGAAGACATGAGGCAACTGAGCGATCTTTATCACGTCGTGCGCTTTAGTGCCTCCCTCATGGACTTTTACCTGAACAACTTCGTGTTCCCCAAGTATGCCAAAACCTTTAGTCACAAGCTTCAAGCATCGGGTTGGAACCTTTTTCCGTCTTGCCAAGACGAAAAGGGACCTCGTGTTACCGGCTTCTCTGGTACGAACGATTCCAGGCACCAACTTCCCCTACTAGTAAAACAGCGAGATCTTCCCCAGCTGGCGCATACAAACGCAGAAGTTCCATACTATCTACTGGCACCTCGCAACCAGGCGTACGTGCGCATGACCTTCGCGAGCGGAGCCCGTTGGACCGAGACAGACCTGATCGACAATCTCGCGAATCGCTACAGAAATACACCAAACAGCGGCCACTACCAAGCCCATTATCTTGCAAATAACGCAAGCAACTTCCATCGGGATGGTCGGATCAGGATCCTGATCGATGCGGGTGCGCAGGTTCTTGAGCACTCGAACAAAGACTTTGCGAAAGCCTGGTTGGATGCCGATCACGATGCTGCAGCGGCTGTCTACTTCGATGATGATCATCGTGTATGGGTGTTGTATCGTACGGGCAGAAGCATACCACTGGTCGCATCTCCCTTCGTCGACGATCTCGACCGGTGTGTCGTGTACTTGGACGAGAGCCATTGTAGAGGAACTGACATCAAGTTCCCACCACACGCAAGGGCTGCCTTGACTCTTGGGCAACATCTAACGAAGGATACACTGGTACAGGCCGCCATGCGACTACGACTTCTTGGTCAAACTCAATCAATCACCTTCTTCTCTCCCATTGAAGTTCACCAAGGTATACTGGATCGGTTACCAACGGGAACCAGCGTATTCCACAAGCCAACATCAGATGATGTGCTTCGCTGGGTGTTCGGCCAGACTTGCGACACTATGGAACAGCTAGAGCCATCTTATTTCGCTCAGACATTGCAGTATCTACAGCAAGAGCAAGCCCGGTTGGAGCATCCCGAATTCCTTCGGGATGTAACATCACGAGAGTCTTTCCTCGCAACTGTTCGCATCAAGGAGGCTCTTTCTCTGAAACAGCTCTATGAACCAAGGGGTGAGCGTCACCGGCGTACTGGTCCTAATGCTGCTACCATCGCTTGGAAACCTTCGCTGCACAGCATCTACAGTGAGCTTGAGAATCGCAAGAAACATTTCCAGGATCGAGGTTCGGCCGTCCATGCATCAGCACTGGAGGAGGTGGAGATTGAACAAGAGCGCGAGGCTGAGCGCGAGGTGGAAATCGAGGTTGAAAACGTTCGCGAAGTTCAACAAGCTTTTCTGTTCAATGCGCTCAAGGTTAAGAAACTGCACGAGGACATCAAGCACTTCGCAGAATTTGGGCGTCTCGTTCCTGGGAGCGATGCTTATCAGCCAATGTTCTCGGTGTTGGGACGGGCGACTTCACTGGGTCTCAAGCATACGGTAAACTCATCGATGAAGTCAGGCTTGTGGATATCAGCTGAGTTCTCCCGTACGATCGAGATTTACGCGCCTAACGACAACTACGTCCGCTCTCCACACTGGGTGCTTTGGAGTACAATAGGTCAACAAGCGCTGCTTGTCAGCCCTGAGGAGGCTAACCAGCTCATCCCGATCATGCAAGAGCAGCAAGCATTCCAGGATGGTGGTAGCGTTCACCTCATCATCTATGCTGCACCCGTTACTCGAAGGATGCTACATTTCAATCAGTTGGACTACTACGCGATGCCAGCTTTGCCAACCGACTTTAAGGCACCAGTCTGGCTTCGAGTTGAAATGGGCCTTTTTGCTGGACGGCTCTACCTAGAATGGGACGAGTACTATCAATTGCTGGAGTATCTTGGTCTCGATGAGAACTTATCGCAACATCCTGAAAAGTGGGCATTTGCAAAGAAGCCTCTTACATTCGGTACGTGTTTCCGAACATGTAGCACACGGTGCTTTCGCTAACTTGATTATAGTACATGAGTGGCTTGCTCTACGTCGCAAGGGTCAAGACTTTGAGCATACTCCCATGGGCTTCGTCACTACCGGTAAGCCGCTTACGGAGAATCATCCGTTCTTCCGCAAGCTCGCTCACGGAGACGATCCCGCTCTACGTCAGCACATTGCCCGAGCCGTGCCCGGCCAGCTCGACGCATTGGAGGAAGAGGACGACGACGATGATCATGATGACGAGGAGTTCGTTCCGGCCGTCGAGCATGTTGATGACTCTGAGGGCGAAGACGAAGGGTTCGAGTCGAGCGATGACGAGGGCTTTGTTGATGCGGAGGACGGGGAGTAGACCTACGCGCTCAACGCGCCAATTGGCACATGTATAATAGCACGATAGCAACATGAAAAAGGCTCCCACGCGTGCGTTCCGCGTTGGGCTCAAAAATCCGACTTCTCTTTTGCACGCCGCGAGGCTAACATACTTTGATTTATCGATCCAGTCGACTGAGAATAAAAGTTTCTATATCCATCTAGCATGGTACAATGGAGGGTATCTTCTTGCACCCAGGAAATTGCTCCGCCTCTTACTCTTCAGGACCCACGTTTCTTCTTTGGCGGCACTGTCGCACTGCCCCCCCTCCCCCCCCTTCATTCCGGTTATGCGGCCCTGCCACGCCACAACTTTTGCGGCGCCAAGCATATCCAAGACAAGTAGCGTGCGTGCGTGCGCAACTCTGGTCCCAGCGATTAGAAAGATGGTAATCGCGTCTCAAACGGTATTGGTCGAACTGACGCGGGTGTACGTGGGGAAGCGTGCAGTCTTCCATACGGCGACCTTCCTCACTGCAAAACTGCACGGTATAAGTCTACAATTTTTTTTTTTTGGTAAATGGCCAAGAAAAAAAAGAAGAAGAAAAAAGGAATGTCTTCCCCTTGACGTCCATTCCGTCTATCGCGCTTTCTACGTGGCAAAAACACCCCGCTCGACTGTATGGAAAAGAGAACTTACTATATGAGGACGAGGACGAAAATCAGGACGAAGACGTTGGCAACGGGGTGCGACATGGTCTGCTGCAGCACCATGCTCATGGCGGCCGAGGTGTGGTCAGCAGCCTCGGCTTTGCTGGCGAGGTCAATGACCCATTGCGCTGCCTCGTCGCCGAAGAGGTCGAAGTAGTTGAGGTGGTTGGACATGGTCTTGTTTTTTGTTTGAGGGGCGCAGATGGGATCGCCTGGCTGGCAGTATTCGCGCAGCTTGCCGGCGTTGGCGTAGGGCTGGAGGGCTGCGTTTTGCGCGGCGGTTCGAGGTGCGCTGCCGTTTGAGATTTGGCCGCCGCCGTAGGTAAAGGTCTGGTTTTCGGAACGTCGTGTGGGGCCGAAGACGACTGCTGCGGCGACTTGTGGCAATATCAGTTGTGTACACTCTGGGGTTTTGGCTAAGGAAGAGAAAACACACTCTTTGAGCCAGGCGCACTTGTCATGTTCATGGCTGGGTTTTCCTCTTGAGTGCAGCCCCAGATCGGACCGCCACCACCACCCAGCACGTCGAGCATCACGCTTCCACCCTGGCTGAAGCCCATCACGATCAGGTGGCTGTCTGGGCATCGGGCAGTGTAGTTCCTCATCTGCTCGGCGCCGTTGATGGCGCCCTCGTGCGAGGATATGCACCACCGCTCTCCGCCGTTCATGGCCCAGTACTGCACATCCTCATATCCGCAGGCTTTTGGGTTTTCCTGGGTGTTGAGCGCATTGCACACCTTGCCAACCGTCTCGATGAGGTGGCCTGGGTAGGGCGAGGTTGAGCCGCGGGCGAGGAAGTGATGGTAGGTCTGGCATTCATCCGTCTTGAGGGCCTCGAACTGGGGGCAGTCTTCGAGCTTGGTGCACACAGCGAATGCGGCGGAGGCGTAGAAAAGCGCCGAAAGCGCTATCCGGGGTATCATGGCGGATGTGGAGAAACGAAAAGGGAAGAGCGAGCGACGTCAGAATGAGCGACTTGGAAAGGATTAGATTTGTCGAAAAAGCAGGGAATTCGGCGGGCGTTTCCGTAGAAAGACGTCAAGGGAAAAGGATGACAAGGGAAACAGTCGACGGGAGGTAAGAAAGCAGAAGCATCGCGTCGAAGACGGGGTAGACCCGGGGCCATCGGTCTCTTGTTTCACTTCTGGGCATTATTCCTGGGAAAGGCATGCGCGTAAGAGAAAACGCCAAGAAGACAGTCGACGTGCTGGACACTGCTGCACGGCCCCGAAGGGTTTGAGATTGGCGATGCTAGTCGTCAGCCAAGCTTTTTGGCGCCTTCCCGCTCGGAACTGCCGGCTATTAGTTCGCCCGTGCGAGCCGCCAGCCGCCAGCCGCCTCACAGCCACACCAGCGCTGCACACAGGGGCGCAGTCTGCCGAGCGCACAATACGACGTGTTAGAACCGCGAGGCTGTCGCGACGAAGAAACGAGAGTCCTGTTTAGTGAGGCGAGTCGAACCGCTTCCGTTGCAGAAACCGCGCCGCTATAGGGGGGCCGTGAAGGATGGCTGGGAAAATGAAGTTGCATGACTCAGCTGGACGCGTAACCCCCGAAATGCGTGTGTATGTCACCAACCCTCCCCCAGCTTTCAACCGAGAATACCCACGATTGCATCCCGCAATCATCACAGTCTCTTCTCGTCTGACTTGCTCACTCGACGTATTGCGGGGAAATACTCGGTATTCTCCACGACATGCTGACTGATTTGACTGATCCGACAGCTTTCCGGGCCAACAGGGTCTGATCCATATTAAGCGACAGGTTTCGTCATCCAAAGCGACACAGCCAGCAGCAGAACACTGCGCCCTTCCTATGCGACTTCCCATGCGACTTCACAAATACGACCATTTGGTACCTTGCAGCGGAAGCGGAGTGCTGATTGATGTGTTGCGACCCGCGGCATGTCTCCGAATGTACGCCAACGGCTGCCTTGTGCGTCTACTACGGCTTCCACGGCTTTGTACCTCGTCACAGCAACCATCGATGAAGAAGAAATAGCCCCCCGTCCAAGTGCTGCGATCCCATCTGTCGTGTCTGGCTCAGTCTGGAAGTGAATCTCGACCTGCCTACAGAGCTGTCAAAACACATCACAAACACCTAACTCCTCCGCTTTGCCAAACGTCCGTGCGTCTCGGCCTCCATGGGCCTCACTTTCACTGGACGTAGCATGGTGCGATTGATGAATGGCGGCCGATTTCTTACTGTGCGAAATATTTTGCATTCAATGCCCATGCGAACTGGTATGACCTTGTTGCGGATGTCTCCTCCCTGTCTTCTGGCAGAATTGGCGCCGACGCTGATTCAACGTCTCTCCATCGTCTGAATACTCAGAGAGTTACTCGCATTTGAGACTTTGGGATACATCGCTGGGTGCTCAGACCTATGACGATGGTAACTAGGCTGTCGGATGCCAGATCGGCCTGCTTTCGGCACGCTTCCAGCTTCTCGCATTATCAAATGCGGCTCTCACTAGCGCGCTCACTCCCGACGTGGATGAAGATCAGACGTCACAAACACCCTTCTCCGCATGCGATGCAGATTTTGATAGGAGCGGCAGTGTGGAAAGGCTGTGTATCGTCCGAAAGGACCCAGCGTGCCGCACTTGCGCGTTTCGCGAAACACCAGCTCGGCTCATTTGCTAACAGCTTCATCTATACGGCATCTGGGGAGGCCCACATGCCTGAAGTGGATAACAGAGCCATTTGGTCTCCACGCATCCAAGAGACCCTGCCACCAGCTTATTGGGTGCACAGTCCCCGTTAGAGTTCGGACGCTTTTCTCTCCACGCTACCATCAGCTACTGTCGTCGGTCCGCCTGCGAGGTGCGGTAGTACGTAATTCTCCATGTCCTTTGGCTCCTCCATATTGCGCTGTGACCATTTCATCTCTTTCTCCACCCATCTCTTTATCTTCTCAGCTTAGCCTTCATTAAGCCTCTCCATCAACAAGCTCGTTTCTTGAGTGCTTCCTTGTCATTCCTTCCAGCCCTCTTACCTTCACCACGTACAACACGAAACGGCACATGCAGGCATAAGTGCTTGTTGACCCCCTAACCATGGACCCCAAAGATCTCGCTTCTGCCCATGGCCACATTCACGTTCCTACGCAATACACAAATGGATTCGAAAACGAGCCCAATGTTCTCACTGCCCTGCCAATATCTGCCCAGCGGCCTACCATTGCCCCTGCAGAAGACCGGACCCACGACCCGCAAGACCCTTTGCAACAGAAGCATGGTGATCCTGAAAAACTCGAAACCTATTCCGAAAATGACACGAACCTAGGCGACGTATCCGACATTCAAAATGCAAGCAAACGACCCACGGGCAGTGCCGAAACCAAGAAACTCAACACCACACAAACTGTCATCATCTTTATGACGAATGAGATCGGAATTGGCATCTTGTCGTTGCCAGCTGCTCTCAACACCCTTAGATTCTTTCCTGGCATCGTAGCCATCATCGGCATGGGACTGCTTAGCTTGTACACGGCCTACAACCTTATTCAGTACTGGCGCAAGTACCCTTATATGCTCAACATTGTCGATTATGGACGCGTCCTCGGCGGCCCCTGGCTCGAAGCCGTCTTCGCCATTGGGTTTCTGATCAACATGGCCCTAATCAGCGCATCGGCAGTCGTCACCATCTCCATCGGTCTCAACACTGTAAGCGATCATGCGACCTGCACGGTCGCCTTCACTGTCGTCTCGGCCATTGCTATGTGGGCCATGTGCGTACCCCACAGCATGCGCTTCGTATCATGGGCATCGTGGCCCTGCACCATCTCAATCTTTGTGTCCGTACTGTTTGTCATGATTGTCCTTGGTGTTCAAGGCCCCCGAAACGCGGGAGCACCACTCAACCTGAAAGCCATCGGAAGCCCCACTTTCACAGAAGCTGTCTCCGCTTTTCTGAATATTGCCTTTGCTTTCAGCGGGAACCAAGCTTTTCCTACCGTCATCGCTGAGATGAAAAACCCATCTCGTGATTACCCACGCGCTGTCACGATTGAGAAGTGCGCTTCTATCGCCATCTACTGCATTGTCGCTGCGGTTGTCTACGCACTTTCTGGTGAGTCAGTCGCCTCGCCGGCGCTCGGATCTCTCCAGCCCCTCATGGCAAAGATCGCCTACGGACTTATCTTCCTTGGACTTCTTGGGACCGGTTTGGTCTTTGGTATGTCGGCTGCGCGCTACTTGCACGTCTTTTTCTTGCGCGAGATCGGCACTCACAAGGCCAAGAAGGATGGAACCTTCAACAAAGAGGTCTCGTCTTCTTCCGGGTCATCACGTGGCCGCCGCGCCTCCATCGCTATGAGCTACATGGGCCAGAAGACTGAATGGGCTGTCTGGATCTTCTCAGTCTCCTTGTTCTGGGTCGTCGTCTGGATTCTCGCCAACGCCATTCCAGTCTTCAATTCCTTGCTCAACATCTCCGCTGCGCTTTTGCTATCATGGTTTACTTGGGGTGTTACCGTGCTGTTCTGGTTCCACCTCAACTGGAACGGGAAGTGGCGCTCCAGCACGAAGAAGATTGCGACAGCCACGTTCAACGTCTTCATCATGTGTCTCACCCTGTTCATGGTGGTTCCCGGCATGTATGCCAGTATCGACGCGTTGCTGGACGTGTTTGCCACTACGAACGTCAATGGCGCGTTTACGTGTGCAGATAACAGTATTTTGTAAATGAGCAAGATAGACGAATCTATTTTCCAATTTTTACCGGCCACGCAGTAGTCTGCTTCAAAGGTTATTCCGCATTCTTCCCAGTTTCCCTACGCTGTTTACTAGCATCTAGCCATAAACTGTACGCGACGCGATCCAATGTTTATGAAGAATACTCCAAGCGACGTCGGCATGGCACGCCTCGTTTTAGGTATAGCCCCCCAGCTACCACCGAGAAACGGCCGCAACTACCGAACCACCATCCTTGGAGTCCCAGCATTTACCTCTGAACCATACCCAGGAGAGATATTTCTTACAGTTTTGACACGGACTTGACATGTCCGCGTCGTGAGTACCCACATAACAAAACGTAGTCGAGGCATGACATCATTTGTACATCATCCCGACACCCACTCCAAACATCAAGCCGTTTTGCCTCGTATATCTCCGGGTCTTGTCTGTCTAATTCTGAACGCGTGCTACCAATGCAGGAAGGGCGGCTGCGCATAAGCTAGGAAATAATGTCAGAATCATTGCCGCATCATACAAGGTGCTCGCCCGTGATGCTGATGACTTGCCGTCGCATCGATCTGCTTGTCGCGCGAGTATAACAATACGTGGTAGGACAGGACATATCGAAATCCAATCTAGGCTCTGCTGTTTTTTGTCGCACTCTAACTACAATAATTTTCAAACGCAAGAATGCAGCACGTCCTCCAAGCCGGTCTCTCTTCTGGAATGTCAGCCGTCGCTGGCATCCACAGCGGCAAGCACACCAAGCCCAACCCAGTTGACCCTTCATTTGATGGTCTTGCCGCCGTAATGCCAGACGACTGGGTCCCTGCCGCCGACACAAAAGTTATATACAAGGGCAAGTACGGCGATGTCCACGCACCACTACTTTGTATCGGCGCGTGGTCGTGGGGTGACACGTCTACCTGGCACTGGAAGCCTGAGGAAGAGCCCCATGTGGCCGCAGCCTGGAAGCACTGTCTTAGCAAGGGCGTCAACTTCATCGACACCGCGCAAGTCTACGGTACAGGAATGAGCGAAACAATCTGCGGAAGATTAGTCCAAGGCCTACCAAGAGACAGCTTCATCATACAAGACAAGTACTTCGTCGTACCCCAAGCAAAAGACGTCCTCCACCCGACCATGGCGCCCCTCAAGAAACTCGAAACCTCGCTCAAAAACTTTGGCCTAGATTACATCGACATGTACCTCGTCCACGGCCCCATCCACCTCCAAACCATCCCCATGATCGCCAAAGGCATGGCCGAATGCGTAGAAAAGGGCCTGACGAAAACCGTAGGCGTAGCAAACTACAGCCTCCAAGACATGATCAAAATGTCCGACGAACTAGCCAAACACGGCGTCCCCCTCGCCACCAACCAAGTCGAGTTCTCCGTCCTCCGCCGCGAACCAGAACTCTCCGGCCTCCTCCAAGCCTGCAAGGAACGCAGTGTCGTCCTGCAATCGTACTCGTCGCTTGCCCAGGGCCGCCTAACGGGTAAATACACGGTTGCCAATCCGCCGCCCAAGTCGTACCGCTTCTCCAGCTACGACATGAAGGATGTTGAGCCTGTTAATGTCGTGTTGAAGAGGATTGCGGATAGACACGGTGTCCCGCAGAGTGCTGTTGCGCTGAATTATAACTTGTGCAAGGGGATTACGCCGGTGGTGGGGATGAGGAAGGAGGAGCAGGCTGTGGGGGATTGTGCGGCGTTGGAGTGGAGGTTGAGGAGGGAGGAGATTGCGGAGATTGATGGGGTGAGCTTTCGGGGTCATACTACGAGTTTGTGGCAGCAGGGTTGATTTGTTGGTATTTGTTGTTCATGGCCAGTGTCGATTGGTGTTTGGTACGCGTGCTGAACATACTGGTGTCTATACAGTTGTGTCTCGAAACATTTTGGTTGAAGCAGTGGCATCTTTAAGTTGGTCTCCAATTGGGATGGCAGACTACGACTACCCTCAAGATATTTTTTGGTGTTGAGTACAGACCTAGTATACTTCCAAGCTTGGGCTTTGATCAGACCATCTCCACACTCTTGCTTGATATTCGAGGTCGAAATTGGAGATGTCATGGAGTGCCTCGTACCATGTGATCACCAGACCAGAATCCACAAGCAGCATTTCCACATCATCCGTCATCAAATGTGGCGGTCTTACGCCTTACTCGCCACCTTTACTGAGAGCATGCCCCTCTTCCACACTCCATTCTTCCACAGTCCAGGATAGCCCACCCTGTTCACCCAGGCATAAAGGCTCTTGAGCACGAAGCGTAGGACTGTAATTGATCCGACTTGTATCTTGCATCCACGGCTCCGCAAACTCCGGCTTGACCACCACACCCACCTTAAAGCTTGACCAGCGGCTCTTTGTGATCCACAGCTCTTCAACAGCGCTTGTAACGTACTCTCTCCACGGGACTGGAACAGGGGTCGCTCTGCAAGCGGTAGGTACTACCTTGTGTGGCTGCTCCCGAGATACGCGCATTAAGAAGACCTTGGAAAGTAAGGCACTTACGATAGGACACCATGCTTAGATCACAAGCACCACCATACCTGAGTAGTACAGACCAGTAGCGAACAATGGCACAATGGCCTTTAGTGATAATGAATGTACCAAAGAAAAGATTTCACTGTTCCACAGCAAATGTCCATGTCCTTCTCATCTCTTCAGCAGATAATCGACAACTTCTTATGATGGAAAATCTTCAGCTGGAAGATGCGCGAGAAGGTCGGATCCATGGGTGATGAGAAGGGAGTTGTGGGCTAGGCGATGGGTTGAGGTCATGAAGAGTATTGTTTTCTTTCTTACTTCCATCTACCGCGTTGATGCACCGTGTCTGGTATGTGCTCGTCGATTGCGCATTGTCCGAAATGAAGGTGAGATACGTTGCAGACAATTTGGATTGCAGCCTTGAATAGTATGTAAACAACGCGCATCCACGCGCACCGTTCCGGTGACTACCGACAGGATGAAGAACACGCGGGCTCGATGCCAGCCGATGGGATTGTGAATGCCGTATCACATGGCGATAAGATAAGAGTCGTCAAAAGTGGAGATGTCCAGCGCCGATCAGGGGTCGAGCACGCGCCTCATCGCGGTCATTCCAGAGTGAAGGCAATTTTACACACCACTTGGTTCGCCCAATACGTTTCATCAATCATGGAATAGGCTTAGCCCGTATTTCTACTAGATGCCGCCATCCTGGCCTGAGAAGCATATTAGCTAGGAGGCGCCCCAGATAACCATTGCGTCGGTTTGCTTACTTTTGTACGACCTGCCCACGGTACTAATCCTAGAACCCACGCACTTTACGTGGTGGTGTGGGAGAGCAACCATGTCGTTTTTGGGCGACCTCTTCAACTGTGGTCGCGCGAGACGAACGCGCGAGACGTCGACGGTTGAAACAAATGATGCGGCGCCCGAGCCCGTCAACGCGCATGGAACTACTGCAACCACCACCCACCCCACGATTGAGAAGCCGAACGGCATCCCTGCGCCCAATGACGACCGCATCGAGCGCATCGCCGATCCCGTGCGACAAGATGTACAGCCAGATGTTGGAAAACGTAGTACCGGTTTAACCAAGGACGATGATATCGAGCTGGCTGTCATCCCGGAAAAGTCGAAGCCGAGTGCAGGCTGGATGGTTGAACAAAGGGTCCTTGTCACAGCTACGCCCGCCACGAAGCAGGACCCGTCGTCTGCGTCGGAGCATGAGCCCGAGTCGGACCAAAAGCAGCATGAAGAACACGAGACCCGCGCAGCCTCCCCGCCTGTTCGTTGCGGCACGCCTGAACTAGAACCATGGAACTCAACTCCGGTTGCCCGTGTCGCAGCGGAACCTGAAGTAAGCGACATCGCCATCACTCCACCTGTACGATTCGCGACTCCCGAACCGGAAACTCGTGCAGCTACCCCAGATGTGATGGTGGTTCATCAGCAGACAACTGAGCAGGCCGTTGCGCTCGTAGAAGATGAGAAGTCAGAGCTAGCGCTCTTTGAGGCCGCATCTTCCAGCCCTGAACTTGAGGATGCTGTTGAGCATGTTCCAACACCCAAGAAGCCTGCACTAATTCAGTTGCTTGACTTGCCGCCAGGTATGTTGAACCTTTTCGCCTTTCTCACACACGCGCTAACACAACGCAGAGATAAGAAACCGTATTTATGAGCGCATGAGCGAGGATGTGCCCATCAGGATGTGCCGACGCGACGATCCGGCGCTGGCTCAACGTGATGGCGAACCCGCGCGGACTGCGCGAAGACAGTATTACAACCTAACGCAGGTATGCCGACAGATTCGCAATGAGTTTCTGCCGATATACGCGAAGAAAGCGCATTATATCATCGACCTCTGGAGCCAGAAGCCGAACCTGGTCAAGATAGACTCGCTCAAAGGCCAAGTCTCTTTGGATATCGATGCAGCGTGCTTCGACATGGAGCCCATCGACCTGCTGCCGCTCATTCGAAGCCTTGTCCGCACCCGTCGGACCAACTGTCGCTTCACGTCTACCGAGGGAGTGGTCTTCCGCAGTATCTCCGAGATTGTTGGCGAACTCAACAAGCTTCTTCCCATCCCCGAGAACAGCAACCAAAGCTGGCTGACGGCGGTCAACGGACCAATGAAGAGGATCGACCTGCATTTATTCCCGCATGACGACATCCGACAATACTACCGATTCCGAGGTGCTGAGCCGCTGTTGCGTGTCGTCTACCCTTCGGCCGTGAGTGAGGAGTGGATGAAGCGGGCTTCCAAGTCGGATGGATATGAAGCGTACTTGCAAAAGACTGGATTGGACCAGTTCGAGATGCACGTTGTTATTGGCCACGCCTCCCGGAGGACTACCAATGAAGGCCGCCTGCCGCTGGACTGGCGGATGAGCTACCAACTGTCGAGGCACTCCATCGACCGCGCTCCTCGCATGTCCATGGATATAGCAGCTGCCCGCATGTCTATTGACAGGGCACCTCGGATGTCGTGATGATAACTTGATAATGTTTGAGGCGAATGCGCACCTAACAGTGCTTACATTCTGCACTTCACGTGCGAGCTGTTTGCCATGTTAGGTATAGTTGCTAATGATTACTACGAGGCGCAGGGCCCGTTTACTTGTAATGTTTCATAGGGAGGGCAACGTACTCAGGCGTCCCATGGCGAATGACGCTGATCCACAGCCGCTGTAGGTGGCCTCATTGGATCATCCCTAATTATTTATCTTCCTTATACCCTGAAATCAATTTTGTGTATCATCTCCAACTTCAAGTCTTACATCATGAGCGACACAGAACCTAAAGAAGAGCAACCGTCAGCACCACGATGCGTGCCGTCCTACGACACCAGTGACCCACTTCAGCAAGAGGTCACCCGCATCCTCAAGTGCTTCAAGAACGACATTCTCGGCATCACATTCCTAGGCAACGATGGTGTGTTGCGATCACTGACCGCAGATCGCAAAGTGCTGTCTGCAGAAGGCCTCAGTAAGCCTCTCATGTACTAGGCAGGCCATCGCTTACCCAGTCTTCCAGGACCTGAGCTCATTCAAGCTTTTCTAAGCCGCATCCCGGAAGAATACAGGGCGAAAATGACGACTCCTGTATTCGCTGATGGCACCAAGACCCCGAAGGAGAAGTGGTTCGCGCCAGACCTGGAGAGCCTGCCAAAGCCTTTGTCGCAGGAGGAGATTGACAAAGTCAAGAACCAATCCGAAGACCGCAAGGAAATACTCCGACAGCGGATGAGAGAGGACGAAAAGTGAGTCGTGATACGATACTACCGTGCGACTGCTGACAGAAGGAAGCCTCTTGGATATAACTGGCGTGCTTGCCTGAATGTGGGGCTGCTCGCATGTCGCGAGTTGCCAAAATGCGTTAACCTCGGTGCTCTTACCGTCAGTAGTCATTAACGAGCAGCACAGGCTTCACAAAAGTATTGCTAATGTTTTCATCCCTACTGCACATGATTTGAGGGCGTTGACCAACACAGGCCGAAGTTTGTATTTAATGATCGATGGTGATTAGAAACTTGCAGAGTGAGCGAAGCATGAATATCAAGCACGGTTTATAAGGCGCGACTAATAGTAGAGCTAAAAGCTTAATTCAACAAGGCGGAGAGCTTCGCAAATGAGATCCTGAAGGTAAAGGCAGGACGTACGCCGTGTAAGCATAGGTGCATTCCCCAGATGATGTTTTACGAAATTATGAAGCTACTTTGTCTTTACTCATCGTAGTTTTAGGCAAACTCCGATCATATATTCCTCGTCATATATACATGGGAATATGTAAGCGCCAAAGAGCGCATTGTTACCCGTGCTTGACGGATTACGTAGCACCGAGCACTGACTTCACAATGGTGAGCCGCCGTTCCACCGACAAACTTGACGCCAGCACGTTTACTGCAAGTCCCGCAGCGCTTTGGTGATGACACGGATTGTGCGGAAATGCAGATGATGAATATAATGGTGTAAGAGTAGGTTGCAAGAACGTCCCTAGCAATCTTAATGTAATGTCTAGGCAAAGCCCCTTGGCCAATTGATGGTTGGGAAATTCGATGTTCGTGTTGGATGTCTTTACGAACGTTTGTTCATCTTAATTGCGACCGGAAATTTGAAGGACTGAGGGGCAATACTTGGAGAATAAGCTTGGGATGGGCACTATTTCCACGCCATGTTGGGAATTGTGTTATGGCCTTCTAATGAGATTGAATCTAGCTAAATCTTGCTTTGTGAGAGGCGCAAAATCCTTGTTGTGGGGCTGATCATTAAAAATGGATTAGTTCTCCTATGTGATATCTCATCTCATGTTGGTTTATATTCCTACTAAAGCTTTCTGCTCATTGGAAGGCCATAATACAGTTCCGGATATGGTATAGGGAGAGAAAACCGAGCAGAGACATTGCCTAACCAATTCTGAGATCATCGCACACTGGAGGGATTGTTAACTTGTTTGATCTCGTCGATGGATCTTATAATTATCTCGCTTTTGAGGTCTGCAGTTTCCTGCTTTGTTGCAATTCCATGTTTCTTACCTTGTTTCTTAAGCAATATTGAATTGTAAGGTTCATCCATTACTATAGCGATGGCGTATACGAATACCACAAGGAAGAGAACACGCCATTGTTTCCACTTGCAAGTCTTATACTGCACTACGAACACTTCCAACAGTTCTGTCGCTAAGATTAGGTTTTCGATCTTGATGGGTTCAGCATGATGCCTACCAATTGAACGTCTATTGAAGAGGTCCACGAAGAACAACAGACAGACGGATTTAGGCGTTGTATTTCACCGAATAGTGCAGTTAAGATTGGACCAAACTAAATGCTGCTGAGAAACTTCAAACCTTTTCACACATTGAGCATTCACCAAATTCTCCATCAAGTTTACATACTTCCATCTCAATATCGTAATTCTAAATTCTTACAATTTCATCATTCGGTAACTGCGGTCTTAGACAGAGGAACTACAACTTTGACTGTGGGAGAGCCTGTAGCGGGGCAAATTCGTGCCTATTGGGGACTGTGACGATGTATTTTGCTGACATTTATATCAGCAGAATTTTCAGGACGAAAAAGACACGAGAAAACTTAACGGATGATTAAAGGGAGTTGTTCTAAACAATAACTGTGAATAGCTTTTAGGGCGTCCTACAGCATGCACAGCCGCCTAGCTCTACTAACAACCGTTATGACTTTCGTGTAGTGTTTAGGAGTCGATGATGTCGCAGCTAGGGAGATCACGGCAAATGTTGCACCGCCTATCAAATCGCAATTTATGATGCTGACATTGAAAGATTTCGTGGGGATGGTTAACTGAGAAAGCCCTATCTCGCTACCATAAAGTGCTTATTCTTTCCATTCACGCATTACGACGGTGGAAGATTCGGGAATGCATGTGCGTTTCACTCCCACGGTTGAAGTTCTCCGGCATTATGCACCCATAGTACGCAGAACACCACTTCGGGTCTCAAAATTCTGTCTATTTAAGTACTGATATAACACACTCACATTCGCGTACATCAGATATCGAATTCTTCTAAATTATCACATTCACTGGTAATTTCTCCATACAGTGAAAAGGATGAGTTCAAAGCGCAAACACAGTTCCGAACATGAGTGTAGGCAGTTGCAGACCTCTATGAAGCGCAGCCGTCGCAGCCTCCAACAGACATATGTAGCTTCCCAAGATGACAATAGCGACTGCAAAAATAGTTTTGAGCGCCGTCGTGGTGGCCACAAGTCACTTCCACGACCAGACCGCGGATCTAAGAAGGCTGCCAACATCGCCGCCGAGCTTGCGAACCTTGCCGACTACAACAAGCCTCCTGTGACACGACCGCGCAAGGATAGCGTATCCCAGGCTACCGACGATGAGTTTCCCAGGACCAGTCGTATTAGTGTCAACACTTCGCGAGCTTCCGGGTCCACCCGTCAAGCTGCCAACATCAGCAAAAAACTCCATGTGCAGGGTGCACGTATCGCTAAGGCAATTACTCAAGCCGTCCGCCAGAAGAAGACAAGCTTCAAAGAGAAAGTTAGGGCGGAGGCCGAGAAGTTGGAGCGTTGGCCTGGTTGGGTATCAGAAGAAAAGGAAACGAGCGAGAACGACGATGAAGACCAATCTACTCCGCGCTCGCATTCTCGCTGGTATCCACCAAAGATATCAGGTACACAGAATATACCCTGGATCGAGCTGTCGGGTGAGGTCCGCAATTCGATATACCAATACGCTATGGTAAACGAGGAACAAAAGGTTCTTAATGTTCGCCATTACCCTAAAGGCGTACCTAGACGCTCGGTGCGTGGCATCACCTCCCCGACCAACTTCGCGCACTCGTACTGGGGATTTACCCAAACTTGCCGTCAAACCCGTGAGGAGTTCACTCCTTGGCTTCTAGAGAAGCGCCGAGTCCGTACCGCATTAGAGACCGTCAATGACTACATCAATACCTTCCATCGGCCAAACAAAGATGGTCAGCGAATAGGCTGGGTAGAGCCCATCTGCTGCGGTGCGCCACTTCCTCAGCATGGTGTCGAAGTGCTTGAGCTGCTGAAGCTCGAAGAAACCAGTCCAAGGTTTCACCTCCAGCTTATTCCGACGACCGTCAGCGCGGTTCTCGATGCACTGAACATGCCTGCCGACTCGGATGACTTTGACGAGCTGAAGGTCATGCACGATATGGCTGAAACCTTTCGCGACTGGTGGCGCGGTACCATTGTTAGCTCGACTGGTCTTGATGGTATCCACACCACCTCAGTAGCCAAAAGTGAGAAGGCAGTCGCTGATAAGAAGGAAGATGGAGACAGCTTCCAACACGAAATCCTAATCAAGCTCTCCGTCGACCCAAACAAAGCAGACTACATGGTTCACGAAAAGCGCCTCACATGCCTCAACGCTTTCATCTTTGCTTCTCGAATTTCCGACAAGACTGGTGTCAAACTGGAGGCGCATTTGGTCGACGGGGTTGCGATCTGGAAGGTCCGCCGCATTGGTGTCGTGGACATGCGCTGGAAGGCGAAAGCTGGTGGCGGCAAAACTTTTCGTCGTTTAACACAAGATATCGTGGATCCCGGCTACAAAGAAGAGGATTTAGTCTGAGTTTGCGATGATCCTCGGTATTAATATGCTGTTCAATTGTACATACTTGTCTGCCCAGTTAGCCTGTCTTTGTTTTTTTTAATCCGCTGTCTCATCACTGAACCGGCATCGCCAATCAATTGTGACTTACGACATGTCGCGGTTGTCGACCTTGCCTACTTGTAGTCCAGCAAACCCTTCCATTCTACATGTGTACACCGGTATAACCACCGTCAGGGCTAAAACCCATCGCCAACTCGTTCGAGTCGTGATAACGCATACGCCAAACGATCGTTATGCGCTATTATTTTATGGTGCTTTCATTCCACCACATCCAATATCTAAACTCATCCCCTCTTTCTTGTCATCTACTTTACTCACTTCAGTTAGGGTTTCACAAACTGGAAACTATGTTCTCAAACCAACCACCTCAGCCCCCATGAGACAGCCAAGGCCAAGCTCAATAGCCACGACAGCAAATTTCGATCATCAAAACACTCCATTGGGGCCTATAATGGTGCCATATCCGTTTGCAGATCCTGGGTTGGTGCTGCAAGTTGCTGCCCCTGCCCCTACTCAGCCCCCTATCGTCCAGCTTCAGCAATGGATGCCTATTCCTCCCATGCCTGCCCAAAACAACCATATCGCACCCCCTTCAGCAACCGTCCGGACCATATTCTCAGATAGAGCCGCTTTCGCTGGCTCCATTACCAAAGCCTACGCAAGATCCGAGTAAGCCTGCCACACTGCCAAGTGACTATTACACGTATCGTGATAAAGGCTGGAGTGGGGAAGACTTGGACCGACTGACAAAGAGAAGATGCGCGGGGAAGTAAGCCGATACGGTGTTTTATGTTTTTCTACGCCAAAGTGTTCTAGATAACGACAAAGAGTGTTTCCGTAGAGCCAACTCTTGAGTGTGCAAAGTAAACTAGGCTTCTTGCACTGCTTATATCCTTCGAAAGATGATACTGACAAGCAAGCGACTAACTGCGTGCAGAGTTTGTACCTGACGCTCCATCGCTTGGTGCACCCTTCATCTCATCAAGTTCAGTGATGGACTCTCGATGCAACTTGGTTCTTTTGATACCAAAAGAGACTAGCAGACCCAGTGCGCCGACGATCGTGTAGAGAATCCACGTTCCCCTCAGCGCGCCCACGAATCCATGGCGGACTGTATCCCTCTGAGACTCAGTCATTGCAGTGACAGCGAAGCTCTGAGATACAGCTTCGCCTCCAGTGAGCCCAAGAGCGATATCTTCCGCAATGCCGCTGTCGATGAATTCTCTGAAGTGCGGTGCCATTAAGAGCTGAAATACTACTTGACCGATGACAAGACCGACAGCACCAGAAATCGCGCGTACGAAGCCAAAAGCGGCGGTACCGGCCGCGATGTCTGATTCTTGGATGCGTGTTTGCAGGGCAATGAGTGGTGCGCCAAAGTTCGGACCAAAGCCTAGGCCGATGACGATCAGAAATGCAATGATCGTTCGGAGATCTGGCGAAGTGCCTAGCGAGACGAGGAGGCCGACACCGAGTGTCATAACGAAGAGCCCCGCTTGAAGTACCTCGAGAAAGCGACCAGTCTTCTCTATGACGTGACCAGACGCGAATGAAACTATCGCCAACGGTCCCGCGATCGCGAGCATGTACACGCCGGTGATGCGGCCAAGGACGATTTGGAAGTATAAAGGTAGGAAGTAGGCCACTGAAGTGAAGACCAGGGTGTCGCATGCGCAGACCGCCAGCGCGCTCAGATTGCTGATGTCTTTGAAAATGCGCAATGGCATGATGGGGCTTCCGCCATGTTTATCCACCCACCATTGCGAGAAAGGGAAGGCGATGTACGCAATCGATCCAAACACCAAGCACGTAATGACTCCTGGCTCCAAGTACGAGTTGTCGCCACCTACTTGGAGACCGACAAGCAGCAGTATAGTAGCCGTAATGATTGTGATAGTACCCAGCCAGTCCATGGCCGCAAGGCCCGTCAAGAGAGGCATGCGTGGCTGATGGAGGTGCAGCGTGAGGTATAGGATCACGATCGCTAGTGAAATGATGGGTATGTTAATGTAAAAGCACCAAGTCCAATGTAGACGTGTTGCGAAGATGCCACCAAGTACCGGGCCGAGAGCGGATGCGAGAGCCCAGATGGCGCCAACAGTTCCCATGTAGAAGGATCGATCGCGGATAGTGAACAGATCGCTGACGCATACGTGGACTAGAACCACGACCCCACCACCACCAAGACCCTGGACCACTCTTCCGGAGATGAGCATAGGAGCATTCACGCTGACGGCGCACAGGATACTCCCGCCAAGGAATATGGCGTTGGCTGCCAGGATGACCGGCTTCCTACCGAAGATGTCCGAAAGCTTGCCCCAGAAAGGGACGGAGGAAGCATTCGCAAGAAGGTAGGAAGATCCTGTCCAGGCGTACAGGGAGTCGGGGATGTGAAAAGACTGGGAAATAGTGGGTAGAGCTGTTGGTATGAGCACAGTGTCGAGTGCTACTAGGAAGATGGAGAGACTGAGTGCGATAAAGGCCGCTAATACACGGATTGGATATTTGGTTCGCCTTTTCGACCGTGTTTTGCCTCGTGTGATGCCCTTTGACCGTGAGTATGAGGGTTGTATGATCGTGTCTTGGCTGCTTACCGGGTTCGACGCTTGCGAAGAAGTGATCTCGTTTGTATTTGACATGCTTGGTGAGTCTAGCTCCGGAAAAAGCGTCGTCATTCTAGCTTTGCTTGATACGAAGGTTATAATGATACATGCATAAGCGACGAGAATGCTGAAGAAATGACGGTAGGGGGTAAAAACGTTGTTTCCGCGCACTTGACAGCTGCAAACGGTCCTACATTAATGTGTCGGGCTTTCGCACGAGATTTTGACGACTTATACTAGGTCTGCATTGCGACAACGCTTATGCGATACCCAGTAGAGTGGTCCTCGGTAGAATCAGTCGCAGTATCGGCCTTCCTAGGTGTGCGAATAACCGGGTTACATCCCTGGGTTTGCATGCGCCTCAATCCTTGATACATAGCGCGAGCTCATGTCGTACGCGCATGATGCATGCGCAAGTCCCCTGGCTGAGCTCGAGTTCGCACGCAATCGAGCACTTTGTGCCCAGGCCACTCGAGCGCCTTTGAGGGATCCAGAAACTGTTGGGTAACAGTTTAGCTCGCAGTTTGAGTTCATATAGGGTGCCTAGTACTTACAACCATGTCTTCGTTGTGTCATAGCTGGGCGACCCACGACTTAAGGTGTCCAAGCCGGTCATAAGCAGGGCCAGTTAATGTTTAAACAGAGAAAAGGCGTGGCGAAGGATCATCTTCGTAAGCTGTAGCTGCAGCATGAGCGTGGTCTAGATGCATCAAGTATTGTTCACATCTTCCAAGCTTCGGCATTTGAAAGCCGAATCTTCATCATTCGTGGTAGTTTGTTCCAGAGGCGCTAAAACTTTAGTTCAATCATTGCAATATCACAGGTGTGATTGTGTGAAAATACTGGTAGCGTGTCGGATGCAATCTCGCCAGTAAAACTGCAAACTAACGCGAGTAGCGGGGAGGTTTAACCGGCATGAATTCAAGGCACCAGAACCTGGGTCCGGTCAAGTCCACAGCAACAGATCGATATGATAGGACGAACATCTGCGCGCTATAGCGATCCAATGGGATAGAATCACAATGGGCTCGACCTTGCTGATATTTCCTGGATATGTCGTGTGAAGCAAACCTCTCCGTAAAGGGCTGCTGCAGACGCAACATCATCAATCGGGAAGCCGAGCGAGCTTCAGCTACATTCTTCCCGGCATGGATCTTCCGTCCACCAGCTTGCACATTACACGAGAAACGTACATGTTCATGTTCACGTGCTTGTGGCTCCTAAATGAATCTCAAGCGTGGAAGCAGCTGTGGAACGTGCTGAAACTTGGGCATAAAGTTATATTGATCTAGCGAATTAGTACAACTCTGGAAGGATAGGGACGGTAACGCGTCGAATGAGTCTGTATAGTGAGTTTATCAGCTGCACCTTTGGTACTCTCATCTATCATAGGCTAGATGGGAGATCGCGACTAGCTTCGGGCGCAGGTCGATTCAACAGGATCGGTTGTAATCCGAATTTGGATAGTCGAACAGGACCGGCTAGATATGAGACCACCAGGGAGAGAGTAATCTTTATCGTGGTGATGATGGGATCGAACATCCTTGAAGGCTGGAATAGTGACTAGAATATGCGAGGATCGAAGAAACATGCCTGGAGGAGTACCTAGGTAGCGTGCAGTCTTCGTATCGCTGGAGAGACAGCTGCTACAGATGTGCATACCACGCATCTCATTCTGAGACATGTGAGTTGATCGTTTTCTAACTGCTTGGATTGCCAATACGTTGTTGGTGCAGATGCACCTTCGGCGCTGGATGTTGTGCAGGGTAGGTACGGTTCGGGAAGAACACGGGGTTTAACCGCTCGTGTAGCGTTACAGAGGCTGAGGTGATGGTACCGGTGACACAATGATCCTGCAAGGGGAGCACCAAGAGTAATCCGTCAAGAGACATCACCATGGCTGTGCGCTGCTCCGTCCAGCCCATGTTAGCCTGTTCTGGATTTTCATCGAAGAACAAGAACCTCGCTCACGTCGCCCGGCAGGGGATTCTAGAAGAAGGGAACGATTGGTAACGCTGGTGATGAAAAGATGGAGGTTGAGCGTGGGAGAACGCAGCGAAGCTTTATCTAGGGAGGATGAGGGATGCCGACGCCAACAGCGGCCCGAACCCACCCTGGCTAGCGCCAAACCCTTTGGCAGATATCATCACCAGATGACAAGCAACTTTGCACAACCACTACAGCAGCGCCTGGAACTAATCACCGTCAAATGTAGCGATGCTAATAGCGATGCTAGTAATTTGTGGTCTCACCAAGTCGACGGCGCGACGAATGCCATTGGTTGCCATCCGATACTACTGTCGTACCCCTCGTGCTGTCCGAGCATTGCATCTTTGATTCGATCAAAAGTCTGAACATATTTGTGCCCTGTGGGTGAGATTCAAATCACATCATTCGGCAATCAGTTGGATCAAGCTCGCTGCTGCGTGACGGGTCGTGTTGCTTACCTGACTTCAGATCACTACGCCTTGGTAGATGCAACGGCCGACACTGATGCATCTTCCTAACTATGCCGCAAGTGTGTATCACAGTCACATACTGCTTGCAAAAATCGTGCGAACTATTTTACAGGACCCTATGGTTGTGAAGAGAGCTTGGCTAGTATGTTGCTAGAACGCAGCGGTCGACGCACCAGAAAGCATGACAAGATTCAAGGAGTAACTAGTCGGTCGCGCAATACGGTTATGAAGCATGGCACGACATCAATACAGTATGAGGGCAGCGTTATAGAGGAACAGAGGAGTGAATTCTGGACACCCGATCACTGAACTGTGTTTGATTTGATTTACCAGAAAAAAAATGATCTCACGAGAAACAGAACCTTCCATCTCAACCTGCATTGAGGTAATTCTCATGCTCGGAGTCTCCGGCTCAGTCGGCGCTCCCATTCTCTACGCACTCCTCACCGAACCTCCTTTCATCGTCACCATCTCCAAGCATCTACTCCCTACAGCCTAAGATGAAGTTTAACTTTCCTATAAAAACAACCGAACGTCACAAGACCCAGTTCTTCATACTGTAACAAGTTCAACTCACACAACCCTCCCACCTTCCACCCCATATCCCCAAATTCAATCTCCTAGACCGTCTTCACAGGCCCACCAGGCGGCGTATACCCCCTCTGCCCGGCCAGCACCTGCCAAAGCTGCACAAGCACTCCCTCCTCATCATCCGGATCATACGCACCAGGAAGCCCCACGCCCGGCGGCAACGCCCTCGATCCGCTCCCTCCCACGCCAATCTGAACGCACGCAGGATAAAACTGGGCGCCCATCCTCGTGCCCGCCACATGCAACCCCAAGATCTCATGTCTCAGCAGGTACTCGCCGGGCTTCAACCCCGCGGGTATGGTAACCGTCCAGCTTGCGCCTTGCTTGGCCAGGAAATCCGAGCCCCACGGGGGAGACTTTGTGGTGTCGTAGCCCATCTGGTCGAATTTGACCCAGGGCGTTCCGGTGTCGCCTTTGAAGGTCGAGCAGTTCCCGCTGCAGGAGGCGAGGTAGTTCATTACGGGGCCGGAGTGGGAAGAGCCCCATTGGTCCCTGGGGGGAGAGATAGCAGATGTGGAGGAGGAAGAAGCGGAGAGCATACACTTGGTCCCCTGGCAGAACAGGAATGACACCCTTGGCAGGCAGGTTACCGCCGACGTTGCAAGTTATGTCTTTTGAAGTGAAGTCGGGAACGGGGCCGTTGTCTTTGACGCGACGAGCGTAACGGGTGGGTTCGGGAGTCAGGAAGTCATCTTGTCCTACTTGCCAGGCGAGGTAGTTGGCGCCGCCGTTCACGGAGATGGACTTTAGGTACCCGTGAGCGGATACGGAGGTGACGAGACCAAGGAGGGTGAGGGCGGGGATGAACATGGCGAAGACGATGGTATGGTTGCTCTGGCTATGGAATTCCTGCTACAGACAATTGCTTATATACTTCTCCGTCTGTTTCCCCTCTCGATCACGTCTGCAGCACGATCTGCAGTGCACCAAAACTCGACCCGGATTCCATAGATTATACCCATGCTTATTCCGCGATCGTACGCAGCTTCTTGGTGGATTATTCCCTGCTCATTCCAGAAGGCGTGGGCGTGACTTGAGATAGATTGGGTGGAGATTGCTACAAGGCGGAATGTGGCTTCCGCATCCGAATTGGGTGGCGAGGCGGAATGTCGGACGAGGCGGTAGTTGCCTCACCACAAAAGGATCACAGGAAGACGAGTAGATTGATGAGGTGGTATGCGAGAAGGCTCAAAATGCAACACGATATGTGGTCTTTCGCAGTGTTGATTAGGTGGCCCAATCCTAGTGTCTGTCATCGAACATCTCATCCGTCATGAAACCGTGGACAGGGTCCCACCTGCGTAATATTAGCATGAGGATCTTGCCTGTGAACTGAAAAGTGCATCACAGAGAGAGAGCTTGCCCTTGTATTGTCGTATTCAGGGTAGATTTACGTACGTGAGGCCTTCACATGCCTTATTCGTGCCCATCCCATAGATTGACCCAGGCGCTAGATTCGCGATTCCTTTACAGATTGGGGCTTCTTCTCGACGATGCCGACGAGGAGAAATCACATGCCATGCGAAGGTGAGTAGTAATGTCGGACGACGTCAGAGGTTAGGTTGACGACATCGGAAGATGCAATTGGCAGGATAGCAGCACCGGCAATGGTGCAGAGGCTCAGCAGAAGCAATGCAGCGGTTTTGAAAAGCTTCGTTATGGGTGGTGCGTTGTGTCTTCGCTGGGTTTGCGCATTTGATCGAAAGTCGCAGTGGAACAAACGATTGCGTCAGGCTGGGGCGACTTGCAAAAGGGCGACGGAAGGAGAAGATCTCGGCTGGCAAGTGAATATTCATTCAAGGTAGAGCTGGCTGTGCTAAAAGTAGATACAAACGGAAAGAGTACCCCAAGGCGGAATCAACGATGCACGTCCGCTTCAGCAATACATACTTTTGTTACAAGATATCCGAAACCAGCTCGATGAAACACAAAGTCGCTATCATTAAATGACTGATACTAGATCGTAGCCTGTCCGCTCCAAACGCCTATGTAATGTAAAATGCAAACGGCTGGCCCAAGCGGAGCATTTTGTAGTCGACATGCTTGCCCGACAACGAATATAGAGAGAGAGCATTAGGCAGCGAGCAACGGTCGCTGTACATTTCGTGCCTCGTCAAGCTCATCTTCCGTTGGGGGTGTCAAGCGAACGCTTCGGAGCCAACCGTACCACCGTCAGATATGTTTTAAGGTGACCGGGCTTTTGGGCGGGGTATCTACATTGATCGAATCTACTCTCTTCCTTGGTGTGCCGCTGGGCGAACCCACATTGTCGTACTCGTACCAAACACCTTTGACCCGTTTGTTCAGCTTGCGCGGCGGCGGACTAATGCGAGTCGTGAGAGCATTGAGTGAACTGGTCGATAGTGACTGGTTGCTTGCTGTATCTGAAATGACATTTGAAGTAAACTGGGTGACGGAGTCGCCGAGGGTCTCGATACTGTGCATCATATTCTGGCATGTTTGTGAAAGCTCGACCTGGTTCTTGGACAGAGTCTGGAGTTGCGATATAGTGGTCTTGAGGATGTCTCTAGTCTGCTCCTGAGACTTTCGAGTTTGCTCTTGCGCTAGCCTGCTCTGCTCTTGCGACTGGAATGATGTGTTGGACAGGGCAATGTAATGCGACGCGTTCTGATCGACAAGCGCTTGTAGCTTGATTTGAGACTCGGAAATGGCCTTGACCTGGATGCTGTTCGATTCGTTGATCTCTTGCATCGCTTGTAAGCCTGTCGATTGCGCAACTGACAGTGCATGAACCTGCTCTGCGTTGCTTTCCACCACATGTGCCAGCCGGGTCAAGCTCTCTGCCAGGCTGTCAAAAGCCGATGAGCTGGTCTTCTCTTCGACTGGTTGAGGAGGCGCAACGGCGGGGACACCGTTCGCATGTTGCAGAGGCAAGACTATCGGCGGACATGTCGGGCTATCCTGGCTTGTGTAGAACCATTTGTTACGGATGTCGAAGAATTTGGGATCGTCCATCATGAACTCCATGTCTTCGCTCTTGACGACGAAATATTGCGGGCTAGGCCGCGTCGACGACGTGTATTCATGCTGGACGAGGCTCCACCATTGCGAGCAGACGGCGGCCGAGGCGAAGGTAAGAATGTATGGAGGGGATGCAGGATAATCGCTCTGTAACACAGGTCAGTATACCGTTCTTGCCCAGACGTTGACACAGTGCACTTGGCATCTCTCACCCTCAGTGCATAGGCGTAGAACAGATTGCCGCCCTCTTCCATCTCGACCTTCTTATCCTGGGATGGCCGGCTCTGGCTTCGTTTGCGCGGCGAAAGTGATCCAGTCGATGGCGGCGTGTCGGTGTTCATCATCAGTCCAGCAGCGAGCGAAATACTAGGCTTCTTGCGCATGTACTGAGGCTTTCGGTCTGGTGACGTTTGCCTCCGACTATGTATACGCTTCTCGATATTCGAACTGGACGACTCAAAGACGGCCTGCGACATGGAGGATTCCATGAGTGCGGCAAAGTCAGGCATGCTCTGCGGTCGTGACATGTCTGGATGGGATGGTGATTGGGGCTCGGAAGTATGATGGCAGCAGAAAGTGTCGTCGAAGTTATTGGCCAAGTGACACCTGAACGACATGAAGAGACATGGGCGGCACGATGAATATCTTGAAAGCCCAAGAACAAATAAAACCTCGAGTGACCGGGGAGGGGTTGGCGAGCTATGGTAGTGTATGAGGTTTGCGGCTGGCCATCATCCTTGTCGATGACCTCACAATCCCACGGCTTTGCTGGGATACGCGTGCGCTTGTGGGTTCAGTACCAGCGGAAGACGGGCAAGTCTACATGTCAATGGATATCAATCGTATCATCCACGACTAGCTCACCCTGCTCGCGGGAAAAGCATGGCAGCGAACGAGGGATTGCAGCGTGCTGAACACGAACTGACGCGCCTGCTGTTGCTACCCACCAAACGGGACCTGTCTCATTAGCGAATGCAGGGGGTTGCACATCAACATGGCGACCTCAGGGGCAAAAGGAACGTCTTCCGCCTGCAAAGAGGTGGGGTTTGGGGTTTGGGGGGCTCGCGGCGCCTGGATCGAGATAACCGGTGCGATAGGTTCGGGATGGATGACGGCGCGAAGCTGCGGGCGAAGTTTGGCGCGGCAGTTGTGGGCTAGCGAGGCATGACGTCGGGCACGTGCGGTCGCGAACACATGGCGTCCTTGGAAATAGCTAATTATTCGTACCAACAGTATGTTTCTTTTCTTGCCTTCGGATGCATTGTGCACACCTGAAAAAGCGCACCCACCACATCACGGCGTCGTGGAGCATCTTGCAGCTTGATTGGCTGCTAAAAATAAGTCCGTCCATGTTTCTTTTCCGGGAAACAAATTACATCGGCCTCTTGATTTGACAACCTATTTGAGCAAATGCTCCGCAATTAGTGGTCACATTGATGCAAGAAGGGAACTAGGATATCCTCAAGTGGAGTATGGATTTGTGCTAGATCATGTTCAACGCGTGACGTGCGAGACGCGTCGCCAACGTATACATGTCGACCATCATCAACCTCGGTATACCCTCATATATGAATCCTCGTAAATATTACCAATCCTGAGCAAGTCATAAAAATCTGGTTGAGGATATCGGTCCAGCGGCCAGGAAATTTTCGCAAACGTTGCTCTCCATATCAAGGTAGCAACTTGGAGGAAATGTCATCCCCGCGCCCAAGAAAGCGGCGACAGCTTTGGATGAACAGCTAGTGGAACGCATTCTGCTCAATGCCAACCTTGACCTCAAAGTGCTCCAAACCTCCAAAGCCGCGCTCCGCCAGCCAATCAGTAGGTACCTTGGGGATGTCAGACTCGAACTTGGTCATCCATGGCTCAGCGGCATCCCGCTTGAAGATGATATGAAGGTAGGGCTTGGTAACAGCATGGAAAGGAGGCTGAACTCCAGCAACCGCCATGGCTGCAGCGACGGGGGCGACACGTGGAGCTGGCTTCCGGTGGATGCGGACTGAAGCCAAGGACCGGCTGCGAAGGATGGAGCGCCAGAGGTTGTTCATGCCTGAGCAAGAGCGATTGCGGAGGACGCGGCGGCCAAAGAGGCGGTACCTGCAAGACGGTCAGTGGATATTGATGGCAAAAGGAGGAAGACTCACAGATCCTTGGCTTCACCATCCGTCTCAGGAACGTAGTTGGCCTTGAGATAACGTCCGAACCCAGCTTCGATCTTGAGGCTGTTGGCCCAAACATCAAGAAGAGGGAAGACCTCGATGCCATCCACGTCGCGCTCCAGATCATTGGCTTTGTCACCTACAGCGATCGTGAGGTTTCCAACGAACGGCGCGTCGTTACGGCGTTCTCCTGGCGGACCAAGCTGGGAGACGACATTGGTGGCGGTAGGGTAGAATGTCTGAAGGTAGTCCACAATCTCGGTGAGGTCCATGCCGATCTCCTGGTTTGCCATGTAGATAGGGCGGTATTCAGTGCGAATCTGTCGGCAGACTTGTGTGAGGCCGCAGAATGGGCGATTGGTCTCTCGGAGCTCGGTCTTAGCTTTGGGCTTAGCGGAACGACCAGACTTGTTGCCAGCGCTCGAGATCTCTTCATCTTGTTCCTGACTAGCAATGTCAGATGCAAGAGTGCGTCCGCGATCTAGACGAGTTCGTGGACGTAGAGAGGCAAGGCGCGGACGGTACACCAGAAGAGCCTGTTTAGGACGACCGTGGGTATGCATGTAGACCTCGTTCCTCAGTTCTGCCGAGTGTTAGCTCATGTACTACATAGTTAAAAGAAGACACCTACCACCAGGAAGATCCATGAACCTAAATGGCTTCTGCATAGCAGGGTCGATGGTGCCGACCTTCTCAATCAGAGCAGCGTCCACAAGCTTCGCCATCGTGCTGTCCGGCTTCTTCTTGCTCTGCTTCTTGACACCTGCACCTGTGCGCGCATTGCCCTTGCCCTTGTTCTTGTTCTTGCGGGATGGCACATCTTGCTTGGGTGCTGAACTCATGGTGAGCGCCTCAAAGCCAGGAACAGGAACTCCAGGTGAGGGAGGAACTGTCGCGTGCTCAGAACCCATAATGGCATTGGAGCTGCTGTTGAAGGCATTCTGACGCGGGCCAGGTGTGGAAGGGGCAGGACCGACTGGTGGATGACCGAACTTCATCGTGGAGGAACGAGAAGGGGGCGGAGTGCTTGGACGAGTGGGACTGTTCGTGTCAGTAGAGTTCAACTCACAAATTACCCAGAGGTTTTATTGTAAAAAGATTTGTAGGCGAATGTGCCAGCAAGGGGAACTTACGCCATTTTCTCGGACACTTATGGTTTGTTTACCGTGTTCAAATAATTTGCAGCAGCTCGAAAGGTATTAATATTCAATTGTTGGGGATGCTTTGCGGAGTGTAGAAGTAAAGGAGCGCAGACGGTGGGAGAGGTCATTTCCTTCCAACAAGTAAAGGTGAGCGAGGACAGCGTTAACAACAGTTGTTGCAAGCTGCTCTTTCGGTGACTGGGGAAACTACCCAAATCGGAGGTCACTCAAGATTGGCTCACGGTAAGAGAGCAGCGGCGCTTGGCAGTTATTGTTGCATCGGTGTTTGGTACTGGCACATCAGACTGTACTCCAGAAAAGGACCGAGGGTTTTGAGTATTCTATTGCTATACAATAGCGAATTAACGTAGGATAAGTCGTGTGGTAGAGTCGCGTGGTCGACGGGTAGACCTTTCCCATGGCAGCTGCCCAGAACGACCAGCATTATCAGCACCGACTGCGGCCATTGCGACCAGTTGACAGACCTCTAACTAGAGGAATGCCCAAATCCGAGAGGAAGGAGAGTTCTGGATTTTTGTCAACGTGATCTGGTGTATTGCGCACTCAAGAACAATCACTGTTCTGCCTCCGATCTCGCAAATGGCTATGCATGCCCTTGAGCCTGAGACGTGCTGCTATCAGCTGATGAGGAATTCATTCTTCTTGAGCTGCACTAGAGTCCGGGCTCAACGTGATCGCGCACTTCCGTCATTACTCGTCGTAATCTCAGTAAGACGAACTCGAGTGTTTTGAGGTGAGGACCTGGAGTAGGTAGAAAGCCCTGTCTTTCGGACAGCTTGCTGATTGGAGAGGCAGCGGCGAGCCACGTGGTGACAATGCGCAGTTTTCTGCGAACGTGAGCAGCTTCAGTTTCAAAAGTTTAAAGACTTCAGTCACCAAATTTGTTGAAATAGTGGTGGCTTCAGAGGGAGTAAATTTGAGTACAAACAAGTGGGCACCGTATCCCCTTGAGTGGCACCGCCACATACACCGAAACTGGATAACCACGCCGAAAGTAGGAGCTCAATGCGAGCGATACCATATACAAGTACGTTCCCAAATGAAGAGAAAAGAGCCGCCCCCACGGCGACTCACCAATCAGCGCTAGTGCCAAACATGAGCAGAAGCACAAAGCGCCAAAGCGAAGGGGGTTCAGAGTTGCTAGATATGGAAGAGACGTCTCCATTTAGCGTGCAAGGAGTTAATCTCGGATTTCAGTGTTTAGCTATAGATGCAACACATTCTGCTTTCTTTTTCCCATCATTCGCGCAAGCTTCAGTCAAAGTGTTCAAGCCATCTCGTTGTTTATCTGTAAGGCGCGCCCGGAAGAAGTTGGAGCTAACATACGCCAGAAGGTTTGTCTAGATAGTCGCAACGGCGCGGGTTTGGTTTGTTCGTGAACCTGGAGATAAGCTACCTCTGATAACCTTTCACGTCATTCTAGCTCATGGCGATGATGATAAATGCCCTTGTACTCGGCGCGCGTTTCCTATGAGGTCCGTCGAGAACTTAGGCGCCCCGGCCCAAAGAATTTAGGGTGCTTCTCGGAGTAACAGTTGGGTACACGAAAACGAAACGGTTCATTGTCGGTATAAGCAACTCATTCGCAGACTTTGGTTGAGCAGCTCTGACTCTCGTTACCAACCTTGGTGTGTGCTATAGTGGGAAAGGCGGAACCTAGCGGACGCACATGATAAGTTGCGGCCGCAGCATCGCACCTACTTCAAGTACAGTAGAAACAGCGAGTACGATTGTAATACAGTCTTTGAAGAAAAGTCACATAGAGGTGGATAGGTTTACACAAAAACTTCCCATACCCGACGTTGTAAGCCGCGCAAACTCAGAGGGAAGGTAAGCCGACCCAGACGGGAACTAACCGCAAGCGGGAAACCGCCCCACCGACTCCGGACGACAGTCCTCCAGATTGCCCCGCAACACCATTCCGTGGTGCAATGTCATCCACTGTGTCTTCTTGGTGCGGTAAAATATGCTCCGGTAAAGTGTTCGGCGGTTGAGCCTCACTCGGCAGACCTTCCTTAGCTTCCATTCTACGCGTCTAGATACATAAACCTCAAACTCCGACTCCGACTTTGTGTATATATACAAGTTGTAAAGTCACTTATTTCTATTCAATCTCCCCCAGAACCAATCTCCCGCGCTCCCAAAGCAAGCCACCTCTCCACCAAAACCCGTCAACATGTCCATGTCCATCGAAGAATGCCAAGCGCCTCGCGCGGGCTTCCCCAAGCCAGTCCCCAACACCCCCACAAACGTCCTCCAACAATTCAGCATGGCCGGAAAAACAATCATCGTAACGGGAGCCGCCGAAGGCATCGGCGGCGCAGTCGCCGACGCCATGGCCGAAGCAGGCGGCAACGTAGCGCTGTGGTACAACTCCAACAGCGCAGCAATAACGCGCGCCGAAGCCCTCGCAAAAGAGCACCAGGTCAAGACAAAAGCCTACAGCGTGAACCAAATCGACGCGGCCGCCGTCCAAACCGCCGTCCAGCAAGTCGTCGACGACTTCGGCCGCATCGATGTCTTCGTAGCCAACGCCGGCACCGGCGACAGTAAACCGCTGCTCGACCAAACCCTCGAGAGCTACCACAACCTCATGAAAGTCAACGTCGACGGGCCCGTCTTCTGCGCCAAATACGCGGGCGAGGTGTTCAAGAAGCAGGGCTTCGGCAACCTGATCCTCACCAGCTCGATATCAGCGCATATTGTCAATGTGCCTGTCGATCAGCCCATTTACAACGGTACAAAGGCGTTTGTGTCGCATTTGGGCAAGTCGCTGGCGAGAGAGTGGAGGGACTTTGCTAGGGTCAACATTGTCAGCCCTGGTTTCTTCGATACCAAAATGGGTGCTGGGCCGCAGGTTATCAACGAGGGGTTGAGGATGATTCCATTGGGAAGGCAGGGTAATGTCAAGGAGATCAAGGGCTTGTTCTTGTATCTTGGTAGTGATGCGTCGAGCTACATGACGGGTAGCGATTGCATTATTGATGGCGGTTATGTACTGCCGTAAGCAGATAATTGTTGGATGGAAAGGAAGAGAATTGATACTAGTGTTTTGCTTGCTATGGAGGCAGAAGCACAACGGATCTACACGTTAACATTCTGTGTATAAGCGTGCGGCCTGGCCCTGAAGCATTCTGACCTGAAGGAGAAATCTATGTCTGAAATTAAAAAGCTGTATGTGCTCGATATTTTACATACATGAAAAATAAAAATTCTTCTCAGATATCGCGAAAGCTACTACTCGTCTTTACTTCTCTCCCTATCCCAGCTCCCTCGTTCGGGGGTTTCCTCGCTTCCAGCATCAACGCCATCACTGCCTTTGCTCTCCTCATCCCTCCTCTTGTCTTGCGCGATATCTGGTGCAGGCGCAAAGGTGCTCTTGCCTCTAATCTTCTTACCAAATAGATAGAAGACCACAGGCATCGGCACAAGTACAGCTGCCACACAACCGAGCAGCGTGCTGGCCCATTGGATACCCATGCCATTGAACATGAATGTTGCAAACAGCGGGAAGACGCCACCGAAAATGGAGCGCATGAAGGTATTTGCTGCGATGGCGGAGGCGGCAAACATGAGGTATGCATCGACAATGTAATTAAGAAGTGAGAGGAAGATGGAGAAGATTCCGAAGCCAGTCAAGAGACCACTCAGGACAGGGACGATCCAATGGATTTGGCCGGTGTAGCCTGTCCAACCGAACCAGAAAAGACCGATTGTAAAAAGTACACCGCCAATTATGCTGATAGGCAATCGCCACTCTGGGACAGGGATGTTGTTGTTGGCTTGCAACTTTCGCACATAGCGTGGATTGTCGAGTACGATGATGATGAAAGCAATGACTTCGCCAGCAACCATGCCGAAGTACGCAAGTCCACCAATACCGGCACTCCAGCCATAGACTCCCTGGAAGACAAGTGCGTATGCGGTAAGGAAGAGGTAGAGTAGACCGTCTGCTATTGTTAGCCCAGTTTCTCAAAAGAACTCAACGCCCACATCAAACTTACAAATGAAACTCATGTAGATGGTGATGAGTAACACGATAGGCTCAGTGAAGAGGATGCGCATGGGTCTGCTGACGTTCTTAATGATCAATTCCTTGAAGTCGATCTCGATTTCTTCCTGCTTCGCGTGTATACCCCAGTTCTTGGTTCGTCTCCTCAACTCGCTTGCCTTGTTGATCAGCACCACAGGTGGGTACGTCTCTTCCATGAAGAAGAAAAGCAACGCAAACGACACGAAGCCCATGAAACTGCTAACGTATTCTGTCCACCGCCATCCTAGGTCACTCTGCGTGATGAAGCCTCCAAGGAAGGGCGCCAGTAGAGGACCCATGAAGACGGTCGCCGAGAAGACGGCGATGGCGAGCCCACGAAGTCTGTTGTCAAACATGTCCGCGAAGACAGCGGCGACGATAGCGAGTGGGGAAGAGCCAAAGAGACCGGCGAAAAATCGGCAAATGAGAATGGTCTGGAGATCTTTGGCTACGGCAACGGCGATGCTGAAGATGGCGAAACCGAATGCGGCGATGATGAGGGGGGGTTTTCGGCCGTATATCTCGGAGAAAGGCGCCCACATCTAGGCCTTGTTAGCATATCTGATGCCATGTCTGTGGTTAGCGTGGGCTTACCAAAGGTCCAAAAGCATATCCAAAGACGAACAGACTCGTTCCCAGAGTGCCCACAACATTGGCCACGCCGAATTGTTGCGACACTGATCCGGTAGCAGCCGAGAAGATGCTGCTGCCCATGGTCGCTGTAAGGGCGTCGAAGGCCAGCATGGCACCAATACCCATCTTCTTTTTCATGGGCCAGTTCTGCGCATGCAGCGGGTCTTCAGCGCCATCGAACTCGACCACGTATTCTTCCCTGTCCGGCAAGAGCGGAGGGAAGGGTTTTCCAGCTCCCATATTTGGCAATGGTTTATCGGTACGACGGCGTGTGAGTGTCCTCGACAAGCGCGAGTCGACCCGGGATGCACCAACAGTGCCTGCATGTTGACTCCTGTGTGTCTCAATACGGCGAATGGCTTCGGGGTCGCGCTCGGTAGGGTGTAGTGTAAGGTAATTGCTGCTCGAGGAATTGGCCGTCGCTCGGCGATCGCGCGCGGGCGTTGAGCGGGCGGTGCGTATCTCTTCAAGTCGCGGGCTTTGTGTGGACGCGGAGCTTGCTGAGCTTGTCGAAGCCGAAGATGTGCGGGAGAGAGGCGAGGCGACCTCCTCCTCCTTGTCTCTGATGGGCGATGCCACTGCTTCTTGCGGAAAGGACATCTCGCTCTGAGTGCGCCCCCCTCGCTCGTGTGCCTCGATGATTCGCAGCCGCTCATCCGATGTCTGATTGTGCAAATGTCGCTGGTGGTACTCTTCGCGGAATTGGCGGTGCGGGTCCCAGTTCGCGAAGCGCTCAGGGCTCGCATTTGCCTCGTTGCGCAGGATCTCGTAGTCTTCCTCGTGCATAATGGCCGCTTTCTTCTTCTTTTCTCAAAGAATGTGACGAGCGGTTCGGCGGCGCTCGAAAGCGAAAGGAAAAGCCCAGTGGTCGGCAGTCGGACGCAAGTTCGTGAATGTTCGAGCCTGACGTCGAGGCCGATGTGGACCGCGTGGATACAATGCGCGACGGTGCAACTAGTCGTGGCCGTGTTTCCGGGAGATGGATGCGGATGCTGTCAATGGCGACGAACAAGCTTTAGGCTGTTCCAAGGAAGCTGCCGCCCTTTAGATTTGGCGTGCGTGGCCATGAGCGAAAGATTTGCTAGCCTATTACCCATCTCTCGCCTCCGTTTCATGCGACATGGCGAGAAATGTTCGAAAAATTGCCGGCTAGCCGGGTGATGGTATACCAAGGCGGTCAGTGTTCTGGGCTGTCGTGATTGGACGGGAGAGAAGAGGCGGGCCGGCAGAAACAGAGGCCCGCCTACGTCATGGGCAGAATTTGCTGTGTCAGCCACGGCGCAGACCGCCGTCGTCACCGTGCATATGTAGCGGCAGATTGCCAGTGGGGCAGCTCGTCGTCTCTGCTAGACCTCTCGTCCTCTCGTCGCAAAAGGGGAAAATGGAGAAGCAGTTGATGCCCATTCTACGAACCCTATCAAGCGTACATGGCAGCCACCACGCACTCGAACTTCTTGCCTAGATACGCGCGATCAATCTGCCATTTGGGACTCGGTACAACTCCCCATCGCAATGCCCCAGCCTTCAACCCGCCATCTTCCATGACAATATCGAGCAGTATTCGTTGCCAGTGACGACCTTGTTTGTGCCAGTCTACGTTGAAGACATGACGGCACATGTATGCTTCTGGTGTGCAGTCGTTGGCCCTCGCCTTCATCAAGCCCACAAGATCCAATCCTGCCGCCATGCGCGAACCCGAAGCCGGGCTCGAAGAGGAGAGGTGTCGGTGCGAGCCATGGATACAATTCATGCTTTGCGACATTGTCTCCATTTCACCAAGTGAGCAAGTGAGGCGAGAGAAAACTGTAGCCGATTCCACTCGTGCGCGTGGGCAATCTTCTCAATGAATTGCTTTTTTTTGCGGGTTGTAGGAAGACTTCCTCGTCCGCCCAGGCAGTCAGAGTTACCGGCCTGGATCCATATCGGCAGGCCTGTCTAGCGAGACTAGACCGCGTTTGACGCACTGCAAGCCCGCAACGGTTGTCACTAGCTTCGTGCAGGAAGCAAGCCATACGGTAGTGTTGGTTGACACTGGCGGCGACGTGTCCAGCTGCAACGTGCCGTGTGCAGCAAGAAAGTCTTCGGAGTCTGTTGTATCAGCTCTGAATTGCGTTAGCCATTAACGGTGGTCCCTGTAACAGAAATACAAATGACAGGCGAGATCGGCGACGGTGCGACCGGCTGACAGCATCCGAAGGCTTGGTCGCCTTCTCCCAGCCCATCTCAACGTGCCCGCTCTCAAACGTACGCTAAACTTAACGGCCTTGGTAGGTGTTTTGGTAAAAGCAAACATGCAGAACCAGATCATGCCTTTTCGAATGGTTCTTGCAGCACTGACAGCCACGCTAGCATAAGGCGTTCAGATCGGGATGCAACTGCCGACACAAAAGCGTCATCGAATCAAGTGGAGGTTAGGTCGACATCTTGATTGCTTAGGATATGTGCTTTGTTTGGAGGCCTGGTTCCAACCTAGTTGCTTGAAAATACGAGAAGAAGGCGCTGTGGGAAAGAAGACGATGAGATGGATACCTTCAGGCTTCCTTCGCACCTGGCTGTCTCGGGTACTTAGCGCGAGACCAGAGTCATCAAATCCGGCTGCGAGTATCGTGGTCCTACATGCGCAACGTCTTTCTCCATCGCCCTTTACTCAAGCCTCCTGCTCTACCTGCCCAGCCGCAGGAACCATTATTTCACGGGTTGTATTACACACTGCTCACAGCACCATACCCTGCTTGGGAAGACAGGCCGTCGTTGCAGTTCTCGCGTTCGCTCTCTTCGCTCCAGACTCCATGCGCCCCACTTTCCGGATACGCCAAGCCTTGATGCACACGAGGCGAACGCTTCCCCGTCGGCTCACCAGTACCTGGCTGCTCCAGACCCACCCGTCTTTACTTTTTTGCCTCAACTCTTTTACCTTCTCCTGTAAATTTAAGAGCTCATATGCCTGCTACCAAGGTGTGAGCCTCTTATTATGCATGCGTGGTGACGGTATGTTGCATTTCCCGTCATTTCTGCAATTAACTTTTGAACCTGTTGATTGCGTGTTGGTTCACACTCGCAGTTCCAACTAGTCTTCCCAATTTGAAAGCGACTGCATATAGTCGCCACAATATGCAAACCTGTCACATCGGCGTCCTCGACACCACTTTAAGCTGCATACCCGTATCGTCTGCATGCCTACGGAATGTTCAAGCTCGATAACCGACACGATCACGTACGATGATATCGATCGAAAGGCGTTACTTCGGACAGATTCTTGACAGGGACCACCGTGGCGGGAGCGTCCGACTTCCGCACATTCTTATTTGCTCGAAACCTGTTGGTGACGCTTGTTTTACGATGCGTATGCGAGACAACTCAAATTTGGATTCGCGTTTCGAAAAGAGCACCCGTGATCGACCCGGCGCGACATCGCCGCAACGTTCCTTACTCTTCCCAGGATGCGTAGTGCACGCGCAAGGAGCGGGAGTCAACGGGAACTCCCTGGCAGGTATCCATACAGAAATGATACTATAGTCGAAGGGTCAAATCTTGCCGCTGTAGTTACTCCACTTTGCTGTATGGTCTAGGCCACTGATCAGTAATGATCAGAGTAAGATACGGTCCCTGGAGTTCGTATTGTAAAGCTTGGCGAGGAGTTGAAACATCTCACCGATCAGCATCTTGGACGCTAGGTAATGCCAGCTATGCGAACTATTGCATACGGAGCATATCCCATCTCCGCGTCAAAGCTCGTATATGCGAGCGTACACATAGCCGGAAAGGCTCTCGACTGCCGTTATGCGCTCGTTCAACGGCCGCAATTTCTGAACTCTGTATTGGTCGATTTTGTCTTTTATTTTTTGTGGTTGACCCACTCCTTCCAAGCCCTGGCGAATTTGTTACGCCTCCCCACGCCCCTAGTCCATGTGACATGTCTGGTACTTGAAAAGCCACCATGCACATACGAAAGACGTCCCCTTACCTGAAAAGCCGTTGTTGAACTGTCTTATATCCAGGAAGCGTTCCGCGGAAGACACAACTTTTTGACTCGTCTACACAATGCCTGGTGGCGTACATCCTCCTCTCGACGTCACGCTTAGTTGGCCAAAACCTAACTATGTTAATCCGGTGCTTCGACCAAATGCCATCCTGCTGCTGGCCTGCATCATGGGACCTATTACCGTCGTGATGACTCTCGTAAGGCTGTGGGTCAGAGCCGTCCATCAACGGTGTGCCGGTTGGGACGACTGGCTGATGCTAGCTGCCCTTGTAAGTCACCCTTGGTTGGAGCCTCATCATGGAGATACTAACAGGTATAGATACCCACTATCGCGTTGACGGCCTTATATCCTCTGGGTAATAGACCAAATCTTTCCGTAACTACACAGCTAACGCCTTTCAGCGACCCATCAAGCTTTCGATCGACACATTTGGGACCTGAACTACCTATTCGAGCCTGAAATCATCGTTGTCGCCCGGAAGTACGTGCTGGCAACTGAGTGCATATTCTGTGTTGCAACTGGTCTTATAAAAGTCTCCATCCTGCTCTTCTACCGACGTCTCTCATCCCGGGCGATCTCGAAGAAATTCGTCTGGGTGACATGGGCCAGTATCGTTTTCATCGTTGCCTACAGCATTGCCTTGACCTTGGCCCCCATTTTCGGTTGCCAACCAATCTCAGCATTTTGGGATCAAGTGAACATCACGAAGGTACTGCAGGGATATGAGTTCCACTGCTTCGATGAAGGCGCCGATGTCTTGGCTGCCAGCATTATATCGGTAGCGCAGGATCTCTTAACCGCCATCCTTCCTACCTTTCTCTACTGGAATCTTCAGTTACCGTTTCGACAAAAGCTAGCGCTGTTCGGCATCTTTGCCATGGGCTACGGCGTCGTCGCGCTAGGAGCTGCGCGAGCCTACTACAGCTGGTACACCTTCTATGGCACCTACGATGTCACATGGTCAACATGGGACCTCTTCCTTACCTGCATGCTTGAGCTGCACATCGGTTGTCTATGTGCCAACGCTCCCGCAATGAAGGTCTTCTTCAAGCATTTCTTCCACGATAAGCTTACTCAGCGGTCAAGGACTAAGACTCCGGCAGGCTCTGATGATCGCCAGGATAGCGCACAAACCAAGTCGAAGACCTCGTGGAAAAGGTTCGCCCCGAACCTCGCAAACGGAAGTTGGGCACACAGTTCCAAAGGTTATCACGACTCTCACACGGGTATATCAGTCGACCCACATGGCGGCGTGCATGTCCACAGGGAGATACAAATCACACGCTCGCCAGTGAGTACAACGTTGCCGATCCCGAACAGCCGCCCATCGTCGACAATTACAGCCGACATGATCTGCGACCACGATTACGAGGATATCGAGCTCGGCCACTACACCACGGGGCACAACTCTCGTGCCTCCAGCATGCGATTAACTAGGCTCTTTGAAGGGCATAATATAGAAGCACTACCTCCGCTGCCGATGTCATCTGTATCACCGAGGTCTCCAGCAAGCTCCGCTTCCCTTATGTCGCATCCTCGCACATCAACGGAGAAGAAATTGCCCTTGAAGCCCTTGTCGGCGATTGCGCTCAGTGAAGAGGTGGAGAAAGAGAGCAGTACAACGCCCATGCCACCACCGACCGGGCATCAGTCGCCCCATCCGCCAGGAGATTCAAGTAAGAAGAAGCCAAGCTGGCGGTCGTGGTCTTGAAGCGTACCGTGCATGCTGATGTTCAGACCCTGCGCCATTCAATATACCCATGCCGACCTACATTTATAGGAGGTAGAAGCTATCGCGTTGATCACGCGAGGTCTTCATATCTTTCCTTTTACATGTAGCGTTGCTGTAATGACCGTTTTATGATACCATGTGCGCTGTCTCGCACTCTAGCAAAAGCACTTTTTAGAAGGACCTAAATTACACGTTGTTTACTAAGTCATACGCATACTCCCATCTTTGTCCTCAGTCCTCTTACTTGATCATCACCTGCCGCTCAAACTACCCAAATCCAGATACCTATGAGGTCGCGGAACCTACTCTGATGCTGACAATCTGCCCGAAGCACCCGGACATGCCAATCCAGCTCAACGTCCATAGCAACACGATCATGTTTAAGTTCACCACATGTTCCAAAACAAGAGGGAAAAGCTTGCAGTCAGGGTGCCAAAATCGTGACGTAGATGTTTAGACCAGCCATAGATTCGCCAAAAGAAGAAGGTGCATTCTCGCTATTACTTTTTGTACGGAATGAAAAATAAACAAAATCCCCGGCTATTCCGATTCCGACAAGGCGCGTTGTACGCCCCTCGTTCTCCACGCCCTATACAATGACTCCAATGACGGTGCCCTTGAAGATGCCGACGCCTTCTGGAAAGACAGATAATAATTAAAAAAAAGCTCGGCGTTCTCCAGCCGACTGACAACAACAAAGCGTGGCACGAAACTTCCCAAAGACAATCATGACGACACCACAGCTGTCCCCCACCCACTCTCTTCACGCCACTGGAACTGGAAGCCAACATACCATTGTCCAAGTCCGTTACGCAAAGTCGTCAACTCGGCATTCTACCGTTCAAAGCAAGCCGATCCCGTGAAATGGAATAACACAACGTCTCGCTTTGCGAATGAGGAGGCGCTGCATGCCATGCTTGGGGGCGAAGGCAGCGTACTCGCATTGGTGTTTGACGGCGCGGTGGTCGCCACAGGGGACGGGGAGACGGGCGGAACGAAGAACAACAAGAAGGTTGTTGCGTGCGCTGCTGCGGTACCGTGGAAAGGCGGATGGGCGGAAGAAGGCGCCGGAGGAGAGGGCGGATGGGAAATGAAAATCGTTTGTGTGCATGGCGATGCAACGTATCATCGCCGTGGTCTTGCTGTCCAGCTGCTCCGCTTTCTCGAAGAGTACCTTGTTGTGGTCGAGAGGGCTCGGCTGCGAAGAGCGGGGATGGAGAGTGGAGGCGTGTTGATGCTGTGGATACTGGCGACGGAGTGTATCAATGGTGGGTATTGGCGTAGACGGGGGTATCAGGAGGTACGCAGGAAGGTGGAGAGGGCTGGTGTTTGGGGCTGTAGGACGAGTTTCGAAATGGTGGTTTTGCGGAAGAATGTCATGTTTGATGTTGGTGTTGAGCAGGTTGGTGGGGTGGTTGTAGGCAGAGAAGTTCAACCGAAAGGGACGATGACATGTCATCCAACGTGACAGACAAGCTTATTTTCCAACCTGCTTTGAGGGCTGAGATGCCATGCTCAGGTTAAACGTTAGCACCGTCGTCGAATATAATTTGTACAAGCCCACCATCCGGACGTCAGGCATGTAACTGCGTCGGGTGCTGCTTTCCAAGCTCGCCGATCCGTACGACTGCTCCTTGAATACTATATCGATCTGCAGGGCTGTCCAGTCTGACCATGGGCGACGGAAGGCCGCGTCCAGCTTTCCTGCTAAGCACTTCGTCCAAGACTCGCTGTCAAGTTCCATGAACCGAGCGAGGTCCTTGCAGGCTGTGTTGACATGCTGGTCGATCTGTCTATGCCAGCTGTGATGTTCCGCTTTCACCGTAGCCCAGTCGACCTTGGGGTCTAGTACGATATAACAAGCACAGTCCTTTCGAGAGAGCTGTAGTGCCAATAGCGGAAGCAGATTGAGTGACGGATGCGCAGCTTCGGGAGCATGATAAGCTTCGACAAATTTTTGATACGCATTTCCACCTTGGGCAGTAGTCTTATCGAGCCGATTATAGTATGCCTTGGTGTACTGGGTCGGAGGCGCGTTGCAGATGTACTCGTCGATATAGACGGTAACCGACTTTGGGGCTCTCACGGAGAGCAGCTTTCCTTTGCTGAAATTGGCACACACTGTGTGCAGGAAGTGCTCGACATCCAGCCAGTCCAAGCCAACTTCGAACTCGGCGAAGAAGTGCGAGAGAAACTCTTCGCGCAACTGCTTGCATACCTGCGCGAGCGGGGAAATCAACGCGGTAGAGGAGCTCCCGACGAGTGGGCGTGACTTTGCTAGACCGCGACGTTGTGCGAAACGACGAACACGACCTTCATAATTTGTGGTTAGGAGTTTGTAGACTGAGTTGCGGAGCTCTGCGATGATTTTAATTTTCATGAGACTGATTTTGGGGCCCAGTGCACTCACCTGCGGGCAGATCGAGGAAGCGGAAGGGCTCGAGGAGTGAGCATTGGGCTCTCATGTTGACGAATGACGATGTTGTGATGACTTGATCGCCTTTCTTGGTGCACTCTGACAGTTACCCGAAAGATTGAGTATTAGGGTTAGATTGAGAGGCGGCATGTTGCAGACAGCTTTAAGTGTAAATGTCCGTGGTAGGTGAGAGCAAACAACATAAAGGCCGCGTGGCGTTTGCGGACATGTCTGAGCAAGCTCACTGAAAGCAACATAATCATATTATCTGTAGAAGTATCAGTTAAGACTCTGGCGCTGTCTCAATTATTGGTCGTCGACAAGTCGTACTAAGATGGCTATCACAGCTTATGATGCCATTTACCGCCCTCCGGCAACATGATATTCGTTTGCAGGAAGATAGAGAACAGTCTTCGTCTCTATGTACATTGAAACTCCAGAAATAGCAGCCTTTGCCATTTTTTGACGCGCATGTCCATGTTTTTGCAATCTTCCACGAGCATCTAATGTAGCTTAGTCTCCTCGTCCACTATGAAGCCTAGTCAGAAACTTCCGCATTCTGTCACCTTGGTGCGATTAACTGATCCGCTTTGCTCTAAAATTCAAAGATATACCTTTTATGAAGAACGCAGTTTTAACTGACGAAGCTTATAATGAGTGCTTGTGATGTGCGGTGAGGCGCTACCCGGATTGGAAGTCCGCTCGCCCTCACCTTCTTGTGAAGATGATTACACAGCTCGCCTGAAACCAGGAAAATCAGTATCATGACTTGGCAATGTCTGAATGTCGAAAAACCCAACCCTCTTGAAGTAAGCCTCGTCGATAGTCGTCCCAAGTTCTTCTATGTCATCCTCCAGCCCCAAATTAGACACATCGACATAGAACAGAGCTTGTGGGTTTTGAGAAGCACCGATGTTAGAAATTAAGATTTTGATGACCCTACCGGTTTTGATGTCCTGTATCCATTCCACGTTTCGATGACCCATAAGAGCCTCCAAGGGTGTAGTATCTTCGTCAAGATAGTGCAGAAATTCCGAGAGACAGAGACCGATGGATTGTTTAGCTTCTGATACTTCTACGTGTTCAACGTCGTGAATGAAGTTACAGGTGAAATTAGGTTGACAGAGCCCGATCTTGACTATCGGAAGTATGTCGAGCTCATGTTCATAATCTCCCGCTCCTCCACGCCAAGGCGTCACTATCGTCATGCTCAACGGTGTAAGCTCAACGTTTTCGATCTTGCCGTTGACTGTCGGGAAGAAAGTGCGCATGTAGTCCGGAACAGTGTCCCAGTCGATAATGATATCTCGTTTCAGGCAGATAGGTCGGTACTCGGTACGCAATTGTTGACAGACCTGCGCAAGCGCAAGACACGGCAGTACACAGCGAGACTGGTCTGCTTGGGTCTCGGTGGCGAAGTCATAGATGCGATTGCGCAGCTCTAGATATGCATGTTATTTCCAGTCGCAAGAAAGTGAGACAAGCTTGCGCTTACCTGCTGGCAAGCCAAGAAAGCCGAAGTGACCGCTCAGGCTGGTACTAGCTCGTTTCATAGCAGCGGCTTCGTTGTGAATACGGGACGAGAGATTGTCGTTATGAGTGGTGGGGGTGGGGCAATGTTTGAGTGAGCTGAGCTGAAAGGCGAGGGTCGGGCCGTTTCCAGTAGATACCGGTAGCGTCGTGCTAGTGGGGGGTGCTATGCTCGTGGCCGATCGCCCTACTCAATATACACACTACTCAAAATATACCTCCCGAGTCATCTCGAGCAAGTTCTTCGTCTTAATCGTTCGTCGCGACTTCCAGATCAGGTGCATTTACAACAGACGCGATAATATAGCACCTAGTTCGCTCTCTCCAAAGCAGTGATTATATAAACAGGAATCCTGTGCTTATGCTACCTACGTTCTGCTGTTTCAGAAACTTGGTAGGACTAAATCAACAGCGTCATATTTATCAATTTGATGATCACGTTGCTATACAGAGCACCATAATAACATCCGTCTGTATTTGAGTGTACATACCCGAGTGATCTGTGCGAGCGTGCGAGGTGTTGGCAACATCCCCATTCAACGTATTGATTAGTACCTGGCTACCTATCAAATCACATCCAGAAATCACAGAGTAAGATTGCGCCACGAAAGAACGTTGATAGGCGTTACTCCAACGTTGTCATTTCTTAAAACACCACTATCACGTTTATTCGTATTTTGAAGCTTTACACTGTCTTGCAATCCTATTAAAACAATTACCGGAGACAAGACTAGTACGTTTAGTGTACATCAAAGCACTGTAAGAGACCTCTAATTCATAGTATTACAAGTGTATAGGAAATTGACAATATGTGAAAAATCGCTTACATGTAATTCCATCCCGACTGAAACGCCTCATGCAAAGCCCTTAACAACACGATCTAGCTCTCGTTCTCTTCAACCCAACTGAATATGTATCGAGATGCCGCGAAATGCATCACTACACGGGTAACGTGCGTATAGTACTTGTGTATCCTTTCAGCAACACCAATATACCGATCTCATCGTCAATGTCTTCAAGAGAGATCGCGCCCGTTACTGAACCGAACTTTTTGATGACCCCGAACTTGAAATCGAACGCTAGAGTGTTGTTCGAGGAGCCCAGAGAAGCGAACACGCTCGTAACCGTTCGTTCTTGTATAGCTCATCGCCACTTGCGCTTGGCTTCGGTGACCGTGATAGTGTCTCGCTGACTATCGTCATGATTTGTAAAACCAAACTGTACCAAATTTGTGAAAGTGCTCCCAGCATCGTCCTGGTCGTTGATTTTCCCGTCTTTGATGAAGCGTATCTCTAATCCGAGGAAGCGTAGGCCCAGTCGTACCAGATGCGTGATGTTCGTTGATTGTCTTAATGTGAAGTCGTGTTCCTTGTCGTATTGTAGGATCAGTCTCCTAGGGCCGCTACCGTACTCGTTTTCTCCAGGGTAGAAAGTTCTCCAAGAATGCGTGTATAGAATGCCAATCGATGATGAAGGTTGCGTGTCTAAGCCATACGGGCCGGTACTCAGATCGAATCTGTCGAGATACTTGCATCAATGCTATTCCGGTAGCGCGTTGGCCTTGGCTTTGATGTAGTAGGTACCGCTCAACTCGTACGAGCAGCTGAGAAGGCACCTCTGTAGCAGCATAGTCATAGACGCGGTTGCGAAGCTCTGGAGAGAAAGGTTAACCCATCGGCTAGTTCGCCGCTTCTAGAACAGACTGACCTGCCGGAAGTCGCATGAAGTCGAAAAGACGAAGGATAGACAGCTCGGGCGCGTATTTGTCCATGATACTGTGGTGGCCACTGGGGTTGAATTCGCTTGCCAGAGTCGCGTCTGCAATTCTGTTGTGAGTCAAGACGCGTAGGAGGAGCGCGGCGGGCATGCAGGGCATCAAAAACTAGGCAGGATCGAGCTTGCCATTATGTCACAGGACCTGCAATTGTGAGCGGGCCCACCTGAGCATCTTTGGATCAATATTTAAACTGTAAACATTTTAGTGCGAATAATTCTTACGCGACTTCCAAGAGATGGCGAATCATCGCGCAATCGAATAGGAGCGTTTCCGTGCTCGATAAGGTATAGGCAGTGCTTAATTCAGCCTACAATCGCGCTCCCTCTGCAATATGGATAAAGAAGGGTCGGATCTTCTAGAGTAAACTTTGGCATAGACTCCATTCGTTGTATTTGACAAGCAAGCTTGCAGTGTGGTGTTTTATAATATGTACATTGAAATGATCAATAACCATGGATAATTCAACATGAAAAAGTGAAATGAATGAATCTAGTTCAATACAGAAGTGCTGCTGCTCTTCTGCTTTGGGCGTGGGTCATGATCGTTGTTTGGAAGTAGACTGAAGCACTCGGAAAAGACGAGGGGAAAGTCGTAGGCTAGGAGGCTTCACAGATGCAGAATCGAGATACCACTGCTCCACAGTATTCAGAAGTTCGAGACAGGCGGATGGTTATGAGAATGAATTGAAAGACTGACTGCTGCGCATGCTAACAACGCTGAATCCGCTGAATCCGCTGGCCATCCAGTAAATGCACCCAGTATGGTGATCTACCAACCTGAAAACACGAAACAACCTGCTCTTGTCATACAAAACGCCAGTTTGAGTAACAAACCAAGAAATCTAGTCCTAGATTCCAAGGCATCAAGAAACTTCTCCGTGCGTTTATTTCGTCACTTCAAAGTCGCATGTATGCGTGATACACCGCCCGTCCCTACAATATAGTATCCGATTACTGAATACTCCATGACCAACTGATGCTCTTGTCGTCAAAGTCATCGAAGGAGAACTGGTAGCGATGTTCGTAAGGGCGCCATTCCGGATTCGGATCGGTGTACGCAAGCCGGATTTCACGAATGCCCCGCGTGGGCTGAGCTGCGTCGTCCCACATCCTGAATACCGTACTCTTCCACTTTCTGGCCATTTCCTCGCTCATAAGGATTCGCAGTTTTGAGTCGTAGTACTTGACTCTGAGCCTGATCTCTTTGATTTCCTTGGCCATGTCGCGCCAATTCGTATCCGATGGATCAGCAAACAAGGCTAGCATACTGTTAAGTTGTGCGACAGCAACCTGCGCGCCAAATCTTTGGAGTTCCTTGTGCAGTTCGAAGCTGAAGCGTACATTGGGCGAACGAGCGACAAGCTGAACTACACGAGCGATGTCTGCGTCGTAGAACTCGTTCACGCCCGCAGTCCTATCGCGGCTGTGATGGACTAGACTGGTAATGTTTCCACGGTAACGCGTCATAGTATCGATGTCAGCGGGCGGGTACAGATTGTGGATGTACCGAGCGTAGTGGTATGTGGATTCTAGCCGAAACGTGGTTTGGTCCATGTAGGTGAGCCGGAATTCGTGACGGATTTGCCGACACGTCTGCGTAAGGCAGCGGTACTTCCCCACCGGTTTGATCTCATCTTCATGACGGAGGCGCAATGGGACAGGAAGCGGCTCGATGCAAAAGCTGTAGATCTTGTTTCGCAGTTCTACACAGGCTATATCAGCTATGATTGGGTTGTGGAGGGGAGTTACGCACCACCCGGAAGGTCAAGAAGGCGACTTTTCGGAGCGCTCACGGTGATTTGCTGCATCTGCACTTGTATATTAGCCATGAGTGGAAACTCCTCTTCGGATTCTGAATCGCCGCTGTCGAAATTAGTGTCTGAGCGATAGGCCTCAAGGGTAACGTACATGATGGACTTCACCATCAACGGAGCTTTGTCGATTGCAGGTAGTGTTTGTTTAATTGGAGACTGATTGGAAGCTTCAGGAAAAGGGTACGAACGCCAAGCAACGGGGATCGTGCGTAGCTAGGTAACGTCAGATGGTCTTGAGGAGCGGGGCTTCACCTTCACGTGCAATTCGTAATCAATGCCCAAACACGCTAGACTGTTTTTCAGACAGGTAATCTGTTTACCTACGGATATTGCAATCACATCCAGCCTAGAGAAGTGAGCGATGGAGCAGATCCAGACCAGTGATCCAGTTTTAAGTTTAACATGAAACCAAACAGTCTTCTTCCAGATAGTGGCAGCGCAATATCGTAGACGCACGCTAGCGTTGCTCGATGATAACATGGATCCCTATACACTACAGAAGTGATGATTTAAAGTCATGGTGCAGAGTGTCTGTGTATAATCTCGGTCACTGCTGCGAAAAAAAATAGCAAAAGCGTTCATAGATGGCGCACTCATCTTAACCAGTGACTGTCAGGGACAAGCTACTCCGTCTCGTGCTATCAAACCTTCCATGGCGTATCTCAGGAAGCGTGCTGCAAGTGACCTCTATCCTTTAGAAGAACGCATTCCCGGTAACGTGGTGGATGACAATGACAGTCTTGGCCATTGTGGTTTTGCAAACTTGGAGAGAGAAGATTGATATTTGATTGCAAGCGCGAACGCCTGGTGTGCAGTAAATGATAACAGAATCAACCGATATTTTGCAGCAGCTACTTCAATCTACTTCAGCTTGACTTCAGTCCTACTCAGATCGTCGGTAGCATTGTATTCGACTTGATGCAGAGTCATCGAGCCATCACTGCGTGTAGCTTGGATCCAAACGCGCTCCGTAAAGATGATTGTGCAAGTCTGCTCCCCAACCAAGAAACTGCGTGTTTTGGACTCCTCGCTATATTCGGTGAATGAAGTGGATTGTGTGGCTGTGAATTGGTAGTTGAGGCTGACCTCTACACTCCCGCCTATAGCTTTGATTCCAGCCGAGGCCGAGATCTCTACGCCAGCCGAGTGCGACATTTGCTCGGATTTTTCCTTGGACACGCCCTTTGTGATTGTTGTCGAGTGGGTCAAGGGGCTGTCGGCTGCATTCCTTGCCACGTCTTCAACATGCCACGCGGTGCGCCTTTGAAGCGTGATAAAAGGATGGGATATCCTGTTCAAACACGCGAGGTCATTGGAATCTAGAAAGGCTGTAAAAGGTAATGTGAGCGCACACTGCGACATCTCACTGAATATGTCTCCTTCGTGAGGAATTGTCTCCTTGGTGAATGATGGCATGTCTGCACTGAAGCGTGCAAAGTCCTTTGGACAGGGTAGTACGAGTACCCTGGCAAGTTCAAAGGCAGGCTGGTTGTACCCTATGGTGGCCCTGAACAAATCGGTAAGAACCGGGATTTTCTCAGATCCGTTCACGTTGATTGGGGGGCAGATAATCGACCAAAAGGAAGCATCTGTATCGGCCCCAGAATCACCATCATCCCATAACGACTCTGGATTATATTCGGCTTGCGTAGTCAGGTCCGTGCGAACGCACCAAATCGCGTCAGTCGATGGCGGGTCCCAGCCACCTGTGAAGACGTCTCCCAGCGCGACGTATCCAGAGGGTGCTGTAGGTCTCCAGGCAAGGCCCATATGTTTACCTCCCATGCCAAAGCTTAACCATATCATCTCATAACCCGTAGGACTAGCAACAGCTGGTTTCCCAGAACCATGGGGAGCATTGTCAACCAAGACCGTTGCTCGTTTGTTGTTCTGATCCTCATAGTGTTGATACCCGAAAGACCCCAAGGGACGCATATCGCCCTGAGACTTTGCATGATGGATTTCAACATATCTCCTGGCGCCGCTACCAGAGTCATTGTAGATCCAATTCCACTCCTTGGTAAGCGTGATCCTCAAGTCACCATAATCGCGGGTTTCGTTCGGCATTTTAGTCGTCGTAGTGTAACAAGTATGGATAGTTGTCACGGAGTACTTGGAGAGTTGTACTTGAAAGAAGAAGTGATTGAGTATAGATTGGTAACTCCCCAAAGGCAACCCACGCATATGTTTTATACTTTTTCGGTAACAACGATATGGTCACGCATCCGTTGCTTTTTCATACATGCTAATGAACATGTGTACAGAGGCGCTCTGAACTAGAATGTCATTGTGAAGTTGCGTAACACAACAGTTGCGGAGTGTAACTTTGTGGATTGCAAAAAGAAACCAGCAAAAGCAAGCTGCGGCAGCAGACTTGCTGCAGGTATCGTATGCAATCAATGATAGAGAAGGTGGGGCTGAAGTACTCGTGATTAGTTTGAAGGGGGGTTTTTTTCTTGGGTTGCATCCTAGATGCAGATGGATGCACGTCTGCAGTGTGTGTGCAACACAACATCGCACGATCCGTTGAAGAAGTCTAGTTTGAAAACCTCGAAATGATCATTGAATCGTAAAAAGAAGACAGCAAATACTGCATTCGATAAATCGCCCAATCTTATGGTAACGTAAACCCTTGGAACTCTCAGAAAATAGAAAGTTAAGAAATGAAGGGAACAAGTGAATGGTGTGTCTGGTACTCTTTTTTTTTACGCTACAATGCATCAAGTGTAGCTAGATTTGCCTCACTAACTAATCAGTGGTAAACACGTCCCGTTGTGGTAGGATACAACGTGACGTCAAGACTAGCCTGCCCCACCATCTCCGCCGATGGTTTACTGATTCTGGCGCAATGTAACGCATCATGTATTAGTCGGCCTATTCCATAGCGTACACGAGTATGACAAAAGCAAAAGGGAAAAAGAAACAAAGTACATTACAAAGTACGCGTGAGGTGGCCAATGCCACTAAATTAGTTAAATTAGTCTTTGAACCTCTAGTGAAGGAATTAAAAAAGTAAATCAAAAGTTGATCTCAGAGCATGAATAGGAAGAGATCAACGGCTTTGTACAGCTTTCTTCAACATATTTACTACATGTAGTTAAGACTGGACCGACTTTGAAAATCACAAGACTGTCCCGTATGCACGGTCGGCGCTCGGTGCTTACCTAGGTATCGAAGCCAAAGAGACAAGTCACGAGATCTCACAATCATACAATTGAGTTAAGAATAAAGACGGCATTCAGCTTACACTAGGGATGAAATTTATACCCATCATAATGTGCTACTCAATGCCAGACTTTGATGCCAAATGCAATCTCGCATATGCTGCACAGGCTGACTTGGCTGCAGGTTGAGGATATAACACCAAGCTAGAGGCAGAAACGTGGCATACCAATTTGCTGAAAGTATGCGCCGCTACAAGGCCTTGCCTTCAGGCGTGCAGTTCCAAGCATGCTCAAATTGTTGCCATCCGCCCTGTGGCTCCTCACACATCTTTAGGTCACTAACGACAAAGTCATAGTACCCGTCAGCGGGCGGCTTCCCCTTGTTCACTGTCCCACCCATGGCAATATTGATGAGTATCCTGAATTCTTCCATGCGTCGAGTGCCCTCTGGAATGCTGCCCTTCATGACTGGCCGGCCGTCAATGTACCAGATCAGGCGCCCTCTCCACCCGGTTATGCCCTCTTCTTCGATCCAAGCGAAGCCATAGGTATGTGGTTGTCGCGCCAAGTCTTGTAGGGGTGTCTTGACTACGCGATGCTTTTTTGCGTCCTCGCCAATGTAGGAGCCCCAGTGCAAGCACGAATGGTTTTCCGTCTCGCCGTTCCAGCTCTCCGCAAGATCAATCTCGCCGTCGGTTGGCCATTTGAATGGTTCTGCCGGCAGCATCCAGTATGCAGGCCATATGCCCGGTGCAGAGGGAGGTAGACAGGTCGCTGTCAAGTATCCACGGGGTCGCGATAGCGTCTGGTGTGAGGTCAAACGTGCAGATGTGTAGCTACCGTTTTCTACAATGGCGCGCACAACCAGGCGATTGTCATGATGGAACGAGTTCGCGGGACTGTCCGTGTACATTTGCTTCTCCTCGTTACCCCAGCCATGGTCGCCAATCTCATGCCGGAAGTTTTGGGACACGGGCGTTGTGATCTCAAATGATGGCCTCCAATACACGCTCTCGCCCTGTGGCGGGGGGATATTTTGGGGTGGAGGAGGCTGCGCAGATTGCGGTCGGTTCTGGGGGATAGGCGGCGGTCCAAGTTGTGGAGTATGTGGCTTGCTACCCTGTGGAACGGGAGGGGCAAAGGACTGTTGCTGCGGAGGCGGCGGACCCCATTGCTGGTTCTGCGGGGGATACTGCGGAGGATACTGCGGAGGATATGGACTTCCCATGTATTGCCCTGGGCTTGGCTGAGGATAGCCTTGTGGTGGCTGAGGATAGCCTTGCGGTGGCTGTTGATAGTCTTGAGGAGGTTGCTGATAGCCTTGGGGCGGTTGTTGATAGCCTTGGGGAGGTTGTTGATAACCCTGAGGTTGCTGGCCCGGATAGCCCTGTTGGCCTGGGTAGCCCTGACCTGGGTGGCCTTGCTGATGATGACCACCGGAGGGCTGTCCAGTAAACTCGGAGAGCTTCGCCTTGCCTTTGGCTAAGAGCTTGTCGAAGGTGCCTGCCATTTTCTTGTGGTGCCGTGGTACAAAGGATGCGATGGTAGAAGGAAGTTTCCGCTTCAAGCCGAACCGCCGAGCCGCCGAGCCGACACGACACCAGAGGGGTCGCACCTCACAAACAGCGCCGACGACCTCTACAACGACACACACGCATCGCTGTACAGGAGGTGCAGCTACAGCATGCCCCCTTCTTTTCATGGCATTGCCTGGTGCGCCAGTTCATGCGAAGCCCCGGCGACTCGCATGCGATTGCAACCTGCCAAGGTATTCTTTCTTCTCACAAGAAACCAACATCTCCAAGTTCCATCGCACCCTACTCTCGACATCCCCTTCGCTGCTCTCTCTCGTCCCCCAATCAGTCTCTCCCCTTCTCTGTCATTTTGTGATTCGTCACACTTCTTTGTCGTGCGTGCAAACAGGCGTTCATCCACGTTACACATGTGACGTCACATCTCACCACAGCAACGGCCATTCACCCGCATAGCCAACCAGCCACCAGCCACTCCAATGAAGGCAGGCAAGAGGCACACATCTTGCCTTGACTCTTCAGATTGCCTGCAACAGCCGTGTGGAACAGGATGTTTCGCTCATTTTCACGTAGGCCCCGCGTCATTCTCCCTGTCTTGGAAGCGACCCATATGTCTTGCTGGCTGTCGCGCCTTGTCGCACATGGATAAACACAACTCTGCTCACAACCAAGATCCCTCTCTCCTACACTCCACCGCATTATCATCCCCCCCAGACTTGCTACACCACACCACACCACTCACCCCTACTCACCAGCCCAACCGAACCAACATGTCTTCCATCGTCAACGCTATCAACGACCTCTTCAAGTCCCTGGTCGAGCTAGTATGGTCCTTCTTTACCACTGCCGGGTCACTAGTCCAGAAGACGGTTCAGTTCGCCCTCAACTTCGCTGCCGAGATAATCGACCTCGCTGTTAACTTCGTCCGTGGTCTCGTGGACCTTGCTGGCGGTATCGTTAGCTTCGTACTCGGTCAGTTGGCAAAGAAACTCCCGACTCGCGTGGTGTATCAAGCATGGGCACTAATAATGCGATAGCCAACGTCCTTATGCTGGGTGTCGTCGCCGCTGCTGTCTTTGGCTTCCTCCAGTATCAGCGCAGCCAAGGCAGACAGGTCACTATCGGCAACAAGAAGCTAAACTAGCCCACCCACACGACCCCGCCTCTATGAACCATAGCGGACCAACCACAGGCGGTGGATCGACGTGGGCTCGGTTGTTCAAAAGGCGTTGAACTTTACATGGCGAGAAATTGTATGATACCCTTTGATGACGGCAGCGATACGTGCCCCATGCGGAGAATTGATAGGCTAGTGCTGTGACCCTATACCAAATCAAGATATCCCTAAAGCTTTTCATACCGAACGCCCAGACTTAGCGCATCCCTTCCAGTGCCCTGAGGCTTACCACTTTCGGGTCTGAATACAATCTTCAACCTCGCCAATAGGATTAGTCTATGTCCAGCTTGTTATCTAAAGGACGGGTCTTGCCACATGTGTATATCAATTTGCTCTTCATACTGTATCACAACAGCGCTTGGTTTACTGCGAAACGATGCAAGGCCTCAAACTTTTCGCGCAGAAATCCACGTCCTATCGCCGTTTGTCCAACACCTCAACCGAGGATGAAGGCGATGCATGCATCTCGAGGCCCTCCACTCATAAAGAAGAGCATGATGCAGACAAAGATCTGCTGCTCGCTAACAGGCATCGACGGCCCTGGCGTTGGTCCTTCATGCACACATGCGGATACACCTTTATTGCTCTGCTAGGCCTTTTCATTGGTCTCGGCCTCGGCCAGCTCTTCAACCTGCAGTACGAAATTGATGGATTCATCAGTACGTTTCTCTCTCTTCTTGCGTTCTCCGCGAGCGGCAATTGAGCCCTGGGTCATCGTTCCTTCCCATACTGACTAGAGATCAGCACAATACGGCAGCCCGCACCGCAACATTAGACACGTGCTCTGGTCGCAAAATGACAGTTTCGCTGCGGAGCCTAGCGTTGAGACGCAGGAGGCCTGGGAGAGTATTATGCCAATCGGTCGAGGATTCGTCAAGCACCCCAAGCTGGCGAAGGAAGTGAAGGCCGTTGCCGTATTTCATCAGATGCACTGTCTGGTACGTCTTGCCATGATCATGTAGGGAGATTCCATGCTTACCTGGCCGAACAGCACGGTCTCCGAACCGCCTTTTACAAAAATGCATACCAGCTCGCCAAAATCCAACACCACCAAGCTCAATCGAGATCGCTTCCCAACACTGGGTCTCCCCATAGAGACTCCGAGTTCTTCTCCAAATATCACCCCGCGCACGAGCATAGCTTCCCCGCACCATTCACACCTAATCCTTTCATAGAGTCTCTTCTGTCGGCTGAGGACCAGCATGGGCCCGACCACATCACCCACTGCTTCGAGTACCTGCGCCAGGCGCTCATATGCGCGGCTGATACCAACTTGGAAGACACTCGGCGGGGGATTGACGCGCATGGTGACGAGATTTATGGGACGCAGCCTTGGGAATCGGAAAGGGTGTGTAGGGATTATGAGGCGGTTAAGGAGTGGGCGGAGACGTGGAGGGCGGGGGATGCTGGGGGGATAGTTTGAGTAGGTCTTTGTGGTATACGTTTTGTTTCTAGTGGCGTTTACTGTTCCGAGGCTGAGATTACCTCTTGATCTTGCATCGTCGTACTTTCTCTTTCCTTTTTTTTAGGTTGTATGGGAACATGCGCTGCTGTAATTATATGAATCTACTTATGCAATTCTAAAGACTATTCTACTTGCTCTTGACATACTAACTCTGGGAACGGGACCTAGTCGCTCTAACTGCATGGGTGTCACCTCGTGAGCTAGTCGATGGAGGATGTGTTTGTGATGAACCTTGCCGTGAACAAGGAGGTTAGGAAACCAACTGAGAAGTTGGCGACGGACTAAAATTTCAAGCTGCTGCGTCACGCTATCGCGCATTGATAAATCTCTTCCTTCTCGCCTAAGCAGGACCGGAACACTTTGTCCATATCTTTTTTGTTGGAGTGTAAAAAAAAAGATGCTAGAGGGCTGAGGCTGGAAGGCGACATCTGATCACCTGCCGCTAGCCGAAAGCGTTCAAGGCGGAGCTCACCCAATTAAAAGTCACGATTTCACCATGCTGGGTGTCTCTGCATCTGCGGCTGGTGTGTGATGACGGGGCTGATTTGCAGGTGCGACTGCGCTCGTTAACACCTTGCAGGTATGAAGTAAGCTGACAGCAGATTGTTGACGATGGTTTTTTTCACAGGAATACGTGTGGTCAATGCGTGTATTAAAGTGTACGGTAGGTAGAAGATCGAATGCTGAAGTGAACAAGAAAAGAGAAAGAATCCAAGGCGTTTCGCGCATCCATTAGGGCATGTAGGGTGGCGGTGCATCCTCCTCACCCAACCCAGTGGACATGGTCGGCGCATGATGCAACTCTCCACCAACAAGGCCGTGGCCGTATGTCTCCCAATTGTCGTCCACAGTCTGACCAGCACAGCCCTCATGTGCAGTAGCCATCTCATATGTCAGCCCTGGTGAGGTGGGTGTAGCGCCAAATGCTGGTGTTGACACCGAGAATCCCGCGTCCCCGTAAACGCCGTGTTTTGGTATGGATGAGAGACTGGCCGCGGGGCTAGTCTGTTCGGGCACGTCTTGTGGCCGTGAGCCGTTCGCGATAGGCATGCGTGATAGTGTTGCAAAGGAGTCGGTGCGCTGGAGAGAGGGCTGGATGATGATCTGGGGTTTTCGCTGCGGTACAGGCCGCCGTGGGATGTTGAAGCTTTGCGTGTGAGGAGGTGCGTGCGGTCGCAATTGAGGCTGGGTCTGAGGTTCACATTGGGGCTGGTATATCTGCGGCCGGGGCTGTGCCACTACTGGAGCATGGCACGCATAGTTTTGTTGTGGCATCGCGGGTGGCTGCTGCTGCTGATGGTGTTGAGGACGGTCATAGGCTTGAGTGTTCCAGCCATTCTGCTTTGCGCGGTTGGCACCAGGGAACGTGTGATGGCGTCTTTTCTGGGCTTCTTCCTCAAGCTGCTCTTTTCCGTTCTTCTTCCGGTAGTGCCGATGGATGAGGTATCCACCTGCAACGATCTCAAGGCCGCCAAAGATCATGATGTCGCCAATGTTGCTGTCGCAAAGAGAAAAGAAGTAGGACTAGGGAGGGAAAAGTTCGAGGCTCAAGTCGGTCCTTGCAAGGCGATTGAGGGATAAAGAGATGGGTAAGGTCATTTTATTGGATTTGTGCTCAGCCTCTCTTGTCAGACTGGAGGGAGGAGCTATTGTGGTGGCGGAGTCGAGAGGTGCAGCAGCGATGGCCCAATAGCGACCTGCATCGCTTACATGGAGTGCCTGTGCGCAACCTAAGCTAGGTCGCGACTTAAGATACTTCAGCATTATAATATCATGCTTTGTCGACCCGGACTATTACTCGACGGTCAGAGTTTTACTCCCAAAGCTACGGGCGCTTGGCGCATAGAATCCACCTATTATTCAAATCATGTTGCTTTCAACAATTTTTTTTCTTTCTTTTTAACCTCTGCGAATAAGAAGTAGTGGGCAGCTGCTTTTTACTAGTTTAGAGCTACATTTTAACCTTGAAATACTACTCTAGCTAGCCTTGGAAAAAATGGTTGTATGGTTACAGTTTTAGTGAAGTCTTAACTATATAGCAACCTAACCACTACCACTCTAGATATCATATAATAATAGCTATTATTAGTAGCTCTACAGCCATATTTTCCTAGGGCCTTCTAGTTGTTCGGGTTTTTGTTGCAGGAACATGTTCATTGAGCGCACGGACACGGTATAGTGTCCCGCGCTCGCAGAGCCGTGTCGTCTGGCTTGCAGTCTATCGCACCCGATAAGATATGTCAAACTGAACCACGACCTTGTGAACCTTGCTGGTATCCACATTCTTGACAGGGGTGATGGTCCAGACCCCAAGGGGCGACTGTAGAGGGATTGGATCGTGTTGAGACCCCTCGCCCGTGATGACTTCCATAGTCAGCTGCTCACTAGGGAACAAAGTCGAATTCGGACGGTAGGTGTCCTTGGTCTTGTCGTGGATGTAGTCGAACGACACTTTCGACGTTGTCATCTCAAAGTTTTGCGAGATCCATTCGGGCGCCTTTGGAGTCTTGTCAGGGTTGGGATAGCGGTATCGTGAAATGCCGTGGCTTTGCATATGGAGCAAGATGCGCTCCTCCTTGGCCTTCGTGGGAGGCTTGCCGCCAGAAGCCTCAGGAACGGCGTCGTAAAAGTATACCCCCATTGCATACATCCGCAAATCGTATGCGGCCGTGTCCTTGAAGTCGAGAGCGTGTGCGAAGAAAAAGTCATGGTCGATATCGAGCTCCAGTGATCCATACCTTGTGGCATCATCAGGGTTTGCGTCAGGTTTCTTGTCGCGGATGTTTTGCAGGAGAAAGGGGTCCGATTTGTCATCCAAAATCAGTTCCACAGTGGTCCTTGATCTGGGGTTCTTAGTCCACTCTGATGCGAGGCCGATGAGATCCTTGTTGAGCATACTGTTTAACTGGTCGAGGCGAGTGGACGTAAGACTCGAGAAGGAGTGGAGGTTGGACATGTACTCGAATACGCGTGAGGGCTTGAACGAGATACAATTGTAGGCACGAGCCCGAGTGTAAATCGCCCAGAACGCAAACTTGGCCATGTCCTGGAATATACGAGTCGAAAACTGCCCGAGGACTTGAGTATCCTCGTCTGCCAGCTCTGTGGCCGTCGAGGACTTGAGCTGCTCTACTGCAGTCTCTTGTTTCACAATGATGAGTTGCTGGACGGCAATCGTGGCAAAGGCTTGGTTGTAATTGGCGATGGCCTTGGACTTTCGCTCGAGGGCTTTGAGGACGTCCTTGAACCTTTGGCGAAGTTGATCTCCGGCTTTGATGTCCTTCAAAACTCCCTTGGCCAGCTCTTCAAAGTCTTGCTGGTTGGCGAAGATCTGCTGTCGCAACTCTCCAACCGCGGTGGGATTTTGGGCAATGTCCTTCAATGACGTCGAGATCTCCTTTTGCAGCTCACCGTGGGTTTTTGACATGTAGTCCAGCTTTCCGTACAGCAAATCTTTTCTTACGCCTCCAATCGTGTTCGTTGCTTCGTCTATCGATTTGTACATACTAGTACCGACCGATAACACAGCGCCGGCCACGGACGCCTTGCTTTTGCCATTGCCAAACATCAGAACGTTCGAGAGAGCGTCAAAAACCTGCTCTACAGAACACTCGATATGGTTTGCGAGTTCTTCCTTGGTCGTTCCAATGTTTGCCTTGAGCTGCGTGAGCTGAAAGTCCAGGACGCGCTCCGCTCGAACATATTCAGCCTCTGTATCCGAGATCTCGAGCTGCGCCTTTTGAACCTCCTCGAGGGATGTTTTGAGAGCCTTGCTGGCTTCGTTTATCTGCTTGCTGGCGGTCACACGATCTTTTTGATGACCTTGTAGTATGTTGTTTAGGCCCATGTAAGCGCTCTCGACAGTCTTGTAGTCAGCCAGAATCCCTTTATAAGTGTCCCTATTAGGAACCCAGGAAACGAAGTTGATAGAGTGTCGGAAGATATCCACCATGGGCGAGGCTACACCCTTGTGGGAGAGTAGCATGAACTGGTAGGCAACGCTCGTCTCGTGAGCGCCGCTGGTCTTACCCTAGAGAGGCTCCATGATGGTTTTCAGCCAGCCATAAAGCTCTCGGAAAGCTGTCTGCCCGCTAGTGACCCAATCCAAGGGGGTATCGTACCTTTGGCTGGTGAAATAGATGAAATGCTCGAAATCGAGACGGCGGATGAGTAGTTCCAAGAAGGATGTATCGGCTGAGAACCTAGACCGGACAGACTCAGTCTGCTTGGGTTGAAACGATGTTGTGCCGGCCAGGGCAGCCGGCTGACGGACATTTTCCGCAATCAAATCCCAGCGCTGAGCTGTGTTGATCGAGGGAGGATTTGAAATGTTGCCGCTCGACGCATGCCCCTTGCCACCAGGCTGGAAGTCGGAACATTTCTCTTTGTAAGGGTCGCCGTCTTCAAGGAGACCAGCGAGAGTCAACCACCCATGTACGCGATAGACGCTCGAACCGCTGTCATTACCCTTAGGACCCGCAGAGCCGTCATTGCCGTCGCTCCCATCTTGACCACATTGGAGCTCCGTGGATACCAGCTTCTTCTCGATATCGACGTCTTCGGAACAGATGATAGCCAGAGCGCCGCCGTTCCCGCCCCGCCCCCCAGGACCTCCGTGGCCGCCTTGCCCACCGTTTCCCCCTTCATAGACATCAACCAAATTTTTCAGGTTTTTGTCGCCATTAGGTCGGAAGTAGATGGTATTGTCACCGGGGAAAACAAAATCCAGTCCGTTACCTCCCTTTGCTCCGTTGCCCCCGGCCTGTCCTGGCCCTCCCTGGCTTCCGTTCGACCTCACGAAGATGGTGAGTGCTCCAAGCTCTAGCAGCCTGGGGTCAATCGAATCCACCACCAATATGAATTTCCCACCGCTGATTCCTCTACTCCCAGGCTTCGCGATATTGTCAGCATCGGCTCCTGGTTTGGCTGGCGACCAGGAGCCGCCCATGGTGAGATTTTTAGGGGTCCAACCTGACATTCCGTCTTCTAGAGAAAGCTCTGCGTCTTGATAGGATACGGAGCATGTGGCGTTTAAGGCATTCTCGTCTGCATTCACTGCGTTCATCTGCGGCACGGCAGCCAGGGCGATGCTGTTGACGCCGGAAAGGTCGAAGGTGACTCTGCGATTCTCGGCTGAATCATCGCCCGATCCCTCGACGAAGGACAGCCGACGGCAATGGATCTCTATATTCTTGGCATTGCCTGTATACTTTTCGTTACCAATCAGCACAAGCTCGTCACAGACAATCTGAATAGACGAAACAGTGAGCTGCGAGAGGTCCACATCTACAGCTATGTAGCCATAGTCTTTAAACCGCGCGGAGAGAGACTCGGCTCGCGCGGCATCGGTAGGGCGGAAGTAGATTCGAGGGTAGGCGAAGCTGTACTGCAAGACGTCGCCGATGAGAATGGTGCGTTTAAGGCTCTCATTCGTGTCGTGGAAGTCCAAAGACTCTGTTGCCGGGTCAGCCATGGTTTCTCTGGGGTAGTATCGAATAGATCGCTAAAGGAAGAGCAAGAAGATGGGAAATTTCCAGACCCGGAGTCGCAGAACAGATCTGGACCATAGGCTCGGTAGACTTGCAGACGGGCGGCCCGTCTCCCGCTGCAATGCGGTTCAGGTCTGGACCATTAATCTCCATCCAATACTTTGACACGGTGGTCGTCGTCCTGCATATGTCAATGCGCGGGAGCTGCCGAGCAGTGCTTTTTCTCTTAGCTGGATCAGGAGGGCTGTTGGCAGCTGAAGTTACCTCGATTACAGAGGATTAGCGCAACCGATGCCGTAGAGAAAATCCACCCTCTCCGAACTATATATGGAATGTACAGATCGCGGAATAGCTAACTGTACGGTACCCACCCTTATCCTGCCCGTGTGCCTGTAAAATAGGACCATATGTATTGTACCTCAGCTGCCAACGACACTGCCAAGTCTGCTGGCCAGAACAGGGGCTCAGGTGGCAGCACTACTCAGCCGTGGTAGCGTTGTGGCGTTCTACGTGGGAGCTGATCATTGGCTCTATTTCAAGAAACGGGCTCAATCTCCTCATTAGTCCTAGATCTTGTATTTTTGCAAAGCCATTATATCATTCTCAAAGTTCTGGTCATTGGCAGTCAAACTGTCCCCCGAGTGACCTTGAATCCCAATTCTTCATATTTGACCCTTATAGCCGAAGCGAAACTATGGCCGAATTCGAGGGAGATTACCTCGGCATCTACAAATTCAAGTCCGTGGACGCCAGGTTAGCTGCAGGACAGGAATTTGAAAACAGCACCCGATTCGTAGACCGTGCTGTCATCGATGCACATAAAACCCTCATCGCGAACCCGAACAGCCCAGAAAGCAAGGCCAACTGGCTTAACGCAAGGAACAAGTTCGGCTTGACTGGTCAGCTGAAAGAGAAAAAGGCTATCTTCTCATCCTCTTCCAATTCTGGACGACATGAGTATCTGTTCCTCAAAAACATGGCCTGCAAGAACGCAAGCACGGCTATATCAGATCCTGCTCTGATCGCCAACTACCTGATATCCATCACCGGTTTCAAGGGTGCCGTGTTTTCCGATGACCCGCTTTACAACGCCCTCGACAAAGGCTTCATCACGGATGTCGAATACAGTGCTCTGCTCAGGAAACACACAGACGTGCTGGAGAACGGTAAACAAAAGCTCATACAGAATGCAGTGGAAGGCAAGATGCCTCCTATAGGGGGTGCGTATCGTCTTGTTCAAGGATTCAGTCAAGGTCGAAGAAACGTTCATAGACGGAGGTCGTCAAGGAGTTCGATTGGGAACCACTAAAAAACACACTTTCCGAGACGGTTACTCTATCCACATGTTCTGCAAGACAGAGCCTGGGGAAGGGACGGAAATCATACAATTTGTGAACCAAGGCGAGGGAATCAGCAGCGTGCCCTTATTCGGTCAAATAAACAACATGGTTGCAAGCTACATGTGGCTGGCTAGCGGCGTTGCCGGCGCACTTCGGTACGACTTGTACAAGCAAGAGATGCCCAAGACTGAAGAAGAAATTCAAAAATTCATTGATGATAAGGATGGGAAATTCCTCGAGGCTATCATCTCGGCACCCGAGCCGGGCTTCCTCACTGCCAAGATCCTCTGTTCCATAATGGGGGAGACCATGGGCTCACTCAACATGCGTCTGGTAACTCTGTATACGCACCAGCAGGACCTTTCTAAGGCGCGGGTGGACGGCATGCTGAAGCTTGCCCAAAACTGGAATACGCTAATGGATTTGACCGCCAAGCAACAGATCAACATCGATGATGCATTCATGGACAAGCACAAACTAACCGAAATGGCGCAAAAAGGCCAATTCCTCCGGATGCTTCAGCTCGCGATGATAAATCGAGAGAATGTTGAGCAGCTCTCGCAAGGCCAGGAGAATGCTCTGGCCGGTCTCTACGATACGGACGGCCAACGGTACTTTGGGCCGCTCGACGACCAGCCCTTGGAGAGAAATCCTGGGGAATGGGGCGAACAATTGGAAAAGGAGCTCCAAACAATTGTCAAGGAAGCCATCCTGACGAGGCTCACAAACCAGTCCATTATTGATCTCCGCGACAAGTTGAATCAGAAAGTCGACTTGTACCTGCTGGACAAAACAGCTTCGCCAAATATTTTGAACATTCGGAACTCAGAAGAATTAGATAGCTTGGTTGGGGAGTTACTGAAGCCGATCCTCGTGGTATCGAGTCCCGGAATCTTGGACAGGGTCCACCAGTATGCAACCATGAATGGGCTCCCTCAGGGAGATATGGAACTCAAGACCTTCAGAGAACAGGTCACAGCTCGCGTTCCTCAAATATTTTTGCAAGAGATTTGCTCAGTGTTTCTTGATAAAGGCGGCCTGTTGGATGTCTGGACTGCGACAAAAGTCGAGACAGCCTTTTGGGGGGCCGATAAGCGAAAGATGTTAATCGACGCGCAGGGCCTGGCCATTGAACAGAAGAAGAGCACTGAAGCAAAACTGCAAGCTGCCGTGACTGAATACGAAAGCGCCCAGGAGGCGCAGAAGCAAGTGCTAAGGGAGAAAGTCGAAAAGACAAAGAAGGACCTCGAGGAATGGGAGAAGGAGACCCGGAGCTACAAGGAGAAATTGGATCTCAACAAGAGCATTTCCAATGAGGCGAAGCCAGAGGAAAAGTACAAAGAGCACGAGTCGTCGCTTCATGAGAAGTTGGTCCACCACTAATGAATGTTGCCCTGCTAGGAGCATGCGGAAGAAGATAGTCTTATCATAAGTAGAAAAGAAATAGACCCCTATTTCACTTGAACGTAACTCGATAGGGTAAACTTCCCACAAAAGCGATCAACGGTATCAACAAAACAACTGACTGCCGCATCAACACTGCATATCGCTCGTCACGGATTGATTAATAGGTAAAGAAATGCTCTAGAATAAACGTTTAGCAAAAGCCGATATGTGCACTCCCACTCCCACCTCCACACCGCCCCAAACAAACGTGTAAACTGTGTTCAGAATTAGATAAACAGCAACTAATCGCGTATAAAAAAAAGAAAAATTGATATGAAGTGGAAAGAGTACCTTTAGGAAGATCCCAGATCAGACTCGTAGCACAATACGACTACACTGGCGCATGCTGAATGCGAAACAATCCGTCATTACCCATAGCCATCCCCTTACTCCCTAAACTTTCAAGACCTTGACCCTTGATCAGCCTGCTGGCCTTCCTCATCAGTAGGCTGCCCAATCATTTCGGTATCGAGTTCCAAGGTAGGAAATTCTACCTTAGGACGACCGGATTTTTTAGACTTCATGCCGGGGGATGGCCTTGCTAGTTTCAGTTTCTGTATGTTATGGTTAGTCTCGAGACTGCTCAAGAGGGAAGGGGGAGGGGGGGGGGGGGGGGACTTCATCCGGCGACTAAAAGCCTGTACGAACATACCTCGCCGAAAATCTTGAACGGATTGGGTTTGAAGTAAAGTCCCATGAAAGAGATGACGTAGCCGTTCGCATCCTGTTGGGGGTGAGTATCACTTTAACGTTGGCGTAAAGCATGTAAGAAGCAGGGGGATTCCTACTGAATATGTGGCATGCTCGTCGATTTTGGCGTTGAGATACCGTCCGCCTCCTATGCCCAATTTCGCAATGCCCGTCATTCCGAGGTCGAGTCCCAGGTCCAGATTAGTCCCTTTTTTATTCCACATGGAGATCTTGCATTTCTTCGTCACCCATGTCGTCATGACGACCCATAATCCGCGTTCGGTGATCTGGGAGCTGTGTCGAAGCATCAGATCCTCAGCATTGTCGACCACCCATTTCTTGACAATTTCATCGGCTTCGGTATCAAATTGGTAGCGGATCACGCTTGGAGACACCACCAAGGATGCACCGGCAGCTGCTGTGTTTTCTATCGTTGCGTTGGCTGATGCATCCACGGGAATTGCAGCGGCGACTGCAGCCGAGACACCTGTAGTGGCTCTAGCATGCTGTCCCACTTCCTTTTCCACTATCTTTTTGTTCCAATTGCAAGGGAATGGGTCTTCTAGCTTCAGAGTTGAGTGGGGAGGATTGTAAAGGTTGCGAAGCTTTCCAATACCGTGTCCGTGCGCGTTTTGAGCCAGTTCATGTTTTGAGCCACCCCACCAAACTGAGATTTTAGAAAAATGAGGCTGTAGAG
>WBOK01000252.1:0-103434 GCA_009289805.1 Alternaria gansuensis | reverse complement strand
TACAGCCTCATTTTTCTAAAATCTCAGTTTGGTGGGGTGGCTCAAAACATGAACTGGCTCAAAACGCGCACGGACACGGTAAGCGAACTTGGCGGAACCAGCTATTACACAACCATCCGTGACACTTCTAGTTTAGATAAAAGCTCTTTTTCTGTCTTTAGTAGAAATAATTAGCTTAAAATTAAGTCTATTATACGTTAGGAAGCAAAGAAGTTTAATAATAAGAAAGTTAAAAAGCTTTATTAAAGTCTCTATTACTTCTTAGCTTAAAACAGTATACTTAAAGGAGAAATCTAAAGCTTGAGGGGGGCTTTAAACGTTAAGAAGAGACACTAAAAAAAGCTACACGCTTTAACTTAATAACTTTAAGGAATACTATAGTAGAGCTATCTTCTAGTTACCTAAGAAGATTTGCTAAGCTAAGGAGGATAAAACAAAATAACAACAGCAATAATAGCAATTACAATTCTAGAAAGCTAAGAAATCTAAGTTAAAAAGGCAAGCTTAATTGTACAAGCTTTAAATAGCTTAGAAAAGGCGTGTTAAAAGAGAGAAGCTTAAGGAGGTAAGGGAGAAGGAGCGTTAAAAAGCAGCTCGCAAGGCTAAAAAGTTATACAATTATTCTAAAGAGGTAAGCGCAAAGCCTTATAGAGCTTTTCTTAAAAGTAGAAGTGTTAGAAACGTGTTGTTGTTAATTTATTTTATGCACAAGCTCAGGTGGCTGTACTAGCTATCCTAATTTAGACCACCCGCCACGGCCGCACTACTAAAGTACCAAGTAAATATAAGTAGTACAGGTTAATCGCAATGCTATAATTACTACATTACTGTAAAATCTCATGAAAATGACTATTGGTGGTGGTTGTACAGCCTCATTTTTGATGATGGGACGTGCAAAAGGTGTCCATGCACCTTAGTGTATTCCGCCACATCCGTACACTACAACGTACCCAATCCAATCACTTAATGTGCTTCCATATGACTTCGCACCCACCTGTTGCTAAAGCACCGGATTACGCTGTACCCGAGACCGATAGTGGCAGACTTAGATGCTAGTAGTGGCTGACACATCCGGAACGCGGGACGTGCAGATGCTTTGCAAGTAGATATGGAGATCTGTAGTCTTTTGGTGTCATTGCACTCTTTTCAACCCAATTAATGAGATGACGAGGATGTTCAGACGTCCGCTTGAGTTTACACTATCAGGCGAAGATGACCGGATTTTACTCGTTGATCCTTCGTTCATGTTCAAGAAATGTGTAGATGAGCAGAACCCGTTCGACGCCCTTCCTGAAGCCAGTGTGACAAGTGAAGAGGCTCTCTCTGACGGAGCTACATGTTCATCTAGCATTTGGTCGGATTCGAGTCGTCCAAGCAGCAGCCCGTCCTCGGCACCAAGAACAGAGCTATTAAACGCTAACATATCGGCTCGTCGTCCACTGGTCTCAGCGCACACATTCCCAACGTACAACCATAGATGGGATTGGATAGGGCATGAGCCACAAGAAGTAGAGGAGAGTAAACTTGAGCTTTTCCCGACAGAAGAGCAAGCGAAGACCTTCAGATTCGAAGGATCTTTTGTATACGCCACCCAAACGGGCATCCTACCACGATACCAATTACAGCGAAACTTCCATCATGACGGATCTGCATCAAGATTACACATTCGCGCAGTCCTTCCACGTGAAACTCGGTCGTGCTCAGTGCCAGCCACATACATACTACGCGATCAGCAAATCCGCTACAATGAGAAAGAAACGCTTTATAGCATAGATCTCTTCGAAATGCGCGGCCGAAAATCCGGAACACTTCCTGGGAGCATTCAGATGACTTCTGGGAAGTCGCTGTGGGGCGGTCAGTGGACGCGCTTCTGGCATGTTACTAAATGTAAGGCAAAACATCATATTTGCGATTATAGGGGTGGATGTGCACCGGAGAAACAGCTTCTTTACTGCGTTAAGAAAGGGGTATGGGAGGATGCTGAGGGTGTGGTTGCTGCGCGAGAAGAGAGGGAGAGGATGAGTACACGGGCTGCGAATCAATTGTTCGCAAGAAGGAAGGCTGGCGCAGAGGGAAAGGAAATTCTGCTGGAGATGACGGATGAAACCGAGAAGGATTCGAGGAAACGCGATTTGGTGATGGCGTGCTGGCTGATGAAGCTGTGAATGGCGGAGGAAGCCCGGTGGGAGGGAAATTGAGAGCTATAGGGAGACATCGAAAATAGCAGAAGACCGGCAGGCTCGAACAGTACATTAAGTCTTTATCTCTATAGCTTATCTGAGCTGTTCGGTGGAGCCTTGCAATGGCATTACAAGCGTGAAGTGTGCTCGATGGAGACATGTTAATTATCGTATCAAGCTGCGCGAGCGCTTACCACGTGGCATGGCACTTGTCAAATGCCCCTGCATGTCACGATGCCTACACCCTGTAATCTCGTCTTCCTGTTTCTTCCAAAAGCAATCATCTAAGTCAGCACCGAAGATCTAATATGAAGTTGCGCAGGTCAAGCTTCCTGGTAGCGCATACTCAGGCGCGCCTGCTAGACCGAGCGCCACAGCCAAGTGGCGAAAAGCCACCGTCTCACCCATACATGATTCCTGTTATCGTCGCTCAGAGAGGCTTTTGCGACTTGGGCAACCACGACCACCATGACCCGATTATCTTCGGCTTGATGCTGATGTCTGTTTCAATGCCCTGAACGAACCACAAGCATATTCCTACTTTCCAGTTTGGCGGTCGAAGCCCCGTTGCCGCAATGCCGCTCTTCACCCCCTCACGCCTCGCCATCATCGCCGTCTCCTTTTCGCTCATCACTTTCCTCTGGACTTTTGGCCTACCACACCAAACTCCCCAGCCGAGGATACCTGCCATCGACCACTATGACCACAAAAACGTGCATGCCGACCCGATAGTGCCGCCACCCGTCATCGAGATACTGCACGCGACAACGCCAACGCCAACGCCAACGCCGATAGCACATGGAGATCGACCCATTGAGTCAGGTGATCATACATGGGACGATAAGGGAGCTCAAGTCAAGACGGGAATTGCGGACTACGAGAAGGATGGCGGAAGATGGGAGGACAAGGAAAAGTTGAAGGACGGCGACAAATTCAAGGACAAGGCAAATGTAAGCACAATGGCGGCCCCTACAACACTAGCCACTAAGGCGACTCCCGCCTTGAAGAGTGCGAATGCGGCCAAACCGAACGGTACGCATACAAAGGTCGCCGAAGCCGCTGTTCCTACGCCAGTGTTTGAGTTCTGTGGCGACGCCGACGGAGCGAACGACGTCATGGTCGTACTCAAGACCTCAAAACCCGAAATCGAAAAACTCAGCAGCCATCTGAGTAACCTCCTGTCCTGCGTCCCCACCTTCGCCATCTTCAGCGATCATGTCGGCGAGTTCCAAGGGCACAAAGTACATGATGCGCTCGATTCCGTCAGCCATGAGATCAAGTTCAAGAACAAGGAGTTCCAGGAACACCAGATCATGCGTGCGGATGCGGAGCACAAGCCAGATCCGAAGAAGACGAAGGACCTAGATAAGTGGAAGTTCTTACCCATGGTGTACAAGGCATACCACATGAACCCCAGCGCCAAATTCTTCATCTTCCTCGAAGCCGACACCAGCTTGAGCTGGACGAATGTGTTGCAATGGCTCAACAGGCTGGATTATCGGATACCATACTATATCGGGGCTCCTTACCTCATCGCGGGTACGCAAGTAGCGCAACGCGGAGCAGGCATCGTGTTATCTCAGGGCGCTCTTCGACGTTATTCCAAATCCTACGACGAGCTTTACAATACCAAATGGGAAGGCGATACCGCCACGGAATGCTGCGGCGACTTGATGCTAGCCAAAGCCCTTAGCGACGCACACGTAGAATTCTACTCTTCCTGGCCACTTCTCCAGAGTGAGCAGCCTAGTACACTCGACTACACCAAGAAGCACTGGTGTGTTCCAGCAGTTTCGTGGCATCACATTGGCGGCGACCAACTCACCAAGCAATGGAATATGGAGAAGAAGTGGACTAACGTGAACGGCTGGGCAAAGCCATATCTGTACCGCGATGCCTACCGCGATTCCGTGGAACCACATATTGAAGCGCAGAAAGTGGGCTGGGACAACTTAAGCCAAGACACAAAGATCGTAGCGTCAGAGGGACACCAAAAACAGATGAAAGATGACGCTGAAAAGAAGCAAATGAAGAAGGAAGAGCAAGAAACAGCAAAACAAAAGGAAAAGACCAATGAAGAAGCCCAAGCCCAACAAGAAGAGAAAAAAGAGACCGAGAAGATCAAAGTTGACAACACACCACCACCTGACACCCGCATCTTACAGGAAGCCGGCCACATTCCCTCCACCTCCAGCAAATCCAATCGCGAAGAAAAGAAAGAAGGCGACAAGAAAGAACCCCCCAACTGGGACAAGCTCGCTGAAAAATACCTGGACGCTGCGGATAACCCGGAGCGCTGCCGGGCCGTCTGTTCAGAAGTTGAGGACTGTCTGCAATGGCGGTATACCGCCAACGGGGACGGGGAGTGTCATTTGAGCAAAGTGATTAGGTTGGGTGGAAAAGTAGAGGATGGTGAGTGGACTAGTGGGTGGTTGGTTGAGAGGATTAGGGGGGTTACCAAGGAATGGGAGTGTAAGGCGGTCAAGTGGGAGTTTTATCAGTAGAGGTAGAATTGGGGGTTGGGAAGATTCGATGTGGGGTAAAAGGATGGTGTTTTGGCGTCTATATGTTTGTTTATTTTTTTGCTATGGGGTTGTTGAGTTGATGAGATCGTACGTGTTAGGAAATGGTTTTATATACCCTTTTTTTTGGTTGTAATGTATATGTTGATGGCAAGTAGCATGGAAAACAGATGTGTTCATTTTCAGTATCAGATCTTCCTGTACCGAGATGGACGGGCCAACGCGCGGTTTGAACACCAAAACCACCACTAAACTTGAGGCTGTAGAGCCTTACACAATAGCTACTATCGCAAGATTTGTTAGTAGTAAGATTTATATAGATTAAATTGTACATAACGTAAACTATCAGTGAGCCGGCCACATTAGTAAGCCGGCTACTTTTTCTTAGCACAACTAAGTTAACTTACGCATCTTTAATTTTATTGCTATTAAATAAAGAGGACGCGTACATTATGCTAGCATCTAATTTAGAAGATACATTTATATTCTTTTTACATATTTGCGCGTCGTGCCTAATCTTACTATAATTTTTATAGCGCTGTAAAGCTAGTTAGGTTACTTTTTAACTACTACTACTATAAGTATTTGTGAAGATCGTCCGTAGATGATCTGTGTTGGTTCTCGGGGAATGAGTGAGTGCGATGGACGAGGGGTGCACGATTGGTAGATCGATGTAATAGCACAGGTGGTTGTGTTAGCACGTTTGGTAGAACGATGTAATAACACGGAGGGGTTGAGAATTAGGTAATCCTTAGATTGCACTTGAAGTTGAACACACTGAGCCATAAGGGCTCAATGCCTACTACTATATACTAACGAGTGTATGCTCTGCTCAGTATGCTCAGTCGTGCCAAGAGCACTGAGCACTGAGCAGTCCTGCAGTGTGATTAGTGTTGCTCAGTTGTGCTAAGAGCACTGAGCACTGAGCAATCACGTGACTGCTGGCTGCTCGTCGGGCCATTGTCTGAGAATGCCGACGTCTTCGTGGAGACTTCTCCACGAGTCCTAGTTCTGGGTCTTAACAGTATTCTTAGATTGCTAAGGCGCTATAGACGCCTTAGTAGCTATCTGCGCTGCTATAATTCTATACTCTATAGTACTACTATACTAAATCTACTTCTTTTTATGTAATTTCTACTTAATTTTTACTATTAAATACTTTTTAAGCTTATAAATGTTAGTACGTTAAAGCGCGTTTTTGTATATTATAATTTTACTACTTTTTATAAGCTAACAGAAGCTAGCTTAGGCTATTACTAGTAATTGAGTAAAAAAATTATGTACTAGCTTTAATCAAGATTTAACCTTATAAGTAGGCTGGTAAATAGGTCGTGGGTACCCACGCGTGGGTATAGGTTGGGTTAAGGTCGCACGGACTAGTAGTTGTAGTTAGGTTAAGGTCGCACAGACTAGTAGTTAAAGTTATAGTTAAGTTGCACAGACTAGTAGTTGTAGTTATAGTTAAGTTGCATAGACTAGTAGTTGTAGTTGTAGTTAAGTTACACAGACTAGTAGTTAAGGTTATAGTTAGGTTACACAGACTAGTAGTTGTAGTTAAGTAGAGTTAAGTTATAGTATTTATTACTAGTTATTTATGCTAGTTAAGAGATAGTTAAAACTTTATTACTACAGTTAATTATTATAGCTTGTTATTACAGTAACGCTTAAGCTTTAAGGCGCTGCCGCTTCTGTGCTAGAGATAAAGAGTTCTTTTCTATAAGCTCGTCTTCTACTATTTCTTCCTCCAGATTACATGTACTATCTTTAGGCGCTAGGAGCTTAAATATATTATTAATCTTGTTATATTGTGCTTTAAGGCTAATATTCTTTTCTTATATAGAAATTCCTTGCGCCTTAAAATCTAAAAGAATAATATTCTTAAAAACTATAATTTACTGTATATTTAAAGCTAAAAGATGATATTTTTAACTACTAATAAAATCTTTTATAGAATTAAAAACACGCTTAACACTAATGCTAGTAATAAAGATTTCTAATATATTTTTTGTAACTTAAGATCTCTAAAAAGAAGTATTTTTGTTTTATTACTACTACTTTAGAATATTACATAATATCTCTAGTTTAATATGAAAAGTTATAAAGTAAATTGTTTTTTAAGTAAAGCTTTTTGTTTTTTTTTCCTTACGTAAAAAATATTTAACTTAAAGTAGAAAAGCTATCAAAAAGCAATTAAAGAGCAGGCCTTTCAAACAATTTATAGCTAAGTATTCTTCTTAAAATAGAAGTAAAGACTAGTATTTAATTTGCCTTTCTACTATCATTATATTAATTAAGATAGTTAAAGAACTATTAATTGTATATTTGCTTATCTTAAATCTTTTATATAGAGTTCTAGTTAGCTAATTAGCACTTTTCTATAATAACTAACTATAATAACTATACTTTATATATAGTAAGCTTTTAAGTTAGATTTAGAATAGCTGCACAGTTAAATAGAAACTCTTACTTAGCTAATATTTTTATATAGTACTTACTTAGTTTTACTTTTTTCTTATTTAGAGCAGCTTATACTATTGTAGGTTACTTTATAGTATAACTTTTAATATATTTATTGAAACTATTAAATATTAAGTTTATAAAATTAAAAAGATAGTTATGTATAAGCTAAATATATTAAACTTAAGGCTTTTAGTTCTTACTTAAAAAGCTTATAGCGTCTTTAAACTGCTTAAGTATCTTTATAACTACTTTAATATAGTGCTACTTAGTAAAAAAGAGTTAAAAATACTTAAAATTATAATAGTAAATTTCTCTTTTATTATTGTTAGAGGCAATAATTATATAAGTACTTTTTAAATTGCTATTTCTTGTACTAGCTATTTATTAATATATTTTAAAAGCTTAAGCGCGCACTTATATATATTATATATTAAGTTATATTAAGTTTTTACTTGCAAATAATGAAAAGTTGTGCTCTTAGTAGTAAATATTATTAAGTAGCAAGGAATTGCTTATACTATTATAGTAACGCGTTGATAGTAATGGAAATAGCTTAGATTTAGAACGTTTTTAAACTATAATAATAAAATATAATAAAAGTATAAATACCTTACAAAGCGTGTTTAGAAAAATTATCTTTTATTTAGTATTTCTAATATGTTGCCTACGTAAGACCTCTCTAAGTCTAACTTCTATAGTAGTAGCTAGCTAGAAATGTTAGATTATGTTTTAAACTACTAGGTTAATAATATAAGCTAGGTATAAAATAGAGTTTTTGAAGGCGCTTTAGCTAATATTCTTATCTACTAGTATTAATTAAATTATCTAACTAAGTACTGTATTATTGCTAGCATTATTGCAAGTAATAGCTAGAAGGTAAGACTAAGTATTAGTGTCTAAAAGTACACGTAGTACCTTTATAGCTAGTAAAATTCTAGTATGTTGTCCGCGTAATAGTATAAAATTAAGTAGTTTATCTTATAGTTACTAGTTTAGTGTAATATACTAACTCTTAACTACAAAAAAGCTAAGATAATTAGCTGTAAACTATGTATTTAGTATAATTAAAATCTTAGTTATAGGGATTAAGTTATTAAAAAAAGAAGCTTTTGCTTTATGAAACTAGTTCTAAAACATTAAATTATATTTATAACAAGTAATTATCGCAGTCTAAGGCCTTTAAAAAAAAAGTGCGTAAATAATAGCTGCTTAATACAGAGGGGTGACAAAAAAAAAACAAAAAAATCATTATTTTTAAAGCTTTATAATTCTATGAGTAGAAGAGCTATACCAAAAAGAGTTAGTGATTTGAAAAGCTAAGAGCTTTTTCTTTAAGATGCAGTGCTTAGTACGCCGCTTAGTTAACACGGTTGAGCCTGCAATTTCGCTCAAGTTAAGAGGGAAAAAAAAGTTAAAATGAATTTTAGTATAACCTTTTTTGGAACGCGTAAAAATTGCTAATAAAAAAACTATGCTTAATAAGATTACGTAAGCAGTATGTAAGCAGGTTATAGAGGGTAGTATCTTAATTACTTTAAGTATACACGCCTTTGCTCCTTACAAAGCCACTCCTAAGTCTCTTTGCTAAGGTTGCATTTGCGCAGGAGGAGATTGCCGAAGTAATATACCTTTACTGCACCTGGACTATTAACATGCGCAGTGTATATAGTGTACTAGCTAAACTAGCCTTTTATAGTCCTTGTTGTGACCTTAACATCTATAACACTAGACGCATTAAAGATGTCTTAACTACAGTTATATTCTAACCTCTATACTAACTTAACTACTACGCACGATCTATCGATCGGTCGGTATTTTGTTTCCGACAGTTATGAGCCCGGTTCGGTCAAAACTGCGCAAGCAATCTCATTGTGGTTACTTACCTAGGTGGGTGACCACAAGCGAAAGCAGCAAAAAGACAAAAATAAGCCTAGAGGGTGCGAGAGACAGCCCGACAAGGTAGATCCCTTAAAGGGTCGGTGCGCAAAAAAGAGAGCGCCAGAGCTAGCAAGCCAGTAGCCTAGCCCTCCGCTTATGAGAGCGCCAAGAGAAGAGCCTGCAAGTGATTAACTAGCAGTAGGCACTGCTAGTAATCTAGAGGGTGTGTCGCAGTATATGTATCCTCTAGCCGGAGCACGATCTATCGATCGGTTGGTATTTTGTTTCCGACAGAAAATCCTAAAAGTAAAAAGTAGTAGGTAGACAGCTTTTATAAAAAAGTATTGTAGGCTTCTACTGTAGTAATATATGTGTTCTTACTCTTTTTTTCTATCTCTATTACAATTTTATTACTAGCTATAAGCTAGCAATTACTATTAAACACGTTTTAATTAGTGTTAGTTTTTAGTAATTTTTGTAAATTTTTTTAACTCTAATTTTTGCTTAGTAGTCTAAGCTTTTCTGCTCTAAGCGCTTAGTGCGTAGACCTTATTTACCTACTGTTTAAATCTTGTTAACTACACACAATCTTTTTTTTTGACTTTTGCAACTAATTAGTACAGGGTAGCTGCTTTTTACTTTTTTTAGAAACCCTATTTTAACTACAACAACAACTACTACCATTAACACCTTACAAATACATTACTTCAAGTATAATTAAAGGGTGTTAGAAATAAAGGCTGCGTATATAAGCGCTAATTACGTAATATATTAGTAAGGTTAAAGTATATTAAGTACATTTACTCTTTTTAAGTTAGTTTTTCTCTAGTGTCTTCTTTATAGCTTATAGTTTATCCTATTTTAGATAGTAAGTTAATAGTATATATTTATTATATAACCTTATTACCTTAAATAGTAATATACTAAAGAATCTTTTTAAAAGTATTAGTAAGTACATTATATCAAAATATATAAAAAAAGGAGCCTTTTTACTCACTTTTGCGCTTAAACTAGGCTTTTGTACTAAGATCTTTTATAATGTTTAAAAACTACTTAACATAAACCTTATTAAAATTACTAGAAAATTAAACAAAAACTTAAAAAAGTAAAATAATTGTAAATTTCTTAAAAGAATCTTATACGACTATATTAGAAAAAATTTAAAGAAAAAGCTCCCTTTAAACATAAGAGAGACCTTATAATTATTATAATTATACTAAGTAGAAACTTAAAGAACTTTAAAATTTAATCCTTAGAATTAGTTCTATATTAATATAAGTTAACTATTAAGTACTGTTATAATGCTAAAGTAATAGGATATTTAATATAACAAAATAACAATCCTATAAGAGAGTTAACTAGCTATAGTAATACTAAGCTACTAGGGAAGCTATAGGCTAGCTTACTAAGTGTTAGTAAGCTATTTTATAATATTATCTACATAAGTCTTAAAAATAGGCCTTTAATTATAACTAGGTAGTTTTTTATAGTACTACTCTAAGACTCTTACACTAAAGAGATTAACTCGTCTTGTTTAATAATTTATAAGTTTTAGCGATCTTTATACGTTTAAAAAAATGTACTACAGAAATTTATTTTAATCTTTTTTTCTCTTATAATTTGGGCAGAATTGCAGAGGCGGCCGTGCTGACTAAGCAGCTTACTAAGCAGTGTAACTTAAAGAGGAAGTTCTTGGCTTCTTAAATTACAGAGTTTTTTTAGTATAGTCTTTCTACTTATAGAATTTTAAAGCTTTGAAAATAATAACTTTTCTAATTACTTTTTTTTTGGTTACCGCTCTGTGGTTTAGAATAGCTAATTGCTATTAATAAGTACTTAAACAAGCTCTTTATTCAAAGTATTTTAAGTATATTTAAGTATTAAAGTAGGTATACTACCTTTTTTTTAAAGTTATGTTTGCATAAGTTTATTATGCGCAGACTATAATAAATAAAAGTTAAAGTACTCTTATAATTAGCTATATAAATTTAGTTTATAAGCTATTTAGTTTTTATTTTTATTAGCCTTAGGTGTTGCAGGATTATGCCGCAGTTAAAATAAAATACATAAGAGTAGCTAGTCATAATATAGGCAGCTTCTTTAAACTTTAGCTAAGTACTACTAGTGCAAGTAGTACAGTTCTAGTAAGGAGATTTACTATCTAAATTTTAAGCCTAGCTAGTTGTAATCTACTACCTATTTTAAGTAGTTATTATTTTTTTTCCTTCCTCCTCCTATATAGCTTCTCAAGGTAAGTATATTAATAAATCTAACTTCTTCTGCTTTTTCTTTAAATAACCTAGTATCTACTAATTTAGAATTAGTAGAAGTTCTATAAGAGATTATAAACTTATTTAGCTATAATAATGTGTATATAAACAGCATTTATTTTAAGAATATAATTAAAAGCTAAAATAAATTGTTATGATTGCTTACATACAGCACATAAATATCTACTCTACCTTTAGTAAACACGTGTTTAGCTAAATTAAAATTAACTTGTTTTTTTCATTACGTATTATGTTAGGCGCTTTTTAAATAAACTTTATTAATTTAAAGAATATTATATAAAAGCAGTATATTCTTTAAAATATACAATCTTTTTTATATTATAGAAGTTATATTAATTAGCTATAATAAGCACTAACTAGAGCTAATAACTTAGCACAAAATACTACTATAATTAATCTAAAAAGCTTTTAAAGTATATAAAATTGCTAAAATTTACATTTTTTTTTAATAACTTTAGCTTCTAGTTCCTACGACTACTTTTTAGTCTTACACTTATCTTTACATTAATTATAGTACGTATTAATATTAGAATCATTGTTAACTTCTTCCTTATATTTATTACTATTATATCCCTTAATATATAGCTTGTTACTACTTAAGATAGTATTGTTGCTAAGTCCTAAGGACTTATACACTAGCAAAGGCTTAAATAGTTTATACTAGTTAGTTAGTATACGTAATAAAAGAATATGTTAAAACTTACTTTTAATTCTTATTAGTAGTAAGAGCTAAATTTTTTAAACTTATACTTTAAATAAAGTCTTACTATTTTTTTTAGCTTATTTACTTTTAAAAGTACTAGTACAAAGATTTACTAATTTATTATTATAAGTATAATGTATAATCTTTTTAAGAATACTACTAGAGCTATAAATTTAAGTATGTATACAACTTTAGCTACTATTATTTAAGCTTTTTATTACTTGCGCTGCCTTGTCTGGAGCTTTTACGTACTACTTAATATTAACTTTGTAGTATGCGTTTTTCTATTTTTTATAAGTTTAATCAAAAGTTAATTATAGCTACTTACTTATATATATAAGCACAACTTTGTAATAAATAACTATAATTACTTACTACTCTTCTAAGCGTTGTATTACTTTTAGGTAAGCACTTTTTATACTACTCTTATTCTTTCTTTGTGTCTTTTTACACTTGCAGTTTTATATTATTTTATACTTTCTATTTTTTTCTTTAATTAGTATGTTACAGTGTAATTAGCTATAGATACATTTTGTATAACTTTTATTTTAAGACTAAGTTAAGCTACTTAACTTCTTTATACAATAGGTCAAGAACTAAAGCTTAATAATTTCTTTATTAAGACTTTTAAATTTGTAGAGCAACTTTTCTTTTAACTACTTTAGCTACATTACGCAAGTATATTATTAATTTTGTCTTTTTTACATATATAACCTTTTACAAATTAGTATATACTATAATTAATAGCTATATTAAATACTTTTATAAGCTTTTTCTACTTATTATGTTTAAAACTTAGTAGTACTAAATTTGAAATACGCAGAACTAGGCCTTTAGAACTATTACTTAGCTTTTTCCTAATTATTTTTATTGTAATAGACGTAATAATTAACTATAATTAGTTAATCTTAGTTGTAGTTGTTAAATAGTATAAGAAAATTTAGAAATATTACTATAATGTAGCTAGTGTAGCCTATACGCACTTACTAAAGCTAACTAAAAATTAAAATTTTTGCTATATACAGACACTACTACTACAAATTACTGCTTACTAATAATACACCCTAGCACGTTGCATTATAATAGCTTTCTATTACATTTACTTGCATACTCTATTGTTACAAAAAAAATTAATAATAAACTTTTATGCTTATTGTAAATTTTAATAACTATATAACTACTATAATAGCGCGCACTAAGCAAACTGCGTAAGCTTTAACTAGTAGTAAGGTGCCTATCAATTATTTACAAGCTAAGGCTAGTTAAAAGCTACTTATATAATTTATAAAAGTTAAGGCTGTTCAGAAAAAAACGTTAATATAAGCTAAGCAGTAAGTTATTATAGTCTTTCATTATAGTTAAATATTAACAGCGTATAGCTATTACGCTAAAAAACTTAAAAAGTAGTAAAAGTTAACTAAATTATTATTGCGTAAATTTCTATTTAGTTATTTTGTTAATAAAATTACGTATACGTAGTACTCTAATCTATGCTTTTAGTTAGAGGCAATTTATGCTTTTTAAGAGTTAGCTAGAGCGTTTCTAGTTAGCTATTATAAAGGTATTATAACTACTATTGTTATTTTCAAATTATATACTAACTTATAAATACACACTGTAACCTTAATGCTATTTATATAAAAAGAGTTTATTATTTAAGCTAAAGATTTAAAGATAGCAGTTAGATACTTTAAGAAGTTTAGTACTAACTTTAAGTTCTACTAGCTTTCTACAAAAAGATTACATAGTAAGTAGTTAAAGTTTCTTTAATATATAATAATATAAATATGCTTTTTTAGTTACGTTTTATAATGTAATAACTATTTTAACAACTATAACTTAACTACTAAGTGTAGTTGTAGCTAGGTTAAGGTTGTAACTAAATTAGTGCTTACTTAGCTTACCTCTTCTAATTCTACCTAATTTTACTTTAATTATTACAGCTATTTATTACTATAAATAGCACGTAACTATAACTTAACTATTTCTCTTTATAACTTAACTATAACTTAACTTATACTTATAGTTTATGCGCGTAACTACAACTACAACTACTAGTTTATGCGCGTAACTACAACTACAACTACTAGTTTATATAACTTAACTACAACTACAACTACTAGTCTATGCAACCTTAACTTAACTTATAATTATATTTAGCGTAAATAGCGTAGGTATAGGTTAGGTTAGGGTTAGGTTAGCTTACGTTAGACTCTAACTACAACTCAACCTATACTTATTTACCAGCCTACTTATAAGTATTACTTAGAGTTTTTAGCTACTGTAGTATTTCTACAAAAAGAGGTTTTAGCAAAGTGTAGGAGCTGAGAAGAGGCAACTAATATTGATCAAATGGAGTGAAATGAGTGTATTGATTACTAAGGGTCACAACAAAGTGTCCAATCACTACTTAAGAGACATAAGATGATCTAGCCCGCTTATATAGGTGCTAGCGTGGCCGTCACGTGCAGCAGCTTACTAGGATAACCTAATCAACAGGGTAATCCGCATGTTAATACTCTAACATACCCCCTAGGTTAGTAAGAAACTATTAATCTAAGCTGTAAGCAAGGAGTTAATCTTTACTAAATTAACATTGTTAATTAAGAGGTCTACAATCTTAGTCCTACTACTTAATTTTTTATCTTTGTTATAATATTGTAATGTTGTTTTTAATTAAGTAAGCAGCTTAGTTCTATTATAATATTAAAACATTAGATAAACCTTAAATATCGCTTAATTAGTCTGTGCGCAGTTAATACAAATACTAATTACGTCTGCTACTCTTCTAAAACTTTTAGCCTTACTACAATATTAATTACTAAGTCTTTCTAATCTTTAACGCACCCCTATTACTATTAATATAGTAAGCCTTATTACCTTACTGTTCTCTTACTAATTAGCTACTAATCTTTTTAGTATAGTCTACCTTTAATAGCAATAAGCATAAGCGTTGCTTAGAAAGTTGTTATTATAAGCATAAAAACAGTGCTAAGTATAAGTATTACGTGCGTTAAAGCCTATTTAACAATAAAATTTAGTAAGCAGCTAATTTTTAAAATAATAAAAGTTTGTTACCTCTACCTTTTAATCTATATGCGCACTATAAGACTTCTAGTAGCTTTACTTAAAAATTAATTTTCTTACTTATCAAGTTAAGTCTGCTATTAAGCCTTTATTTAAACTTTAATTAAAATAAAAGCTTAACTAAGTAATTAAGTTAGCGCAAGAATAAGACAGCTTAAAAGCTAAAGTAAAAGTTATAGTAGCTTACTGCTTAAGCAGTATCGCGTAAACAGCAATATAATAATAGTAATAGGCTAGAAACGCCTATAAAATAGTTAATAAGGCGTAATAAGCTTTTAACTACTTAAAAAAAAGCGCCTATAAGCTTTTTAAAAATTGCTACTAATTTATTATATTTTTGCGTTATTCTATATAAGCGCTGTATAAAGAAAATGCTTAATAGTTTATTTGCTAAGCGCTACTTTAACTAAGTTTAAACTAGTAGTTAAAGTAGTACTTGCTATAGTAGTTACTTATCTTATATATACTATATAGTTAATAATAATCTTGCTAATTGCTTTATAGCCTTGTATAGAGATAAAGACGTAAGTTACTAATTATTTAAGCTTTTTGCTTAGCTTACTAACTAGTTTTTAAGAAATAAAACAACAATAAGTACTATATTAATAAGTAATAGCTACTTAGTAACATTATTACTTACTATAAAGAAATTAATAGCAGCACTATATTAACTAGAAAGCCTTCTGCGCAAAAGCCCCTAGTCTTTAATTACTATAATTAAGAAATTTTATTAAAAGGTTTTAGCGCTTAGCTCTTGCAGCCTGCTCTAGTAAGCATTTTTAATAAAAAATATAATGTTAAGAATTATTTGCGCTAAATATATCCTGCTTAGAAGGCTATAAGTCTAACTTAAAGTTGTTTTTTTAGTTAAGAGCCTACTGCTTATGCTTTTAGTTAACTTGCAGTTTAGCCTACTTAATAGCTAGCTTATAATTTGCAACAGCTGCAGCAACAACAAATTTAGTTATAGTAATAATAATAAATTCTTTTTTATTAATTGTTAGTTTAAGAATACTATGCTTACAAAATGCTACCTCTTTCTAGTCCTTATAATTGCTTTTATATATACTGTCCTAATTGCTATAGATTTAAACTACAAGAGTATACTAGTGTAAGTAGGTAATTATCTTGCAACTTAATATATAAAAGCAATAAATTAAATTTGCGTCTTTATGCTACTTACCTACGCACTCTAGCTATTTAAGCTAGAATAGCAAATAACGCGCTTAAGCTTACTAAAGCTTAAAAGGCTAAGCAAGACTTGCTAATAAAGTCTAGCAAGTATAATAATTCTAATATTTATTAGTAAGCTTGTTTTTAGTCTTAGTCCTAGTTTTTAGTTAGTTTAGCTACTAATCTCCTACTTATCTTAAGCAACTAAAAAGAGACTTAGCTTAGTATATAGTTGTTGCTGCTTAATACAAATTTTTTGCTTATTAATTATTATTTCTTTTAATTAAGTGCTTAACTTACTAAAAATTAAGTAACTACTTAAACTTCTTAAACTATTGTTAGGTAAGCGTTTTAGTTAGTTTATTAGCTAACATAATTGCTGTTTTTAAGTATTTAACTTAAAATAATCCTTTAGTAAATTCTTGCTATAGCTATATATTCTATATATTAACATGTCTTAAACAAGTGCTAATCTGCTTATTCTTTCTTATGATAAGTCTAATTATTTGTTAATTATTACACTAGACTGTCTAAATATTTTCTAAATTAAGAAATAGCTTACAAAAGAAGCGTTTAAGGGCTATAGCTTCCTTAAAAGTATGCTTAAGTCAAGTAGCTTAGCCTTAGTAGTTAATGTAGTTACTATAGCCTATTAAGCCGCCTTCTAAAATATTAGACTACTATACAAAATTGCTATATATTTATAAATAATTAATAAGTTTCCTAATTATTTATAAAGGAAGCATTGCCTGCAATTATTAAGTCTAGGATATTATAGTTCTTATATTAGATTGCATTCTATTTTGTCTAATAAAAGTACATAATTACTTGTTTAATAGCTTTTATATGCTAATTACTAAAGTTTGTAAAAAAGTATAAAAGCTTTAAAATTAAGTAAGCAACATCTAGTTGTAGCATAATAGCTATATACAGCACTAATTTAACCTTTTTTTAGTAGGCCTTAATCTCTTACTTAGTTGCTTTGCTAGTGTTCTTAATTAGCTCCTCTAACAGTAGTAGAGTTTTTAGAAAGCTACTATTCTCTAGCTTAAACTTCTTTATAATCTTGTTAACATACGTATTATAAACAAGCGTAATTATTTACTTCTTGTAATCTTTAAGTACTTTAATACTAAGAAACTATTTAAATAATTCTTATTTTTATATCTTGTACTTGTTTATAATTTTTAACTAAAGATTTAACGCTTTCTGCTTATAATCTTTTGCAAAGAGTAGTAGGATATTATTTATATAAAACAAAACTAGAATTCTTCTTTCTTAATTAAAGAATAGGCAGGGCTTCTCTAGTAAGGTAATTAGTTTAATCTCCTTTAGTAATTTCAAGAACTCTTTATACTATAACAGTAGCAAGTCTTAGAATTTATAAAGTGCGCAGTAAAGCTGTATACACTTTCTAGGCTTCTTAAAGCTATCTAGTATCTTATAAATTACTAAGTTGTATGCTATAATTAATATATTAAAGAATGCTCTTATAACATTATATTGCTTAATCTCTAGATTATTTTTAGCTATAATAGCTATTGCTACTCTAAAGAACTTAGCTGCTAACATAGTAGCATATATTAAATTAATTAAGTCTTTCTTCTAAAAATTACTTCTTACAACAATCTACGCCTTGCATTAAAAAAAAGCTATTTTAATTAAACTTATAAGTTTAAACCTACTTTTTAAGTATTATTTAATTATATGCTTTTTCTTTTAATATCTTAGTCTAAGTCTTATTTTTACTTAACTAATTAATCTCTTTCTTATAGGCATTTTTAAATAAGGCCTTTATAGAATGCTAAAGCAACTACTTTTATAATCTTAGTAGTTTAAGTAAATTATTATAATATAGTTAAGCATTTCCTATATTTAGTTTATACTTAGTAAGTAAAGATGCTATAACTATATAACTAAAAGTCTTATAGCTTATTTAGACTTCCTAGGTTACTTGCAAACTTAGTAAATAAGTATTACAAAAATTAATTTATAATAAATTTTTATAATTTATAATTAATACGTTAACACTACTTATACTTTTACTTTCTAGTTAGTTATTAGAATCTTAAGTTGCGTCTTTATACTTACGCCCGCCGCCTAGCTTACGTAGTAGAAAATAACAATTTATAGGCTAAATTAGGCTTTTACTAGCAATTTTAGCACTATGTTTAGTAATTAGAAGTTAAGCTTATAATTACTTACCTTGTCTACTATCTAAGACTTAGGATCTTAAACTACAAAATAATCTATAGTCTATAACTTGCTCTCTTTAAGTAAGAGTCTTACTTTAATTAGCTAGCGTGTTAAAGTCTTTAGGCATAAACTATTACACTAGTAGTAAGTTGTTAGGCTTATATAAAGAAGGCTCTTTACCTCTAAATATTAATAAGTTAGCTTTTCTAAGCAAGCCCACTGCTATTTAACTATTAAATACTTTATAATTAATTGCGTTGTTGCTCTTTAGAGTCTTTAGTTTAGGAGTTAGTTTTAAAGTAGCTAGACTAGTATTTTGCAGCTAATTTAAGTAAATTCTTAATAATATACAGGCTTTGTGCTTTATTTGCTTAGCATCTTCTAATTTACTTTTATACTTAGTAGGTAGGCCTTTCTTACTACTTAAGATAGTAAATAGATTACTTTTAAAGATTTTAGTAGTTAGCTATATTTTTTAATTTACTTTATCTTAAAAGGCTAAAAGAGCTTACAAGTTATTTCTTAAATTAACTAGCTTACTATTGTAAAGGATTCTTATAATCTTAATTGCTTAACTTTTTAGCAGCTCTTCTTTGTAATTTCTTTTATAAAATAACTATTAATTAAAAGTTATATTATAAGTAGTAATTACCTAATTAAGAGTTAGTACCTATATATAGTATATATTAGAGGCTTAATAACTAACTAAATAACTAATGTAGCCGCAAGGATTAATCTTAAATTCTTATTAATTACGCCTAGCTGCCTTCTCCCTATTTAATCAGTAGGCTTAGCAGCTATAGGCATAAATTCTACTCTAGTTTAGGCGTAGATTAGCAGTTTAGTGTCTAATTATAAGTAGTTAATAGTATTAGAAATATTTCTTAAACTATTCTTTAAGCACCTAGTTAGGGGATAAGTAGCTATAAATCTTAGTAGGGCTTATTTTATACAAGTAAGCTGCTACATCTATAATTACTAGCTAAAGCTTAGCTAGTAAATTTGCACTTATGTGTATTTTAATAGCCTTTATAATTAGCTCTTAGCCTGCTCTCTTTACTAAGCTATTAGGCTTATAAGTGTATAGTAGTAGTGTTTTAATTATAATCTCTTTCTCTATTGCCTATTTCTTATATCTTAATTGCCCTCTCTAAGGTAGTGTAGTAGTATTGTTATTTTAATACATTTTTATAATTTTTTACTAATATTTCCTCTTAATCCTTGCAGTAAAGCCTTTAATTATAAACATAATATTATTTAGTGTTTTTAACTAGATATTATAATTATATAGTTTGCCTAAGTAGTTTTCTTTAATAATTAGTGCCTATTTTTTAAGTAGTTAACTAGTTAAGAAATTAAACAAATCTTATAAAATCTTATAAAAAAGTTAATATAATTTTTTTCTTAGCTAATGTAAAATTACTTATAAGGTATAAGCTATTGCGTAGTAATTATATTCTAATAGCTTCTTACTAGTAATTTTAATCTTTTATACTAAGTAGACTAGAGCTTTAATAGCTTATTGTCTTAGGTGTCTTAATTGTTAATACTATAAATCCTTATTACTAGTGCGCACTTAAGGTTTCCTTAGTTATGCTACAGCGTTTACTAGTAGTAGTTAAGCAATATAATAAAAGAGTTGCTTATATTTAATAAATAAAAGATTTAAGTAACACTCTAAGTTAATTAAGACAACATTTTTCTTAATTATTTTAAATTTTATAGTATAATTATATTCTAAGTACTAAATGCCTGCTTACTTAAGCTGTGCTTTAGAGACAATATTAACGTAGAAGCCTAGTATAAACTTAACGTTAGTAAGTAAAAAATTAGCTGTCTTAGGGCTAGCCTTGCTATATAAGACGTTTTTTAGCAGCTTATTTCCTGTTCTAGTAACTAAAATAGACTAAGTGCCTACCTTAACTATTTTATTCTCGTCGCGTTTACAATAAGTGCCTAGTACTAGTTAATTTATACTACTAACTAAGTAGACTACTACTCTACTATCTATAATTATATAAAAAGACAACACATAAGGAGTAAAAGCTACGCTAAACACATTTAGACTAATTTCTTTAATTAAGTTCTTTAAGTTAATTAGTGCTAAAACTAATAAGCTAGAGTATGCTCTACTTAGTTTATTAGCAGCTAATCTGCTAGTACTAGCTTTCTAGCCTTCTTTTTTAATCTAGGTCTAAAGTGCTGCCTATTTATTACTATTTTATTATTTAATAATCTTCTTTTAATTGTTGTTTATTAGTTTAATTAGTATCTTATTAGTAAGCATTAATCCTGTAACTACAGTTTAAAGTTAGAAGTAGTTATATAGTGTCTAAGAGTGCTTGCTAGGATTATAGAGGCAAAAGTATAATTGTTTACTACTTTTACTTAGCTATAAAACTTTTAATAATTAAGCTGTTCTTAATCTAGATTTAGTTTAAAATACTGCGTGTTCTTTTCTTTTTAAAGAAGTAATTAATTAATCTTATAGCAAAATACTAAAAATCTTTCTTAAATTATTAAAAGTTAATTAAGCTTTACTAAGTATTATTACTTATAACAGCTTATTACGCTTTTTACGTAACTAGTTTAGTATAATTCTAGTACCTAAGGCGTCTAAAAAATTAGTAACTATTAATATCTTAATAACTTTAGAAAGTAAGTAGATTATTACTTGTCTATATAGGAGCTACTACTTAGTAAACTAACGCGTAGGGCCTATTTATCTTTAGCGCGCTTTATTTAGGTAGAATCTATATTACAGCTTAATTAAATACTAAGTATTTAAATTTATAAGAGCAAGATTTACCTTTAGAATTTTTACTAAAGCTTAAAAACTAGTAAAGTTTTAAGTAATTATGCTTATTAAGGCGTTAGAAAGTAGGTTTAGATGTACAGTCTTGCTAATCTAGTTCTTAATATTAGTAATTTTAGTAACCTTCTTTATTTATTAAGTAGTGTATACTTAATACTTATTAACTAGCTTGTTATATTTTTTTTTAATACTTAGTATTAATTATATAAGCCTTATATTTGCGTTAAGTAATATTGTAGTCTTCTTGTTTTTAAGCGCTTGCGCTAGGTAGTAGAGCAACAGGCTCTTTAATATTCTTAGGTAACTTAGGATACTAAGGCTTCTAGTAATTTATTAAGCGCACGTCTAGAAGATTAGAGTTAACTTAATCCTAGATGCTTTTCTTTAAGCAGTGCAGTCTTAATAGAGCAAACTAGGTTTGCTAGTCTAATTAAGCCTTAAGGATTACCTCTAAGGCAACAAGTAGTGTATTAGAGAGGTCTATTTTAATAAGATGCTTTGTAGGATTAAGATGTAGATTATTATTAAAGTCAAGGCAGAATTAGTTAGTTAGTAGCTGTGTTAATAATAACAGTAGCCTGTAGGTTGTAGGATAGATTAGTAGGAGGTTAATTGTATAATTAAGTAGGTAAGTAGTATAGCAGCTGCAGCGATCTGCTAGCTATGCTGTAGGAGAATAAAGAGGAGAGTAAAGTAATAATTAAGTAGTTAGCCTTCTAGCTTGCCAATTGCGCAGTAGGAATTAATACCATAATTAAGCAGCTAGGCTTATAACTGTAGGAGCTAAGAAGAGGCAAATAATATTAATTAAATAGAGTGAAATAAGTGTATTAATTACTAAGGGTCACAACAAAGTGTCTAATCACTACTTAAGAGACATAAGACGATCTGGCCCGCTTATATAGGTGCTAGCGTGGCCGTCACGTGCAGCAGCTTACTAGGATCACCTGATTAACAGGGTGATCCGCATGTCAATACTCGAACACAAAGTATATAGCTATACTTTAAAATAATCTAATACTACTTATATATTAATCAGAACTAGCTTTGCTACTTTTTAATATTTCTTTTTTGTAAATATATTAATAAACGTAACCTAAAAATGTAGGAAAAAGCTTTTACTTATTAATATAAGAAATGTCTTACTGTACTGAGTTTTTTTAGGAGCTAAGAAGGAGTAATTGCTTAATTACTTAAGTGGGAAGTAAGTGTATTAATTAACTAAGTGCTATAACAAAGTGTGTAATAACTACTAAAAAGATATAAAATGATTTAGCCTGTTTATATAGACGCTAGCGAGGTTGTTATGTGAACAGCTTACTAGGATTACCTAATTAACAGGGTGATCTGTATTTTAATACTCTTACACACTCTCTAAGTTAGTAAGAATTATTTAATCTAAGCTATAAGTAAGGAGTTAATCTTTACTAGATTAACGTTGTTAATTAAGAGGTTTTCTTATAATCTTAGTTCTACTGCTTAATCTTTTATTTCTGTTGTAATATTGTAATGTTGTTTTAACTAAGCAACCAGCTTAGTCTTATTATAATATTAAAATATCAAATATACTTTTATTTCTGTTGTAATATTGTAATGTTGTTTTAACTAAGCAACTAGCTTAGTTTTATTATAATATTAAAATATTAAATATACTTTTATTTCTGTTGTAATATTGAAATGTTGTTTTAACTAAGCAACCAGCTTAGTCTTATTATAAGGTGATACCCGACTGCACACTAGGTTAGTGCTCAACCACCTAATCCTAAGGTATATAACTTATTTAGTATCCCACGGAAAGGGGCACCATTTATTATTCGTGCACTCCACAGCTTAGCTCCTGCAATGTACTATAGAATGGGCTTCTTCTTCTACTAATAGTTCTTACACTTAACCTACAATAAGATTATTATCTTGTTAACCTTATTTTTGTATAATCTAGTTACTAGTAATCTCTTACCTTTGTAGCAGTATATTTTTATACACTTTAACACCTGTATAAATAGTAAAGCTTATAAAGATATACTTTACTACTTAGTATATAAAGGAACTAGTGTACAATTATTACAAGAACAAAATAATAATCTTATATAAGACTAGAATTTAGAGAAACTCTAAGGAAACTAGAATCCTTAGGATTACTACTAGATATACTTTTAGGGGGTTAGCACTATCCTCTATTATAGACCACGTTAAGAACTTTGTTACCTAAGTTAGCTCTAACAACAGAGAATAGCAACAAACTCTACTAATATAACTATAAAATGCGTTATTAAATACTAATTTAAAGTCTGTCTAGCAAAATAAAAGCAGTAAACTATTTAGTAAAATAGAGGTAGTCTTATATATATTTAAATACTAATTTAAAGTTTACTTAGTAAAATAAAAGTAGTAACTTGTTAAGCAAAATAGAGATAGGCTTACATGCGTTAATAATAAAAAGTAAAAGTTTTATCTAGTAAAAATTAAAATAGGACTAGAAGCTTATAACTAAATATATTTAAAAACGCTAATTCAAAGTATTTGTCTAGCAAAAAGAAGATATTACTAATAATTAAGATAGTATAAGTATAAATTAGAGCCTACTTAGCAAAAATTAAGGTACTAAAAAGGTAAGAATTTATATAACTACTCTTAATTAAGCACTTACTACAAAAATTTTAAGAATAAATAGCCTATTTCTTTTAAGAGCTAAACTTTATCTACTATATTAATAACTAACTACTATTAACTATCTAAACAAAAAACTCTTAAAAGTCCTATAATACTATAGATGTTAAAGAAGAATTAAAAGTTAAGTTAAAAATAAAAAAGTAAAACGCTTTCTTCTACTAAGCCTACAACTACTAGTCCTAAGTTACTATTAATACTATTAAGCTTAGTTATTAATACTATAGCTATATCTACGCACAACTTAGTGTTGTCTATAGTTTAACTAAAATATAGTACCTTAGTCTTTGCTAGAAAAGATATTACTAAATTCCTAAAAGACTTTAATAGACAAGCTAATAATAGAGGCATTTATAATACTATGTAAGTTTTTATTTTACTAGATTATTTTTTTAATAAAAATTAATTACTCTTTTGTATTTTAAAACGTTTACCTAGATATACAAAGAGAGATTAGTCTAAGTTATAAATAAATATAAAAGAGTAGTGAAAAAATAAAGATACTACTATTAAAATAGGTAAACGCTTTTACTTTTAAGATTATATTTATAAATGTGTACAAAACTAGCTAAGGCTAGTAAAATACTATATTTATTTTACTTCTATTGCAGATGTATACATTAAGAACAAGCAAATTCTTTAAGAAGAGAAAAGTATTTTCTTCTTTTAAAGTTTACTAAAATTAGATAAAAAGGCAGTTATATATTATATACTTACTATCTTTAATAGTAATAATTAGAATACGTATAAACTAGATTTAATTTTTTTTTAAATCTTACTACAAGAAAATAACTAGCCTAAATAAAATTTATTAGTAAGAGCAAGAGGGCGTAGATGCTAAAATATACTAAATTATATTATTTAACTAGCGTGCAATACTTACTCTAGAGAAAATAAAGAAGATAGTAGTTAAAATTAGCAAAGCACATAAAAAAATAAGCACACTAGTAAAGGTTAACTTAAAAGTAAAAGACTTTATTAAGTTTTTAAGTAACTTAAAGCTTAGATTATTTACTATTAATATGCTTATAGCTTACTTTATAACTAAGAAACTTTTAGAAAAACTTACTAACTACGCGTACTTTATTACATAAGCAACTAATGCTAAATTCTTAAGTAAAAAAAATTATAGTTCCTTTATTACTAATGCAAAATAAAAGCTATTAAAAAAAATAAGTACTGTATACTTAAATAACGTAAAAATAAATACTTTTTATTATATGTATAATATAGTAAAACACATGCTTAAGGATTGTAAGCAATACTACGCCTTAAAATAGATAAAGTAAGTTAGTTTTAACTAAGATACTGCGGCTAAGAAAGGAACTTACTACTTTAGGCTACTATATAAACAATTAGGCAAAATTCTAGAATAGCTTTTATTAACTTAAGGTTTATTATAGTTAAAGGCTAAAATTAGAGAATTCTTTAATGTTACTAACAACGTACTTAATTAACCCGCCTTTAGTATAATACTAGAGAAGTTTACAAGTAGAGACTCTTAACTAGAATTAAAGTATAGAGGTAAAGCCTTTAGTTCTGCAAACGTAGCAACTAGTTTAATAGACTAAAGTTACTATAATAATATTCTCTAGTAGTTCTAATAGTTCTAGAAACAGCTATACAACCCTGCTACAGACAAATATGTTAATAGGCTTAATAATATTAATACTACTAACATTATAATAGGAGGTAGATAGAACACTTTATATAACTTTTTTAAGTTAAATGCTACTACGCGCTAAAAAAAAAGGTTCTTCTTTTTACTAGGATATTAATTATGTTTAAGATAGAGGAGTAAGGAAACAAGGAAGGCTAAGCAAGGCTAATTTAAAGTACTTATAGCAAGGACGTAAGAAAAGGGCTATAAAGTTTATAAACGCGCTTTTTAACTCTAAGCTAAAAGAAATAATATAGAGTTAGCTAAACTGCATTACAACTGCCTTACTTAGGCAAGAAGTATAAAAAGTTACTATATTTAACTTTATAGTATAAAACAACATTTAGACACAACTACATAACTTTCTAAATAATAATATTAGTATTGTAAATAGTTTAGGAACGCTTAACGTTATAATTAGTAGAGAAATTGTAAAATCTAGGTGTAATTTAGCGCACCTAGAATTTGTTCTAACTACTAATTAGCTAAACTAGCACGCAGGCTAAGAACACCTTACTAATAAAACTTTACTAATTATACTAATAATTACAAGCCTGCATTATAATATAATAAATATATATTAGTTAAATGCTTAAACTTAACATAAAGTGCATAAAAAAGATAATTTTTAAATTAATAAGTTAGATAATATACTTACTAAAGAAGTACGCAAAGTTTAGCAAAAAAATAAATAAGTTTTTGCTTAAATAAACTTGCTAGAATACTAAGTTATTATTAATAGCAATTTTTTAAAGTACTTAATTAACGCTAAAGCACAAATAAATATTCTAAAACTTAGTGCTGTATAAGCATTAAAGATACTATATAAAATAATAGAGTAAAGACTTAGGTAGCTATCTTCTAGTGTTACCTTAGCTAATAGAACTTATAATCTATTTGTTAGGATAGCATTTAACATACTTATATAAATAAGAACAGTTACTATTAAAACTACTTTTAGGATTGTTGCTAATATTACTAAGTCTGCAATTCTAGGAAGGCTTTAGTATACGTGCATAAGAATAGCAATATAGTATAACGCCTTTAGACAAATTACGTGCTAAGTTTTCTTTAAGAATAGTACTAGGAACGTAATATTTGTTATATCTAATCTATTACTAAGTTACTCTATGTAGACAATTAAGAATAAAGCCTTTAACAACAACTTAGATAAAGAAACAGTAGGTAATATATAAATACACGTAGTTACTAATATAATAAACAACAATCTGTAAGTAGCTGCAGTAAAGTATATATAGAAAGCTACATAGTTAAATCTTATAGTTAGATTTAGCAATTTTAATATGTTGTATACAAATAACAACAAGCATAATTAAATAGTCTAAATAAACTAAGTATTTACACACGTAGTTAGATAATTAGAAAACTTTATAAAAAACTATAGTTTTAGTAAATTTTTAATTATATATAAGCTTAACTATTAATAATTGTAAGAAAAGCTACTTAGCAACTTCTAATAATAATATAATCTCTATACTATATACAAAACTGTAAACAAGAAGTTTTAACCTATTAATATTCTTTAGCAAAAAATGCTAATAGAATTTAGATAAGAAAACTAAAAAAAAAAAAAGCTAAAAAACAATAGCTTTTTTAAAAAAGCATTTATGATTCTAATACTAGGCTATATAATGATTTATTTAAACTAAAATATGCTGCTTTTTTATAAAGAATAAGGCTTACTAAAGAACAAATTAATAAGCTGTATACAGGAGATTATCTCTACTTTAAGGAAAAGAAGATATTCCTATATATACTCTATAACAAAGAAGGAGCTCTTTTATAGCAATATAAAGCATTAGAAAGAATCTATCTTAATATATACCTACTATACAAGATATAAACATTACTATATAAAGCTTAGCAAGTATAAGGCTTTGCTATCTTAAAGGTATTAGAATATAGTTAATGCCCGCCTAAACTAAGGAACGTAGGAATAATGTAATAGTTAGTATTATAATCTATAGCACCTAGTACTAAAGAAAAATAAAGGCGTTTAATAGATTAGCAATGCATAAAAGATAAATGTAGTTATAATATAAAATACAAACTTACTACTAATAGTAGACAAGTTCTTTAAGAGATTTGTAGAATATAAAATTATCTTACTTATAGACTTGTTCTTAGAATACAACTAAATTACACTATATCTAAAAAGTAGAGATATAATAGCATTTTAAACGCCTGTAGGACTTATACGCTTATACACAATAGTTATAGGCGCTACTAACTTAGTAGCAGCATTTTAATAAGTTATAATAAAGATTCTAAAAGACTACTAGCCTAATATAATGCCTTTTATTAACAACATTACATGCAGAGGTCTTAGGACTAACTATAGTAAAGAAGAATTAATGCTAAAAGTACAACATTATATTCTTAAGCATATTATATAACTAGATAAAGTGCTAGCTAATATTAAACAAGCTAAAGGCACTATTTTAAAAAAGAAGTGTTACTTTCTTATAAAAAGACTTAAGGTAGTAGGCTATAAAGTTAGTTCTTAAGATTGCTATCTAAACTAGAAGAAAGTTAAGAAGATTATAAACTAGCTACTATGCAAGAATAAGAAAAAAGTATAATTGTTTATAAGTATTTATGTTTACTATTATATATAAGTAAAAGACTTTACTAAGATTGCTAAACTTCTATTTACACTTCTACAAGACAACACTCCTTTTAAATAAAAAGATGCATAAGACATAGTAATATATATGCTAAAATAGGCAATTTGTAATACACCTGCACTCGCAAACCTAGAATACACTAATACTAATAACTACAAAATATTTCTTATAACTCATACTAGTTAAGATAGTGTAGGCGCTTGCATAGAGCAACTTAAAGAAAATAATAAACAACACCTAGTACAGTTTAAAAGCACACTATAGTTTACTTAAAAAAGGTAATAGTACTTAACTAAGTTAAAATGCAAAGCTGTACTGTAGGCTTTTCAGAAGTTTTAGACTTATTTCTATAGTATTTACTTTACTATAGAGACTAACGCTGCAACTCTTGTTACTTAATTAAATTATGTATAAACTAACAATTTAGAATTAGTTATAAACAAATAAATATTAACTATCCTTTTATAAAATTCTAACATTAAGTATATACTAAGAAAAAAAAATGTTATTACAGATACATTGTCTAAGTATCTAAAAGCTAATAATTAGGAGCTGTCTCTTAAACCTAAAGAAGACCTAGAGGAGTTTATTAACTATATAATTAGAAATGTAAATGCACTAGTACTAATAAGGCAAGCTAGGATACTTTGCTAGAAGTTCTTTAAAAAATTAGAGTAATATGCTTAGTTTCTAGTTAATTTTAAGACTCTAAAGAGAATAGAACTACAAAAACTATAAATATAGAAGAAGTAAGTATTAAACTTCTTTGTGCAAAATAAGATACTTTTTAAGAAAATATTAAGAAATATTATAATTTAACAAGTTGTAGATAATGTAAATTTAAAAATAGCTATAGTATAAAACATGCACACCTAGATTAAATACTAAAGAGTTAATACAGTCTACTTAATACTTGCGCAGCAATACTAGTAAAAAGAAATATATAAGCAAGTACAAAGGAAACTAGCAACCTGCTTAAACTATTAACTATAATCTTTTAAGAAGAGAGTTAATATGCTTACTAACACCTATAGTTTTGCTATTTAGAAAACTATAGCTATTAATGTAGTGTATATACTTTAGTGTTTTAGGAAGAAGTTTCTTGTAATTACAAAAGACTACCTTAGCAGCTAGCTAAAAGCAAAAGCACTATTAAACAACTAGTCTAAAACAATTGTAGAATTTATATATAAGAATATTATATATAGATAAAGCACAACACGTAAACTTATAGTTAATAAAAAACTTAACTTTGCTAAAGTAGTCTCTTACTTATTAAAAACATATAAAATTAACTAAATCTAATTCTTTAGACATAACTTTTAAGCTATAAGAAAAATTTAAAAAAAATATAAACTAATTATAAATGCTTTTGCAAAGCTGCTAAAACCTTAGATTAAGAACTTGCTAACAGTTCTTCTTATAGACAAGATCTTTATATAAGAATAAATAGGTTACTTGCTGTACTAACTAGTTATAAAGTAGAACCTAGTACTACCTATTAAACTTGCACTACTTATATAGCAAACTCTTCTATTTAGAGAAGTATAAGACTGTGCATAATTACTTACTATATAAGTAATACAGCTAAATCTTAAAGATTAGTTTACTAAGGATGCTGTTGCTTGTACTAATTATATAAGAACTGCTAAGAAGAAATACTAAGATAATACTAAAAAAATATAGCATAAGGATATAAAGCTAAAAGACTTAGTTCTCCTTTAGAATTTAGTTTAGAAGATTAATATGTTTTAAGACTATAAGCTAGATATAAGGTAGCTAAAACTATATTATATTTATAATGCTAAACTTAATAGAGAGACCTACTACCTTAAAGACCTTAATAGCATACGTTTTCTATATACAACACCTAGTTAGCAATTAAAGCCTTTCTAGTAACAGCACGTGCTAGATATTATAAAAGAAAATTAAGGAAATATAAAGTTATAGAATCTTAAGTATTAAAAATAAACTAGTATAATAGTAAATATTCCTGTCTTTCTAGACTTAACTAAGCTGCCTACTAAGTTACAATTATCTCTACCTCTTGCAACAAAAGATAATTTTTATGTATAAGTTATTATTACTAAGCATTTTATAAATAAAGAGCACTGTGCTTACATGCATAACTTTAGAAGCTTAAACTTTAATTCTAATACTATAACTAGCAGCTAATAAGCTACTAAATAGCCTATTCTCTTAAAAAGAGGAAAAGATACTTTACTATTAGTATCTACTTTTACTTTTAGCTACTTATTTACAAATTTCTTATATTAAATGCAAAGACTAGTTACCTAGCCTATAAATTCTAGGTGTGTAGTAAGTACCTAAATTCTATAAATCTTCTACACCTTAATACGTAACTTAGCGTTTATGCTACAACAAAGAATTTTTTACAAACTTCTTTAGTAATTAAAACATAATTTAAACTATCTTATGCATTTTAAGCTAGTTACCTTAGAAATAAGTTACCTGTAAAGTAAACTATTACTTTCTTTCTTTTAACTTTAGCTAATTTTAAGCCTTATACGTTGTAATTAAGTAAGCTAGCTTACTTAGTTAACTACAACTAACAACTCTTAAAGCAACAACTTTTTATAGTTCTATAATAATAAAATATATATAAAAGGCAGTAAGCGCTAGCTTAATGCGCTAAGAACTAGCAACAGAAACTACAACTTCTATAGCACTATAAGAGCTATATAATTTAGTTAAAGCTAAGATATAAGCGTCCTTAGTTAGCAGGCACAACAGTAACAACAACAAGCTAGAAAGTAATATTAGCTTAATAACTTTTTTAGCTACTTTAAGATTACGCATCTAAAAGCATACTACTATAATTAAATTTTTGCCTATCTTTTATAAATTAGCCTATAACTACTAGCCCTCTTACTAGTAGAACTTTAAGCTACCTTTCTAGCGCATTGTTAGACGCTACCTAGGCCGCAAGTATAAAAAACCTAGTGTAGTAATTCTTTGTAATATAAAAAGAGGCGTACTACAACGTACTAAGCTTAGTAATCTTATATTATTAGCAGCACTATAGAAACTTAAACAAAAGTCTACTGTTGCAGGTTCTTTTACTAGAAAAAGTAGCGCTAGTTAGCTTAGCTAAGGCGCTACAAGTATATAGTATTAGCGTCTAAGCCTAAAAGCTATATTAGCTTAGCGCTAGCAAATTTGCTAAAAATAAAAGGCTTTATAAGCTCTAACTTTTATAGTTAGCAGCGCGGAATATAGAGGGCAGGCAGAACGTATTACCTAAAGCTTAATACTTAAAGCTGCTATTATTTTATATCTTCTAATATTAGACCTTTAGCACCTTATAAATAGCAATAGTGTTAGTGCTAACCTTTTAGCTCTTAAAAAGTTTTAACATAAGTAGCTGCTGTTATAAAGATAATATAAATAATACTTTCTAAAATAAGTATAACTTTTTTAACTTTTTTACATTTTTTTTGCTAAAATAAACAACTTATAAAACTTTAAGTAAATTATTACTTATGTACAACTAGCTACTAATAGCCTGCTTATTAACACTTATTTATAGGCAATAGATGTTGCTAATTCTAGTACTTATAGTATTACTTATATTAGAAAGATTACTAATTAATATATTAGTATACTTACTAAACCTAACTATCTACTAAAAGGATTTTAACATAAAAAACTTAAGGAAGTTCTTAACTAAGAATAATTTATACTAGGCTATAGATACTTTGTTATTAGAAATTTAGGAAAATGCAAAATTAACTAAGGCGTTCTCTAGTCTACTACGTTTAAAAACTATATACGCCGCTTTAAAACACTTAATTTTTAGCGTCTTCTTTTTAATAAAATTACTAATTAATTAGCTAATAAGTATTTTCTTAATTAATTAAAAGATTAACGCTAGACTAGAGTAGGCCTTTACTAATTATAAGCAATTTTTTTCTAAACAACACTACATCTAGCAATATCTAGGCTATAAGACAGCTTAAATTCTTAGAAAAAGGAGAAGATGCTATATAATCAGTGCCTGCCTTTATTTCTAGCTGCTTTTTTACTAATTTTCTATAAAAATTTTAAGTATAAGCCGCTAAATCTACAGAATTTAAGTGCTTTTTAGACACCTAGATTCTGTAGACCTGTAATACCTTACTACTATACTAATACTACACCTAATTTCTTGCATTTATAAAGTAATAACTAATAATAATAATTATTTCTATTATAGAACCTGCTTATTTTAGCGCAATATAGACTCTGTTTACTTTTACCTTTACCTACCCGCTAGTAGTATACTGCTACTACACATAAAGTTAAACTACAACTCTACTAACTAACTAACTCTTTTTCTATACTAACTTTACTACCTTTACGCCTAAGTATTGTCTTTTAAAAATAATAATTATAGCAATATCTTCCTCCTTAGTCTAACAGAGGCTAAAGACAATATATATACTATTAATAAAACTGCTTCAACAATGTCTTAGCCTCTATTAAATAAAGCTTAAGGCAAGCAGCTATAGTAGTAACTACCTTAGACTTTAAGTTTATTAAAAGTTTTTAAAAACTTAAGAGTAAGTTTAAAAGAAAAAGACTATATTATAGACTAAACTTCTAAAGTTATCTAGTATTAAGACAAAGTACTAGAGCTTGCAAAACTTAGTAACAGTATTAAAGTTACTAACATTTGAACTTTAGTAAATAAGATTCTTTTAAATGCTCTACGTTAACAGCGTATTATTATAAATTAATAGTTTAATAGTGCTTTATACTAATTTAATCTTATTTTTAAAGTTATACTAAGAATAGGCAATCTCTATGCTTAACTTCTAGAACTTATAAATAAATAGAGTAGTGTTAAAGGTTTTTAAGAATACTATCTAATTATTAGTACAGCATTCTTGTTGCAAAATAGGAGAGCTAAGAAACTAGGCAATATAGTCTTAATAGTAAGAAAGCTAGTAATAAGATTTATTAAAAAATGTGTTAGCATTTACATGCCTTATACATTACTTAACTACTAAAAATTTATAAATATAGCTTTTGTACTACAACGTATAAATCTTAAAAATGCTACCTACTTCTTTAACGTAGTAGTACTACACTATCTTAACGCAAAAAACTAAAAAAAAAAACACTATATATTACTAGCAGACTAAGCAACTATTAAGCTACTATATAAAGAAATTTATGCTTTTATAGTACAAAACAGCCCTTACAGCAAATAGCTACTCCTAGATATTAGTAAACAGTAAAAAAAGGACCTACGCAAGATTGCTGCGGCTACAAAGGTTAAGAAGAATAATATAACCTATAGCGCGTAAAAACTACGCCCTAACGCTAGTGTTAAGGACAACAGAGGGAACAGTAACCTCTACTATACTTTCTAGCAAAAGATCTTTAAGTATATAGCTATATTTAAAGACTTAGAAACTAATTAGCTCTACTTAACATAATCTCTTAAAGACATAAAATACTATAAAGCAATAGAAGTGCAGGTACATTTAATGTATAGCGTACTTATTTTAATAGCTGCAGAACTTAGAAAGACTTTGTTTAAAGCTTAATCTATTAATTGCTATAGTAACCTTATAGCATCTAAGACCTGCACTCTAAGGAGTTGTAGTCTGTTAATTATAACTAAGCAACTAAGGCGATCTTTAGGAATATTAGCAAGAAGCAGAGCTAATAATTATATAATAGTTAAGGCATTTAAACTTGTAAGTAGAAAGACTATTATACAATAGAGGCGTAATGCTGCTAACATCTAGGCAGGACGTGTAAAGGCTAGGACTAGTAACTAACTAGTTCCTGCTCTGCCTCCTCTACTAAGCTCTCGTGCTCTAAAGGCAACACTAGTATACTAACAAGCAGCTACACAACTAGACACTAAGCTTAATAATACTACCTACGTGGATAAAGAGCCTAACACAAAGAACCTTGTTAAAGTAAACGCTTAAAGAAGTAAAAGATAAGGAGATAGCAGAGATGTACCCCTATTAGGTGTGTAAAAAGAAAACTGCTAAATCTATAAAATCTAGGTGCTCTCTAGACACCTAGATTCTGTAGCTACTACATAGGTATGTGATCTGTTAGTACTAGGCAGCGTCCTTAGTAATTAAAATGTGTTTCCTTTATTTATTTCTTTTGTTTTTGCTGTATTTCCTTCTATTCTTTCTGCAGAATTTAGAGCTTAATAGGGCTAAGCTCGCAGAAAGGGGAGGTTTGTGCTAGTGCACAGGGTAATACCTGACTGCACACTAGGTTAGTGCTTAACCACCTAATCCTAAGGTATATAACTTATTTAGTATCCTACGGAAAGGGGCACAATTTATTATTTGTGCACTCCACAGCTCAGCTCCTGCAATGTACTATAGAATAGGCTTCTTTTTCTACTAATAGTCCTTACACTTAACTTACAATAAGATTATTATCTTGTTAACCTTGTTCTTGTATAATCTAGCTACTAGTGATCTCTTGCCCTCGTAGCAGTATGTCTTCATATACTCCAACACCCGTACAATAATATTAAAATATTAAATATACTTTAAATATTACTTAATTAGTTTATGCGCAATTAATATAAATACTAATTATGTTTATTACTTTTCTAGAACTTTTATCTTTACTATAATATTAATTACTAAGTTTTTTTAATTTTTAACACACTCTAATTACTATTAATATAGTAAGCTTTATTACCTTACTATTCTCTTACTAATTAGCTGCTGATATTTCTAGTATAGTCTGCCTTTAGTAGTAACAAGTGTAATAATTGCTATAAAACTTAATAATATAGGCATAAGTACGCTAGAGTAAGCTAATAATTATCTTATAATCTTATATATAAAAGTAGTAAATTAGCTTTACATCTTTATGCTGCTTGCCTACACACCCTAGCTATTTAAGCTAGGATAATAAATAATATGCTTAAGATTGCTAAAGCTTAAAAAGCTAAGTAAGACATACAAATAAAGTTTAGTAAGTATAATAATTCTAATGCTTACTAGTAAGCTTGTTTTTAGTTCTAGTCTTTAGTTTTTAGTTAGTTTTAGATTTTAATCTTCTGCTTTTTTAAGCAATTAAAAAAAAAGCAAGCTTAGTATATAAATATTACTACTTAATATAAGTTCTTTACTTATCAATTAATGTTAAGTTTAATTAAGTGCTCAACTTACTAAGAGTTAAGTAACTACTTAAACTTTTTAAACTATTTCTAAGTAAGTAACTTAGTTAGTTTATTAGCTTGCATAATTATTATTTTCTAAGTACTTAACTTAAAATAATTCTTTAGCATATTCCTACTATAGCTATATATTTTATACATCTACATGTTTTGAATAAGTGCTAATCTCCTTTTTTTTTCTTACTATAAGCTTAATTACTTATTAATTATTATACTAGACTATTTAAACTTCTTTTAGATTAAGAAATAGCTTATAAAAAAAGTGTTTAACGGCTATAGCCTCCTTAGTAGTTTACTTAAAGGCAAGCAGCTTAGCCTTAGCAGTTAACCTAATTACTATAGTCTGCCAAGGTGCCTTTTAAAATATTAGACTGCTATAAAAGATAGCTATGTATTTATAAAATAATTAACAAGTTTATTAATCATTTATAAAGAAATTATTATCTATGATTGTTAGGTTTAGGCTATTATTGTTCCTATATTAAATTACATCTTGTCTTGTCTAATAGAGGTACATAATTACCTATTTAATAGCTTTTATATATCAATTACTAGAGTTTGTAAAAAAGTGTAAGAGCTTTAAAATTAAGTAAGTAATATTTAGTTAATGTATTATAGCTGTGTATAGTACTAATCTAACCTTTTTTTAGTAAGCTTTAATCTTTTGCTTAGTTGCTTTGCTAGTATTTTAAATTAGCTTTTTTAACAGTAGTAAAGTTTTAGAGAGCTACTGTTTTTTAGCTTAAACTTTCTTATAATTTTATTAATATACATATTATATACAAGCGTAATTATTTGCTTTTTATTATCTTAAATAACTTAAATACTAAGAATCTACTTAACTAATTCAAGTTTTTATATCTTATACTTGTCTATAATTTTTAATCAAAAATTTGATGTTTTTTACTCTTAATATTTTGTTAAGAGTGGTAGAATATTATTTATATAAAACAAAACTAAGATCCTCTCTTCTTCATTAAAACATAGGCAGAGCTCCTTTAGTAAAGTAATTAGTCTAATTTTTTTAAGTAATTCTAAGAACTTCTTATACTATAATAGTAGCTAGTCTTGCAATTTATAAGTGTATAGTTAAGCTATACACAATTTCTAGCCTTCTTAAAGCTATTTAGTATTTTACAAATTACTAAGTTGTTTGCTATAATTAACGCATTAAAGAATACTTTTATAATATTATATTACTAGATTTCTAAATTATTTCTAGCAGCAATAGCTATTGCTGCTTTTAAAAACTTAGCTACTAATATAGCAGCATATATTAAATTATATAAGTCTTTTTTCTTAGAATTACTTCTAATAATAATTTACACCTTATATTTAAGAAAGAAGTTGTCCTAATTAAACTTAAAGGTCTTAAACTACTTTATTAGTATTAGTTTATTATCTACTTCTTCTTTTGATATTTTAGTCTAAGTTTTATTTTTACTTAACTAATACATCTTATTTTTATAAGTATTCTTAAACAAAGCTCTTATAAAATGCTAAAGCAACTACTTCTATAATGTTAGTAGTTTAAGTTAATTATTACGATACTGTTAAGTATTTTTTATATTTAGTTTATACTTAGTAAGCTGGCTTTAGCCTTTTAAGACAACTTTTTAATGTAACTACACATTTTGTAGACACTTTTTTAGTAAAAAAGATTTATTGCTAACAATAAGTATTTAGGCTTACGCCCCCTTGTTTAGTATTACTAGGACGTAATTAGTGTGTTGCATGTTTAGATAGAAACAAAGATGCGCGATATTCCTCTAACTAACTATTTTAACTAATAACTATTTACTAATAACTGTAACTTCTGTTGTCTTTATTGCTATTCTCGTAGTGTTGCAGTTGCAGCGTTTCTAGCATGTACCTATACTTTAATGTAAATATACAACAACAGTATTACTATTTAAGCACAGCTCTTCTTTTTCTAGAGTTAACTTATAATATTCTCCTGCTGATTAGTTTATTCTAGCTACTTAATAGCTATTTTAGTACGCTTTTGCTTCTTATAAAGCTCTAATTAAGTTTCTTTACTAAAGTTACATTTGCGTAAGAAGAGATTAGTAAAATAACATACTATTACTACACCTAGACTATTAATATGCGTAACGTATTTAATAGACTTACTGCTAAATAAGCTTTTTATAACTTTTATTTTAACCTTAACATCTATAATACTAAATGCATTAGTAAGGTATTAATAAATAATAGAATTTAACTTCTACGTCTACCTAATTACTCTAAAAGCTACTGCTAACAGCTCCTCTTTAACTAACTAAAGAGGCTACTTAATAAAAGTAAACGTAGGCTTTATAATCTATTACTATAGCTTTTTATATAGTAACCTAGTAAGGTTTAACTTTATTTAATATAAGCTATTACTCTTTATATTAAATAGAAAGAAAAATAGTTTCAGTATAATATTATTTATATGCAAGTTATTTGTATATAGTACTATATAGTATATGAAATTCTAAAAGTAAGAAGTAGTAGGCAGAAAGCTTTTATAAAGTATTGCAGGCTCTTGCTACAGTAATATACGTATCTTTACCCTCCTCTACTTCCTCTACTTCTATTGCAATCTTGTTACTAGCTATAGGCTAGTAATTACTATTAAACACGTTTTAATTAGTGTTGTTTTTTAGTACTTTAAGCAAATTTTTTAACCCTAATTTTGCTTCCTAGTTTAAGCTTTTCTGCTCTAAGCGCTTAGTACGTAGACCTTAACTACTTACTGTTTAAATTTTATTAACTACACATAATCTTTTTTTTTACTTTTGCGACTAAATAGTAGAGGGCAGCTGTTTTTCACTTTTTTGGAAAACCCATTTTGACTATAACAACAACCACTACCTTTAATACCTTAAAAACGAATACTGTCGGAAACAAAATACCGACCGATCGATAGATTCTCTTTGCGCACCGACCCTACAAGGGATCTACCTTGTCAGGCTGTCTCTCGCACCCTCTAGGCTTATTTTTGTCTTTTTGCTGCTTTTGCTTGTGGTCACCTACCTAGGTAAGCAATCACAATGAGATTGCTTGCGCAGTTTTGACTGAACCGGGCTCATAACTGTCGGAAACAAAATACCGACCGATCGATAGATCGTGCTCCGGCTAGAGGATACATATACTGCGACAAATACTTAGTAAGCAAAGCTGCTATAACTATATAATTAAAAGTTTTATAGCTTACTTAGTCCTCCTAAGTTGCTTACAAACCTAGTAGGTAGGTATTATAAAAATTAATCTTTAACAAATTTTTATAATCTACGATTGATGCGTTAACACTACTTAAACTTCTACTTTTTAGTTAATTGTTAAGATCTTAGGTTACGTCTTTATGCTTACGCCCGCTGCCTAGCTTGCGTGATAGAAGATAACACTTCATAAGCTAATTTAGGCTTCTACTAGTAATCCTAGTACTACGTCTTATAAGTAGAAGTTAAGCTTATAATTACTTATCTTGTTTACTATTTAAAACTTAAGATTTTAAACTATAAAATAATTTGCTGTCTATAACTTACTTACTTTAAGCAAAAACCTTATTGTAATTAGCTAGCGCGTTTTAGTTCTTAGGATTAGAATATTAAACTAGTAATAAGTTGTTAGGCTTACACAAAAAAGGCCCTTTATCTCTAAACATTAATAAGTTAGCTTTTTTAGATAAGTGTACTGCTATTTAACTATTAAATACTCTATAATTAATTACGTTGTTACTCTCTAAAGTCTCTAGTTTAAAAGTAAGTTTTAGGGTAGTAAGACAAGTATCTTGCTACTAGTTTAAGTAAAATCTTAATAGTGTACTAGCCTTGTGCTTTATTTACTTAGCGTTTTTTAATATACTTTTATTTTTAGTAGGCAGGCCTTCTTTACTACTTAAGATATTAAAAAGATTACTCTTAAAGTTTTTAGTAGTTAGCTATATATTCTAATCTGCTCTTTCTTAAACAGGTAAGAGAACTTCTAAGTTGTTTTAAGAATTAAATAGCTTACTTTTATAAAAAATCTTTATTATATTAATTACTTCATTTTCTAGCAGCTCTTTTTTACAATATTCTTTATAGAATAAATATTTATTAAAAGTTATTTTACAGGTAGTAATTACTTAATTAAGTATAAGTACTTATATATTGTATATATTAAAGGCTGAATAACTAACTAAATAACTAATATAGCTATAAGAATTAATCTTAAATTCTTTTTAATTGCGCTTAGCTGACTTCTTTTTGTTTAATAGGGAGGCTTAGCAGCTATAGGCATAGATTCCACTCTAGTTTAGGCGTAAATTAGCAGTTTAATACTTAATTATAAGTAGTTAATAGTATCAAGAATATGTGTAAACTATTCTTTAAGCATCTAGTAAAGAGATTAGTAGCTATAAATTTTAGTAAAGCTTATTTTATATAAGTAAGCTACTGTATTCATAGTTATTACCTAAAGCTTAGCTAGTAGATTAGTGCTTATGCGCATTTTAATAGCCTTTATAATTAGCTCTTAGCTAGCTTTTTTTACCAAGCTATTAAGCTTATAAGTATATAGCAGTAGCGTTTCAATTATGATTTTGTTTAATTGCCTATTCTTTATATTTTAGTTGCCTTTTTTAAGGCAGTGTAGCAGTATTGTTATTCTAATAAATTTACATAATTTTCTACTAATATCTCCTCTTAATTCTTGTAGCAATGTCTTTAATTATAGGTATAAGACTATTTAGTATTTTTAACTCAAGATTATAATTATACAGCTTGCTTAAGTACTTTTTTTAATAATTAATGCCTATTTCTTAAGTAGTTAACTAGTTAGGAATTTTAATAATTTCTATAAACTTTTGTAAAAATGTTAAATTCTTTTTTTAGTTATGATAAATTTACTTATAAAGCATAAGGTATTACGTAGTAATTATATGTTAATAGCTTTTTGCTAGTAAATTTAACATTTTACGCTAAGTAGATTAGAGCTATAATAGCTTGTTATTTTAGGTGTTTTAATTGTTAATACTATAAATTCTTATTCCTAGTGCGCACCTAAAGTTTCCTTAATTATACTATAGCGTTTACTAGCAGTAGTTATGCAATACAACACAATAGTTACTTGTATTTAATAAATAAAAAAATAAAGTAATACTGTAAGTCAATTAAGATAATATTCTTTTTATTTATTCTAAATCTTATAGTATAATTATATTTTAAATACTAAATGCCTGCCTACTTAAGCTGTGCTTCAAAAATAATATTAATGTAGAAGCCTAGTACAAACTTAATATTAGTAAGTAGAGAATTAGCTAGTTTAAAGCTAGCCTTACTATATAAAACATTTTTGAGCAGCCTGTTTCCTATTCTAGCAACTAAAATAAATTAAGTGCCTACTTTAAATGTCTTGTTCTTGTTGCATTTGCAATAGATGCCTAGTACTAGTTAATCTATATTATCAACTCAGTAGACTGCTGCTCTACTATCTATAATTATATAAAAAGACAACATATCAGAGGTAAAGGCTATACTAAACATATTTGGACTAATTTCCTTAATTATGTTTTTTAAGTTAATTAGTGTTAAAACTAATAAGCTAAAGTATGCTTTACTTAGTTTATTAGCAACTAATCTGCTAGTGCTAGCCTTCTAACTTTCTTTTTTAGTCTAGGTGCGCAGCGCTGTCTATCTATTGCTATTCTATTACTTAATAATTTTCTTTTAATTCTTATTTAATAGCTTAATTAGTATCCTATTAGTAAGAATTAATCCTATAACTATAGGTTAAAGTTAAAAGTAGTTATATAGTGTCTAGAAGTGCTTGTTTAGCTTATAAAAGTTAAAGTTTTATTATTACTACTCTTATTTAACTTAAAGTTATTTAAAAATTGTTAAGCTACTTTTAATTCAAATCTAGCTTAGAACACCACGTAATCTTTTTCCTTTAAAAATGTAATTAATTAATTTTATCATAAAATAATGAACATCATTCTTCAGTTATTAAAGGTTAATTAAGCTCTACTAAGTACTATTACTTATAATAGCTTATTGCGCTTTTTAGGTAACTAGTTTAGTATAATTTTAGTGCTTAAAGCATTTAAAAAGTTAGTAACTACCAATAGTTAGATAACTTTAAGTAGAAAGTAAATTTTTACTTATTAATACAAAAGCTGCTACTTTATAAACTGATACTTAAAGCTTATTTGCTTCTAGTAAGCCTTGTCTAGGTAGGATCTATATTGCGCCCTAATTAAATACTAAGTATTTTTATTTATAAGAGCAAGATCCTCTTTTGAAAATCCTTACTAAGGCTTCAAGACTAGTAAGGTTTTAAGTAATTATACTTATTAAGGCGTTTAATAGTAAGTCTAGATATATAGTTTTACTAATCTAGTCCTTAATATTAGTGATTTTAGTAGTTTTCTTTATTTATGAAGTAGTATATACTTTATACCTATTAACTGTTGGAGATTAAGCTACTTAGCTGTTTCTCCACAGGATCCAGGTGCTCAAAATTACACCTGGAATCTACTATCAATCTACGATCAATTGATTACTAGAAGCTATTACGCTACTAGTACCACTAATCATTGTTATCAATTGCTCTACAGCAACTACGCAATCTATTACGTGAGATTACATAAGATTGCGAGATATTGCATCATCTACTACGCAAGTACTACAAACAAGTAGAAGGCAGAGACCTCTACCTCTGAGTTGATAGTAGAACAAGCAACTATACCTAGAGATTGAATCCGCAACATTAACTAGCTTATTATAATTATTTTTTTTATACTTAGTATTGACTATATAAGCCTTGTATTTGCGTTAAGTAATTTTATAGTTATCTTATTTCTAGGCGCTTACGCTAGGTAGTAGAGTAATAAGCTTTTTAATATTCTTAGGCAACTTAGAATACTAAAGCTTTTAGTAATCTATTAAGCGCACGTTTAGAAACTTAGAATTAACTTAATCCTAAATGCCTTTTTTGAAGTAGTGCAGTCTTGATAAAGCAAACTAAATTAGCTAGTCTATTTAAGTATTAAAAGTTACTTTTAAGGCAATAAGTTGTATATTAAAAAAGTCTATTTTGATAAAATACATTATAAGATTAAAATACAATTTTATTATTAAAGTACGCGCAGGATTAGTTAGTTAGTAGCTGTTTCAATAATAACTATAGCCTATAAGTTGTAGAGTGGATTAATAGAAGGAAAATTATATAGTTAAGTAAGTAAGAGGTATAGCATTTGTAGTAATTTGCTAACTGTGCTGTAGGTAAGTAGAGAAGAGTAAGGTAATAATTGAATAGTTATCTTTCTAGCTTGCTAATTACGCAGTAAAAATTAATACTATAATTAAGCAGCTAGGCTTATAACTGTAGAAGCTAAGAAGGAGCAATTTTTTAATTACTTAAGCAGAAAGTAAGTGTATTAATTAAGTAAGTGCTACAACTAAGTCTCCAATAACTACTAAAGAGACATAAGACGATCTAGCCTGTTTATATAAACGCGAGCAAGGCCGTCACGTGAACAGCTTACTAGGATCACCTGATCAACAGGGTGATCCGCATGTTAATACTCTAGCAGTTTTTAATACGTTAAAAGTACTTATACTATAGTAGTTGGTAACGTATATGTCCTTACCCTCCTCTCCTATCTCTATCGCAATCTTGTTGCTAGCCATAGGCTAGCAATCGCCGTTGAACACGTTTTAATTAATGTCTTTTTTTGGTATATTCAGCAGATTTTTTTGACCCTAATTTTTGCTCAGTGGTCTGAGCTTTTCTGCTCCGAGCGCTTAGCGCGTAGACCTTATCTACTCACCGTTCGAATCTTGTTGACTACACACAATCTTTTTTTTTGACTTTTGCGACTAATTCGTAGAGGGTAGCTGCTTTTCACTTTTTTGGAAAACCTATCCTGACTACTACAACAACAACCACCACCTTTGACAACTTAAAAATAAATACTTTTGTAGTATAAAGTAGACTATATTAAGTAGCTAAAAAACATACAATAAGTAAGGTAGTATATAAAAAGTAAAATCTATTTTTAAAGTAGTAGTTCTTAGAGTTTTAGCCAAAGTAGCTTTTATAGCTATTTAAAATAAGTTGCTAGTACTTTTTTACTTAGTACGCCTTTGTATACGCACGAAAGTGCTTTAACTACTTTAAACTAATTATGTTGTTAGTTTAGCTATTTTTTAATACTAAAAACTTTTAATTATGTAGTATACTTACTTTTTTATACTATATTGAAATATAGACGGGTTGTTTATAAATAATAGAAAGTAAAGATATGTACTTTATAGTAGGCTGGTAAATACGTTGCCTCGGGGTTGCTCGTGTGGGTTATCAAATATCTTGGCGAATACTAGTCCAAATTAAGTAAATATTTGTTTGTTAGGAAGGTAGAATCTAGCTCTAGACAACTGCTATATAAATTTTCTCGTTACTCTTATACTACACTAGCTAGAGCTAAAAGACAGTGCAAATTTGGGGCAACCTAACCTCTAACCCACGAAAAAGTAGGTTATTAAACAGCTTTTTTAATATTAGAGATATTGAAACACTTTATATTACTAAGAGTGTCAGTTAGACGAGATCTAAAGATGAATTTAAGATTATCTAAATTTGGACTAGTATTAGTCAAGATATTGCAAAGTCTAAAAATTTAATTTTCTAGCCTACTGTTAAGACCTAGAACTAGGACTTGTGGAGAAGTCTCCACGAAGACGTCGGCATTCTTAGACAATAGCCTGACGAGCAGCCAGCAGTCACGTGATTGCTTAGTGCTTAGTGCTCTTAGCACAACTAAGCAACACTAATTACACTGCAGGACTGCTTAGTGCTTAGTGCTCTTAGTACAACTAAGCATACTAAGCAGAGCATACACTTGTTAGTATATAGTAGTAGGCATTAAGCCCTTATGGCTTAGTGTGTTCAACTTTAAGTGCAATCTAAGGATTACCTAATTCTTAACCCTTTCGTGTTATTACATCGTTCTACTAAATGTGCTAACACAACCACCTGTGCTATTACATTAATTTACTAATCGTGCTAGTACAAACCCCTTGTCTATCGCACTTACTTATTCCCTAAGAACTAACACAGATTATCTATAGACAATCTTTACACTTTAAACACTCTTAAGATAAGTAATACTACTATAGACACTCCTACTAATTCCTAAACTACAGGAACAACTACGCATGCTAACAAGCCTAAAACTTACTACAGTAACTACAACAAGCTTAAGGCATAGCTACTTTAAGTTAATAGATACTTCTATATTAAAGGAACTAAGATTAACAACAACAACATAGTTGTATAGGCCTCTACGTTCTTACAAAGAGCTGCTAAAAAATAGGCTAATTCTATTCTTTGTTAATACATAGATATAACTGTTAACAACAATGCTAACAAAGCACTTGTTAAAGACTAGGACAATTTTAAAATAGAAATAAAAAAGGTGTTCTTACTCTTTAAGAAATCTGTAGTAGTAGAACAAAAAATTTAAAGATTACAACAAACTTGCTCTACAGCTAACTATATAACAGAGTTTTAGTAGTACTAAATAGTTATTAAATAAGATAACAACGCTTTAATATAGATGTACTAACAAGGTCTTAAACTAGCTGTACGTATAGAACTTATGCGAAGCGGAGCTACCCTTAACACGCTTAACAAACTTATAGCTAAAGCTATTTAAGTAGATAACAACCTCTACAAGCTTAAGCTAGAAAAACAACTGTTCTTATAAAGAAGTTGTACACTTAGGAATACAAACGCTTAACTACGTTAAACTTATTAACGCCTGTACCTTAACTAAGGTTAACAACAAAACAATACGCCTAAGATTCTAAGACATTATATAACTAACAGCTACAAGCCTATGCACTTTAACAACCTTAATAAGGGACCTAGGAAGGGCAAGTTTTAGCACAATAAGAATAGCAAAAAAGGAATTACTTGCTATACATGTAGCAAAGAAGGTTACATAAAGCAGGACTGCTAGAGCTAAAGCAAAGTAATGTAACAGTTAAATGTCCTTTACTATGTAGTACCTAGCAACAATCTAGAGAAAGAATAAAATGTTATTACTTAACCTACTATTACGGTCTAAGGACAAGACTAGGCAAACATTAATAGTCTAAATAACCTCCTTATAATTACCCTAGAGGAAGCCTTAGACGACGACGTCTCTAAGATAATGCTTAACAAAGGAATAGAAGCAACCCTAGCTAACTAAACTAAGTATAGAAAGATAGCTAGGTTCTAAGAAACCTACTAGCCCTCTATACTAGTAGCAAAGGAAGCACTAACAGCCTAGGACTAGGAAATTTTACTACTAGCTATACAGAAATACTCTATTACGCTAGATAAGCAAGATATTAATACATAGGTACTACTACCTTTAGAAACACAATGCTTAAACAACTTAGCTAAAAAGATTAACGTTCTACTAAGGTAGCTTAGACAACTTAAAGATATTTTTACAGGACCCTATAGAAGAATATTAATTAAATACTACTAGTATGCTAACTTACTAGAGGAACTGTAGAAGAAAAGAATTACTCTAGAGGCAACTATTAATAAAGCCCTACACAACAACTTTGTATAGAAATAGACCTAAGATACTAAGGCATTCTAGAATAAACTAACGCATTAACTCTTAGATTAAGAGAAAGAAGAGATTTACAAAGAACTTTAGGCAACACGCTAGAAGCGCAGAACTTAGAACAATAGCCGCGCGACTAACATGTATTATTAGACAGACCTACGCAATCTAGAACATGTAAAGTACTCCTAGATAGTATGTATACATAACAGCTGCACGATACACTATTTAGACAAGTACAGATTAGGATAGTTTCCTAAGAAACTAAAGGGAATGCCTTAATGCTAATACTTATAGTATAACTGCCCTAACAACAAATGCGCAGTACACCTATAGAATAAACAACATAGCCTATACTTTTATAGACACAACAATCTAGAAGAGACCCTGTAGATGCACATAACGCAGTAGAAGAATTATAAGAATAAAACCTGTACATAGGAGTACAACTAGCCCTTATAGCATACGTGCCTTAATATTAAATGTAAACTACATATAGTTGCTAAGAAGTTCTACAGATTTAGCACACAGTTTTTTTTAGATAAACGCTCTAAACACCTAGAACTGCTAGGGCAATAAACGCAATTAACCCCCTAAGCCTTCTTAAGCTACTAGTAAAGCTTAACAAACATTAAATAATAGCATTAGTAGATTCTAGCTCTTAAGCTAACTTCGTTTCCTCTTAAGCAGTGCAAGTAGCAGGCCTACAAACACTAAGGAAACAAAAACCTTACCTACTACATATAGTAAATAGTTAGCCTATGCTAGGCAAGACAACTGTTACGCACAAGGTTAGCAAAGTAACGCTTAGCATTTAAAAACACAAGAAAGAGTTAGACCTAGACGTCTTTAAATTAGCTACCTATAATATTATATTAAGAATTTTTTAGTTACAAGAACACAACCTACAAATTAACTAGAAGTTAAAGAAGTTCTTATTTAAGTGCTGTAGATTAGACGCAACTACAAGCTAGCCTACGCATCTAACAACTGTAATAGTAGATAAGAAGAAGATTAACAACATTGCTAAGGGACAGCAGACCTTAATTAAGAACAGCTTTACAATACAAGAGTTCGACTTAACAGACACTAGCAGGGCACCTCTAGGTTATAAAGTTAGAGTTTTAGAGAAGCGCGTAACTCTAAATATCCTAAAAAAGTATAAAGAATTTTAGCACCTCTTTACAGAAGTAGTAGATAGCAAAGCCTTACTAAGATACTAACCCTAGGACTATAAGATTGTCCTAGAAGAAGGAAAGACTCTACCCTTTAGGCTAATTTATTAACTATTAAAGATAGAACTTAAAGAACTAAGGACTAAGCTAGATAAGAATCTAAGAAAAGAATACATTAAACTTTTAACATTGCTAGTAGGATTTCCTATACTCTTTGTACTAAAGAAGAATAGGCTACTACAGATATGCGTTAACTACTAGAAACTTAACAACATTACAGTAAAGAATTAATACTTATTACTAAACATTATAGAGCTTTAGGATTAATTATCTTACGCTAAAGTCTTTACAGTATTAGACCTCTAAAATAGATACTACCTTATTAAGATAAAGAAAAGTAAAAAATAGAAGATAGCATTCTAAACATAATACAGACACTACAAATACACTGTTATGCTGTTTAGGCTTATAAACGCCCTAGCAACATTTTAGGAACTTATTAACAACGTGTTAAGATTATATTTAGATATCTTTGTTATAGCATACCTAGATAATATTCTTGTTAACTCTAAAAACTTAAGGGATTATGTGGAACATGTTTGTACAGTACTAAGGTGCTTAGACTAGTTTAACTTCTAGCTTAAACTAGAGAAATGCAAGTTTTATAAGGATAAAGTTGCTTTCTTTAGATATATAGTAGGAGCACAAGGAGTATAAATAAGCAAAGAAAAGATGCAGGTAGTTAAGAAATAGCTACACTTAACAATAGTTAAGAAGATACAATTATTTTTAAGATTTCTAAACTTTAACTAATAGTTTATTAAGGACTACTCTAAGATTGCTATTTTGTTAACAAGACTTATAAGGAAGGAGATACTCTTTAAGTAGAGCAAAAAAGTAGAAGATGCCTTTTAAACGCTTAAGGAAGCAAGCATAGAACTACTATACTTTAGAATATTTTAAGTAGGACAACTATTGCGCTTTAAGACTAACGCATTAAACCTTGCACTTAGAGGCTGCGCTAGTTAACTGTATAAAGGCAAATAGCACTTAATTGCGTACTATTTACAAAAATTCTTTAGACCTAAAGAATAATACAACGTCTATAACAAGAAGCTGCTAGCTATTATTGTATGCTTACAGCATTAAAGAGTATACGCAGAAAGCTGCTTAAAACTTATAATATTTATAGATTACAAAAACTTAGTTAACTTCACGACTACTAAGGTACTTAACTAACAATAGGTAAGATAGTTAGAGCTACTTAGACAATACAAGTTCAAGATTATATACACACCTAGAAAGGATAACGGCAGAGCAGACGCTTTTAGCTAACAACATAATATTACAGGAACAAAGGAAATTATTAATACTATAATACTTAAGATTAACAAAGATAGATTACTAAGACTAGCAAGAACGCTAAACGCAGTCCTATAAATTATACTTAATGTACTAGAAGAATTGTAGAAAGCAATTATTAAATAACATTACAACGACCTTGTACACGGTTATCCTAGTATTACACAAACTATAGAACTTATTAAGAGAAATTATAAGTTTCTAGGAATAAAGGACAAGGTTACTTTTTTTATTGCTAAGTGCGTAGACTGTTAGAAGAATAAGTACAGTACCTACGCACCTTACAAAGAAATGCAAGCAATAGAGCTACCTAACGCACTATAGTTAGACATCTTTATAGACTTTGTTATAGGCCTACTAGTCTTAAGAAACTCTGTTACTAAAGTATCTTACAACGCAATTCTTGTAGTAGTTAATTAATTTATAAAACAAGCAGAGTACATCGCTTTTAGAAAAGATTTTACAGCAGTATAGCTAGCACACATTATTAACAACTAAATTATTAGACATTACAGCATACTAAAGTTAATTATTAGTAATAGAGACAAGCTCTTCACCTTTAACTTTTAAACAACATTATTAGCCGCGATTAGAACAAAAAAAAAGCTATTAACGGCCTATTATTTGCAAATAGACGGACAAACAAAATAAATAAATTGCATAATAAAAGCCTATCTTAGAATATATGTTAACTAACAGCAAAACAATTAGGTATTGTTACTACTTATAGCACAAATAGCATATAATAATAAGATATTAGAGTTTACAGGATAAACACTATTCTACGCAAACTATAGGAGACACCTAAATCTCTTTACACGCATACTTCTAAGCTAGAAGACAAAAGCAGCTATTGCAACAGCTAATAAGCTTAAAACAGTACATAAGTTACTTAAAACAACACTTAAGAAGGCTTAACGCTAAAGCATTTTATATGTTAACTAGAAACAAAAATGGCACCTTAGCTAAAAAAGGGGGATAAAGTATATTTGCTTACGAAGAATCTTTGCACTACACAACTAAACAAGGGACTTAACAATGTTAAGGTTAGACTATTTTTAATTCTAGACTAGAAGGGACTAGTTACATATACACTTAACCTCCTATAAGATGCAAAGATCTACCTAAGATTTTATATTAATATGTTAGAACTAGCAGACTTAGAGACGCTACTTTAGAAAACTTTTTACTACAAGACAGAAAAAGAAAACAAATTTAAAGTTAAGAAAATTCTTACACACTAAAATAACAGCAACAGCAAGGAATATCTAGTTAAATAGTTAAGTTACTTAGACAGCAATAATACATAGGAACTAGATACAAACCTTACGAACTGCCGTCTACACCTTGCAGAATACTACTAAGATTAGAAGCTTTTTAATAATTAAGCGGCAAGCCCTTAAAAGCACTCTAGGTGCTAGGCGAAAGGTTTAAGGCTAAACCCTTAGAGATACTAGAAAATTCTATAGTCTTCCTAGCCTTCTTACGCTCTAACTCTTTAATTTTATAAGACTTAACTGCTATTGCATCTTTTGCGTAACAGTCTAACAAATCTATCTGTAAACAAAGCTGCTCTTTATAAGCGCGCTGTATGCGCAACTCTTCTAACGCCTTTTTGTGCATTTTTATTACAGCATTTTGCGTATTACAACTTTCTTTTATGCGTGCGCGTAGCCTTTCCTTTTCTACAGCTAAACGCTTAAACTCTAACTTTATTACTTAGACGTTACACTGTTGGCCTTAACGTAAACACTTGCTATACTTTTCTAAACAAACATGTACCTTGCACACGCGCTTATTGTGCGCACAAGCAGAATATTTTTAAACTATAGCTTCTCTAAAGGAATTAATAAAGTTGTAGAGACAGTAACAGTAATTAGTACTAGTAAGAGGTTTTTGCTTAAGCATAGTAAGACAAGAACAAGGCAGCTAACACTACTTATAATAAGGGAACGGCCCTGTTATAAGCTAAGACTTTGCTACTGTTATATAACTTAAGGACAACTCACTAGAAGGAGAGGGGATAGTGTTAAGACCCAGAACTAGGACTCGTAGAGAAGTCTCTACGAAGACGTCAGTATTCTTAGACAATAGCCCGACGAGTAGCTAGCAGTTACGTAATTGCTTAGTGCTTAGTGCTCTTAGCACAACTAAGCAATACTAATTACACTGTAGGACTGCTTAGTGCTTAGTGCTCTTAGTACAACTAAGTATACTAAGCAGAGCATACACTTGTTAGTATATAGTAGTAGGCATTAAGCCTTTATAGCTTAGTGTGTTTAACTTTAAGTGCAATCTAAGGATTACCTAATTCTTAACTTCTCTGTATTATTATATTGTTCTACTAAACGTGCTAACACAACTACCTGTGCTATTACATTAATCTACTAATTGTGCTAGTATAAACCCCTTGTCTATTGCACTTACTTATTCCCTAAGAACTAACACAGATTATCTACGGACAATCTTCACACCTACCTAATACTGTAGCACAAATGCTTTAAATAACTATTACTTACTTGTTGTTGCCTAGCTAAGTAGGGTTAAGTTAATTGTATAAATATAAACTTATAATAGTGGTTTTAAACTTACTAACGCTTATTTAAAAGCTTATTTTATTAAAGTTGTATACGTTTGTTACAAGTAACAGGAAAGATTCTCTCCTTAACGTACGAGCGATAGTTAAAAGACAACCAGCCTTTACGCTAGAAGGCAATGATCCGCGCGGGGCGCCAATCACGTAATTGCTATCCTGCCAAGGCTAGCTATCTAGGATAGCTATGCATAAAGGGATAGCAGCGCTATTACATACCTCCCTCTTAGAAGGGATGTATAGGATAGCAGGACAAAGGCAACATGTATAAAGATGTAATAAATCTTATTATTATACTTGTTATAGTTAACTTAAATAGTTTATTTTCTATATAGATTATTAACTAGTTATTTTATTTTTTATAGAATTAGTATTGCTTACCTTTAGTTAATAATAATAACTTTTTTTTACTTAAGATTATTCTTACAATACTTTATAAACTACTGCTTAGCTTACTTTGCTTTAGCACAGACTAAGCCTAAAGAAGTATAGCCTAACTTTATATAATACTTTAACTACTAGAAGTTTTAGTAGATCATTTAACTAATAAGGCGCCTAATTAAAATTTATATTAGCTTTTTAAGAAAATACTTAAAATAATATAGCTTAAAGTCTAGAACTTTTTACGCTAAATTAACTAATATTAAAAAATAATAAAATACTTAACATATTTAACTTTAACACTAAAAACAACTTTAGTACTTAGGAAATTAAGAATCTTAAGTAATAAGCCGATATCTAGGCACAGTAAGGAGCTTTTATAATAAACATAAATAATTAGCTTTTAAGTTAGCTAATAGCTACTTTAAATAGATAACTTATTGCTATAAAGAAACCTAAAGTAGCACTACTTAAGAAGTATAAAAAGAAATAAAAGAAACTATAAGTATTTTTTACTTATACTAATTTATACTGCAAGTATAATAAAGTCCTTACTAATTAAGAATTTTTTTTATAGTAAGTATATATATAAAAGATAAATCTTTTAACTAAATATAACTTTATATAAATAACTACTAGTCACATTCTGACCTCTGCACCAACTCGACTACCACAGGGACTATCGCCACCAGCTCCTTTTCGACTAACGGAGGTGGCCGCTCAACGACGGTAAACGCCAGCTTCGTGATCTACCACTATAGCTTCTAGTATAGTGACTTAGTAAGGTCTAACTTTACTTAATGTAAGCTATTAGTCTTTGTGTTAAAAGAGAAGAAGAACAGTCTAAGCATTATATTGTTTGTATACGAGTTGTTTGTATGCGGTACTGTGTAGTGTAGGAAATCCTAAAGGTAAAAAGCAGCAGGCAGAAAGCTTTTATAAAGAAGTATTATAGGTTCCTGCTGCGGTAACGTATATATTCTTACCCTCCTCCTCTATCTCTATTGCAATTTTGTTGCTAGCTATAGGCTAGCAATTGCTGTTAAACACGTTTTAATTAGTATTGTTTTTTAGTACCTTTAGCAAATTTTTTTAACTCTAATTTTTGCTTAGTAGTCTAAGCTTTTCTACTCTAAGCGCTTAGCGTGTAGACCTTATCTACCTACTGTTTAAATCTCATTAACTATACATAATCTTTTTTTTTGACTTTTGCGACTAATTAGTAGAAGGTAGCTGCTTTTCACTTTTTTTGGAAACCCTATTTTAACTACAACAACAACCACCACCTTTGACACCTTAAAAATAAATATAAATAACTACTTGCTAGATATAAAATATAAAGAGGTTAAGGCTAGAATATAAGCTTTATTTACAAGTTAGACAAAGTTTAAATAAAGAATAAAATACATTTTTAAAAAGTAAACGCTAAGAACTAGGCTAAAGAGAAAATTACTTGCTAAAGGCAGACTACGTTAGTATTAGTATATATAGTAGAATTTAAGTAACTACAAGCACAGATTAATTAAAATAATAAGGTACTTTAAATAGTATTTATAGTAGGCCTAAAAGAAAATGTTAAAGAATAGCTTTATATACTATAAAAAGCCTAACATACTATACGCGCTATTTAAGCTAGCTACACGTATTAATAATAAGCTTTAAAAACAATAAAATTAAAAAAAGTACTTTTAACTTAGCCTAGCTAATATAAGAAGGCAACGCAATAAGTATAATAAAGATAGTAACGCTATTATAACTAGCAAAGTGTAAAAGAAGGCTAAAAGTAAAAATACTTAGGAGAAAAAGTAAAATAATCTCTTTAAGAAAAAATGCTTAAAGTATTATAATAATAAGGCATGTTTTTAATATAGTAATGTTAGTTACTTTACTTAAAACTATGAAAAAAAGGAAGTTAAATAAGTAGCTATTAAAATTAAAACAATTAAATAAAGGATGCTATACCTAGTTTAGATAGAACTAGATAACAACTTAAGTAACTTAGACCTTTATAAAGAAGTACGCTTAATAAAAAGCTATAAAACTATACTATAATTAAAATTAAATTATAAAGTTTTTACCTTAAGCAAACTCAAGCTACTAAATTAAAAAGTTAAGAATAAAGCTTTGCAGAAATAATTAGCTGATAACTAACATTAAGTATATAGAATAATAACGCACTACGCTAATAAATATAAAATTGAAAAAAAGATTATAATTACTAGTAAAAACGCTAAAGAAGTTAGATATTAAGTAATGTACTAATAACTCTACTTTAATAATTTAGTAGCTAAAGTTAAGGACTAAGAAGCTAGAGAAGTAGAAAGTACTAGAAAGTACAAAGAGTTATTATTAATAATATACTTTATAAATACCTTAAAATCTTTGTTACAGCGTACTTAAATAGTATACTAGTATACTTTAGTAGAACGCTTAAAGAATATATAAAGTATGTTAAAAAAGTGCTTAAGAAGTTTAAAGATTATAAGCTATACTTACAGCTAAAAAAGTGCAAATTCTATACTAAAAAGATAGAATTTCTAGGCTTTATAATATTTATAGAAAAAGTAGAGATAAACCTGGAAAATATTATAGCTATATAAAAATAGCTAATACCTAAAATAGTTAAAAACATGTAATTCTTTTTAACATATGCTAACTACTACTAAAAGTTTATTAAAAATTATTTCAAGAATACTACTCCCCTTTTAAAGATTATAAAGAAAGAAATAAGATTTAGTTAAAATAAAAAATAAAAAAAGGTATTTAACTAAATTAAATAAATATTTCTTAGTGCACCTATACTAGAGATAAATAACTTAAAAACAAAAACGCAAGTTAAGACTAATATATTAAATTATATACTTAGAGCTGTGTTGTCACAGCAGTACTTAAATAAGATATAAAAACTAGTATTCCACTAATTAAAAAAGTTCTCTAGAGAAGAACTTAACTAAAACATTTATAATAAAGAGCTACTAGAAGTAGTTAATTTTTTTAATAGTAGAAAGTCTATTTGTTAAGACTACTATACTAGATTAAGGTTTTTACTAATTACTAACACTTAGTAAGTTTTATAACAATAAAGAAACTTAACTAATATTAAGTTTAATAAGCTAAGATATTAGCTTAATTTAACTTTAAAATAAAATACTGCAATAGAACACTTAATAAAGTCGTAAATGCTCTAAGCAAGAAATTTAACTTACGCAAAGAAAGTTATATGAAACTCTATAATACTATGTTTAAAAAAAATACTAGACAGTAGTTTATGTTATAACTAGCTAGAACTAGCTAAGGTAGCTAAGGTAGCTAAGCAGGTAGAAATACTACAATAGCAGTAGCAGTAAAGAGTAGCTAACTAGTAGCTTAAGCCTTAAAAAAACAGCTTTAATAAACTACTATAAAATAAATAAAAGTACTAAAATATAGTTGAGGGAAATTAAATATATATACTTTTATATATAAACTTAAGTCTTATTAGAAAACTATAAAAGTTTCTAAAATATAAATATATTGTAATTAAAGAAATAGTTAGGTACCTAGCTAAATTGTTTGTAATACTACGCTTATAAGTAAAAGTATAAAATATATAAAGTAACTATTTAGCGTGTTACTATAACAAGTTTAAAAGATATAAACTTTACAGCTTACTATAACTTTTACAGCTACTAACAAAACTATAAAGTAGTATAATAATAAACTTTATAGTAAAGCTTTTAAAACTATTAAAACTAAAATTAGCTTAACTTTACTACTCTATCCTAGTAATTATCAATTAATTAATTAAGGTAGCAAAGTTTATAGTTATAAAAAAGGCTATTAATGTAAAAGGCTACGCCTATAAAGTTATAAAATTACTAGTATTAAAGTATATTATACCTAAAGAGTTTACTACTAATTGTAATTAACTATTTATACCTAAGTATTAAAATATATTTTTAGTAAAATTAAGTATAAGAAAAAGCTATTAACTAGCTTTTACCCTAAAATAGACAGCTAGACAAAATAAATAAACTAAACACTAGAATAGTACTTAAGAATATACGCTAACAAGCTATAAGACAACTAAGTTAAACTTTTACTAATAGCATAATTAGCTTATAATAGTACAAGGTTAGTAACTATAAAGTACTTACTACACTACGCAAACTATAGATATAAGCTAGTTACTTATTAGAATTTAAAGGATATCAAGAGTATTGCAGTAGGCGCAGATAATGAAGCCTACTTAATGTAAAAGTTATATAAAGAATCAAGTAAGAATATAGCTTATAAAAACTTTATAATAGCTAAAGTAGCTAATAAGTAAAAAATTAAAAAACGAACTTTTAAAAAGAGGGACAAAGTTTTCTTATTACAACAAAACTTAAAAACTAAGCAACTAAGTAGAAAACTAAATAACCTTTAAGTAAGATTGTTTAAAATATTAATAAAAATAAGCAATATAAACTATAAACTTTAATTATTACAAAGTATATATATCTACCTTATTTTTTACAAAAACACTCTTAGAAAAAGCATCTTTAGATGCTAAGCTAGCTACTAACATAGAACTTAAAAATAATAAGTACAAAGTTAAAAAGCTTAAGAACTTATAAAAAATTAATTGTTAGTAGATATTACTTAGTTAAGTAAAAAGAATAGCTAGAAAGCTAGAACACTTAAAAACTAAAAGAAAATTTAATAAGCTACAAGTTATAAATACTTAAGTACAATTAAGAATACTTAAAGAAGAAAGGATTAAGTTCTTTAAAAAAAAAAGTAATTAAAAAAAGATTAAAGAAAGCGTTAGCTTATAACTAGCCTAAGTTTGTTAATAGTCTAAGTAGTAATAGTTTAGTTGTTAGAAAGTTTATACTAGAGGCAAGGTTCTCTTTAGCTTGTTTCTTTACACAACTTTAAAAATTAAAATAGCAAGATTTTAATTAGGAAATAATTACTTTTATACCTTAGTCTTTAAGAGCTCTAGCTTGCTTTAAGCTAACTAAGCTTTTAAACGTGCAACTTTAAAATACTTTTTATACTTTTTATACTAAACTTTCTTTTACTTTTTTTTAAAAATAAATAAACTATACTTTGCTTTTATAGAAACGTAACTAGCGTAATAGCTAGTTATAGTATTTATAAAGTAGTAAAGGTTCTTTACTTTATACTACTTATAATAAAAAGCTATCTTTAAACTTAGCTTTTTTATATAATTAGCACGAGCATAACGCTTAGAAGTAGAGTTTTATAAGTAAGAATAGCAGGAAGACAAAACTTTAAGCATAGTTAGAAAGGCGTAAAAAGAAACAAGCATATAATATAATAAGTATACTAAGACTTTATATGCAGCTAGTAATTTAACACGCGGCATGAAAAAACAATAATTTAAGGTATTAGAATAATACGCTTAAGAGGATAGATAATGTTATAAGTAATAGGAAGAATTCTCTCCTTAACGTACAAGCAATAGTTAAAGGACAACTAGCCTTTACGCTAGAAGGCAATAATCTGCGCAGGGCGCTAATTACGTAATTACTATCCTACTAAGGCTAGCTATTTAGGATAGCTATGTATAAAGGGATAGCAGCGCTATTACATACCTCTCTCTTAGAAGAGATGTACAGGATAGCAGGACAAAGGCAACAAGTATAAGGATGTAATAAATCTTATTATTATACTTGTTATAGTTAACTTAAATAGTTTATCTCTTATACAAATTGTTGACTAGTTATTCTATTTTCTATAGAATTAGTATTGCTTACCTTTAGTTAACATTAGTAACTCTTTTTTACTTGAAATTACTCCTATAGTACCTTACAGACTACCGCTTAGCTTACCTCGCTTTAGCACGGACTAAGCCTAGAGAAGTATAGCCTAACTTTGTGTAACAACGTTGTTAGTATAGACACTATACTTAGCTTTGGTATTCTCTATTGGTATAAACTATGCACTAATTATCTCCAGATTCTCTTCAAGTATTCTCTACTTATTTCTAGCTTAATTAAAGGGTACTTTAAGCTTAAGTAATCGCGTTATAAAGCGCTTAGCATAGCACTTACTAATAGTCTTACTTTTATGAACAGCTAGTAGTTTATAAGCTATATCTACTACATTGTATAGCTAAAGCGCAAATTATAACAAATTAAAGTTAATTATGTATTAGACAATTGTCTGCTCTTCAGTAGTAGTAAGTTTTTAGATTTCTAGTTAACTTTAAGCGCGTAGAGTAATTCTATAAAGTTAGTTAAAGAACTTCTAATATTTAATATTAAAAGCTACTGTATCGTGCTGCAGAGTCTAAAATTAGCCTAGAATACTGTAAGGGGTGGCTTCAGGCAATAGTACTTGCTTTACACTACAGAAGATAGTGAGAGATAGCTCTAAAAAAGAATAACGTATGTATATTTCAAGCAATAATACCTGCAGGTCTCCTCGCAGGTAAGGAGCAGCTTATAAGCACAATTGCCCGTGGGAAAGCTAATAATAAGCAAATTTAGCGGAACTAGCTATTACACAACTATCTGTGACATGACCTCCCCCTCTTGGCTAAAGTCCTAGCAGCCCTTTAATCTAAAACCTGAAATTATGTACATAAGCAGCATAAAAGCGTGTTCTTTATGCAACTTAAGTGCGCTTAAAACGCATATTACTTATAAATTAGACGCATAGTAAGCTTTAAAGTTTAAGTTTTTATAGCGTTGTTATAGTAACTTTTAAATATTATTATTTATTTGTTAAAGTTTTTTAAAGGTAAAAGTAAAAGTATATAATTATTATAAGTAGTTTATATAAAGTAGTATTTACTATAATAATAAACTAATTTTTTAGTATATTTTTTTCAATTTTTATTTTACTTAACTTACTTAATACGTAGCTTTAGCGTACTTATTAAGCTATATAGTAATAAGTTTTCATTCTTATTATAGTCTACTATTTAAATTCTAAAGATATATCAAAAAGTTTTACTTATAAAATGCTTAGCTGTATAAGTTTAGTATACTTAGAAAAGCTATTAATTTCATTACTTTATATATAACTTGCCTACGCTGTATAGATAATATTACTAAGTAAAATTTTTTTATAAAAAGACTAAGTATTATTATAATAATTATTATGCTAAGAGTAACTATAGTAGCTATACTAAAGTAAGTTTTTAATTTTATTAACTACGCTTTAGCCAATTGAAATAAGTTTTTAAAGCACTTAATAAGCATTTAAATTATTTATATTAACTTTACACCTATTTTAATACTATAGTTATTAATGCTACTATTTTAAAAATTAACTTTACTATTATTACTACTAGCGTTAAGCTTACGCGCTGCTAGCACTAATTTAACTTTAAGCTATTTAACTACTACTATATTAATACGTACACTAGTACTGTTTTAAAAGTTTTTATTTAAGTGCTAAAAATATTTCTTTAATTTTTAAGCTTAATTTTAGTAGAGTAGTACTATATAGTAGCTACTCTTAAGTTAATTGCTAGTTATATAGCTAGAATTGCTAGTCCTACTAGTAATAATAATAACAACAATAAAAGCTTAAGTAATAATAATAAGCTACTGCTTAGGCGTAGTTTAGGCGTAGGTGGCGCTTATAATAATAGTACTAGAAGCAGTAGTAATAATGAAATAAGTAGTAGTAGTAAGAAGATTTATAATAATAAGTAAAAGTAGTTAATTTTTATACTTAAAAATTTGTATTTTTTTTAAATACTTAATTGTTGCGCCTTAAAGGCGCAGCAATAATATTAATTATACTTTTTTAGCGTACTTAAGATATAATAATTCTTGTTTATACTTGTATTTTTCAATTAGTTTTTCTATATTTTTAAAGTGTAATGCTAAAGTCTAAGCATTTTATAATTTATGCTAATTTTTTTTATGCTAATTTTTTTATTATATCTAATACTCTAGCTAGCTATTGTAAATTTGTTTTTTTTAAATGTTTTTAACTTTTTATATTTTTTGGCTTTTAAAGCTAATTTTTAGTGCTTAAGTATTATTTTCCTAGCTACTACGCAATTCTTATTATTTCAGTAAATAAATATAAAAGATATTATAAATATAATAATAAAGTAGTAGTTAAAATTAGTATGCCTACGTTTTAACTAGTCTTTATACTTAAAATAGTTTTATAAACTTGCTAAAAAGCTTTCTACTAAGTTATTAAGCTAAGCTAATATTTTTTATATAAAAATAAACTAAGTCTTTTTAGTAAAAGATTTTTAGTTTGTATTTTCTATTATAGTATTAGCGTTAGTATTCTTGTGCTACTAAGAAGTATTTTTTTACTATTATACGTGCGCTATACATGCGCTGTACTCTATTTATAACATCTATTACCTCCCTCTCTAGCCTGCTGTTCTTAAGAGGTAAAGTAAGTAATATATACTTACTATATACTATGTAAAAGAGTATTATCTTTATTAATTTGTAGATAGAGTTATTGTATGCAAATTATGCTATTAGTTAAAGTAATACTTAATTATCTTATTTTTTTAAGGCAAAGGTTTTTAAGTATAACTTGATTATTTAGTTTTAGCGTTTAATTTATTTATCTATCTGTAGGTAAAGAGCTGTGCTTAGCCTACGCTTTATTTATAATCAGTAATATAGTTTTCTCTAAAATAGTAAAATAAAAATTAATCTATAATTAAATATAATGCTTTTCTAGATTTTATTTTGTAAAATATTATGCTTAATGTGAAATTTTACAAACTATTTTGTATTTTACAATTTAATATAAGTATATAAATTGCTATTTTTAAAAAGCAGTAAATAATTACAAGGATTATATTAAATATATAACTTAAACTATTTTTTGCTAGTAGTAGCTTTATAATAAAATAAAAGCTTACTTTCCTAAAAATTTTGTTAAAAACTAGTAATAGTAATGACTAACTATATTTAATATATCTTAGAGCCTTACTTCTTTAGCATATTACACAGGTCTTTATATAATTTTAAATATCATATCTTAGCTTTAGCTAGTAATATAGCCTACTAATAAGCTTATATATTTTATATGCGCTAAAGTTACCTGCTATACACGTGTTATAATTCTATAATAGAACTTCCTACTTAATAGCTTATTCTAGTAGAATATAAATTCTGCTTTTATATTTTAGAACTTTTTTATTATTAACGCGCTATACTTACGCGCTGCTGCTGTTTTAAGTGTGTACTACTTACTTAGAGTTTTCAACTTGCTACTAAGCAAAGGCATTTTTTTATTATAACTACTGTAGTTTATTTTTTAAAGCTTTTAACTCTACTATTGCAAGCTTACTACTAACTAATACTCTAGCTAGTAAGCGTAGTACGAATAGTATGCACCTTATAGAACTAGTAGTATAAATACTTTTTATTTTATAAATATTAGCTACATACGTCTTATATGCGCCTTTCTAGCTAGGCTAAGTTATAAAACTTTATATTTTACTATACTTTACTCTTGCTAAAGATTTATTTTATAGTGTAGGTAATAGTTAAGTTAATAACAAGTTCTCTTATTTGTAATTTTCTTTTTTTAATAGTCTATTTATAAAGTTTATATGCTCTAAGTAGTGCTTAATATTCAAGTTAAAAGCCTTTAAATATAGAGCTTAGTATACTTAATACTAGTTTAGCTTATATACAGCGCGTATAAAGCGTAAGTTATTATAACATATTTATACCTAAATAGTGTGTTAAATACTTTCTATATCGTGTTACTATTTTTCAAAACTTTATATAATAGCTAAAAGTTTAAAGTTATATACTTTATAGTTTAGCTTAACGTTTTATAGTTTTTATAAGTAAAATATAATAGGATACTACTTTTTGTTCTTAAATAGTTAAATTAATATGCCTAAAATAGCAAAAGTAAAGGCATTTATTTTAACATAAATTACGTATAGGTTTTTAAAGTAGCAAGGAATAAGTATATATATAAAGCGTTGCTTTAGCTTTATAAAGGCAGCATATATATTCTTCTTCTAGTAGAATACTTGTTTTTCTTTTAGAATATTTATTAGAGACGCTGTTTTTATAGCATAGTTTTTAATAAAATACTAATAAAAGTTTATAAATTTTAAAAAAGACTGCAGCTTTTTAATACTAGTAGGTATAAGCTACTACTTGATAGTAGCAACATGCGCTAGATCTGCGCAAACACTACATCTTATAATAATAAATTTTAAAATATAAACTTTGCTTAAAGTAAATATACACTTTTGAAAATTTATATACACTTCTAATTTTTATAGAAAGTTAACTACAGTGTGTATAGTACACTAGTGTAGCGCAATATTATTCTTGTAGGTATAAATAAGAATATTATTTAAATAAAATACGTATATATAATTTAAGAACCCTCTTAAAGCTTTGTTAATATAAGCTTAGAAACTTGCTAGAGCATTTATAAGCCTGAAAAGTATAACAAGATATTTAAAATGTCTATATTATATTTTAAAAGTAGTCTTTTACTTATCTCTTGCTTTAATTCTTAGATAATAGTAGGCGTTTTTAAGATTTAATATTGTATCGTAACATACGCTTGATAGGCGGTCTAGTGTCTCTTTAATTAGAGAGAGTAGGTAATAATTTTTTATTATAATAGCGTTAAGACTCTAGTAATCTACACAAAGGCAAAGAGTCCTATTTTTTTCTAGTATAAATAGTATAGAAGTGCTTATAAGGCTAGTGCTATAGTAAAAAATTTTTAGTACTTTTTTTATATATTGATAGAGCACTTAAAGCTTATAAAAAGAGAAAGCATAAAAAAAGCTATAAAAAGATTTTTTTCTTATTAAATAAAAACTATATAATCTAAACTTTCAAATTATAAAAAGGTTTTAGCAGTATTATTGTAACGAACACGTTACAACTCTCTTATCCTCACCGTTGTCTCCGGATCTTATCTGTATCGGACCTACACCGGCCCTATCTTAGATCGCAAGTATAAAGACAGCCTAGGACTTATAGTTGCTCTGTAGATTTTTAATATCCTTTTGTACAAGGCCTATAGGTATTTTATTTAATTAAGGCTTTTTTGTAGATTACAACGCACTTCTATATGCCTTGCTGTAATCTCTTCTGCTAGTACTAATCTATAAGTCTTGCCTGCGCTGTTACATTATATTAAAAATCTTGTTCTAGCTAGTAACAGTATTTAAAATAATATTACAGCTGTTTGTTTAGACTACGCCTAAGCCTAAGCCTCTTTAGAAATAAACTAGAAGCTTTACACTATTAAGTCTAACAATACTTTAAGTAAAATCTCTTAGATCTTCTACTAACTAAAGCCTTTAGGTTTAGAACTTTTAACTTTAATAATAAGGCAAATTACTTTAAAAAAGTTGCGTAGTGCGCTAAAGTAAAAATATAGAGACTACTAACAACTTATTAGTATTTAAATTAAACGCTAATAGCTAACTAAAACAACTCTAGACCTTCTTTAAAGCCTGTCTAAAAATTAACCTACTGCTAGAGTTAACAACAATCCCTACAGAATAAAGTAACTAGCAAGCAACTGGTTATTAAAAAAAAAAAAGTAGATTTAGAGGAAGATCTTATTATACTTTACAAAGACAAAATTAACTGCTTAAATACGTAAGTTGCGTGTTTAATACAAGAAATTACGCTTTTTAGGGATATAGCTGTACTAACTACTAAAATACTACTAACAAAAATAGATATACTAACAAGCTAACTAATATAGTATATTTCTATTACTCTTAAGACCCTATATATTAAGCTTACAAAGCGCACGCCTACTATTAAAAATCTTAATAATAGAACTAACTCTACGTTCCGCCAATAGCAGGCTTTAATAAAAGACTAATTAGAAATTAACTTAGATTACTACTAGACAAAATAGGCTTATATAGCTTTTATGTAAGAATATATAACTAGTATTACAAAAGAATACTTTAAACTTTAGTACTTAGCTACTTTAGTTATAAAATAGTTTAAAAATGTAGAAGAAATAATTACGCTACTTAAATTATATTTTATATTTAGTAATAAACAGGCAGAAAGCTGTACAGCTTTCTACTGCCTAGTTATAAATAAGAAAGAAATATTTCTAGCTTTTAAAGTAAAGTTTATTAGTACTACTATTAAAAAGTCTATTTCTAAGGCAGAGTAGTTTCTCTACTTATAGAAGAAAATTACCCCTGCTTTATATGCCCTAAATTCAGGATTTAAATACCTATAAAATAATTTATTTAATAAGATAGTACAGCACCTTACTGCTTTAAATATAAAAAAACGCAATTTTCTTATTAGACTAATTATAAATAGTAAACTAGTGTATACTTTAGTGCTACTAAAAAAGCCTTACTTTTAATAATATTAGAACGCGCGGCCTTCTTACACTAGTTACTTATCTAACTTAACGCTAACCTCTACTTACGCTACTTTAAGCACAACTAGATTTCTATTTAAAACTCCTACTTTTAATAATAAGCCTCTATTAGATACTTGTTTTAAGTACAAAAAACTTAGTTACTTTATAAATAATTGTACTACTTCTTAAGTAAAAGAAATTAAGATTAAATAGGAAAAATAATCTAGAGCTATAGAACATTACTTAGACTAAGAATAGAAGAAAAACAAAAACGCCTAGGACAACACTCTAGCCTAAGCCTATATAAGTATAATCTTGCTAAAATTAATCTATTAAACTTATCTAGAGAAAAGTATTTTTAAGTTTCTACTATTCTTTGTTTAAAAGGTTACAGTGCTTAGCTATAATTATTAATTAATACTAGAGCTTAAAGTTTCTTATTTCTAAATTCTTTTATTATTTATACTTTTTTCTAATTACTTTCAGTTCTTATTTAAAGACTACTTTTTAAAGTCTTTATAAAAGAATTCTAGAGGGCAGCTGCTTTTCACTTTTTTGGAAAACCCATTTTGACTACAACAACAACCACCACCTTTGATACCTTAAAAATAAAAATAAAGTATAATTATAGATAGTAGAGCAGTAGTCTACTTAGTTAATAGCATAGATTAACTATTACTAGACATCTATTATAAGTGTAACAAGGACAAGACTATTAAAGTAAGTACTTAATCTATTTTAGTTACAAAAATAAGAAACAAGCTGCTTAAGAATATCTTACATAGCAAGGCTAGCTCTAAGACAGCTAATCTTCTGCTTAATAACATTAAGTTTGTACTGGGCTTCTACATTAATATTATATCTAAAGCAGAGCTTAAGCAAGCAGGTATTTAGTATTTAAGATCTAATTATACTATAAAATTTAAAACAATTAAGAAAAATGTTGTTTTAATTAACCTAGAGTGTTACTTTGATCTTTTAGTTGTTAAATAGAAGCAATTTCTTTATTATATTACTTAAATACTGCTAGTAAACGCTGTAGCATAATTAAGGAAGCCTTAGGTGCGCACTAATAATAAGAATCTATAGCATTAATAATTAGGACACGTAGGACAACAAGCTATTAAAACTCTGGTCTACTTAGCGTAGAACATTAAGATTACTAGCAAGAAGCTATTAGAATATAACTACTACACAATAGCGTATACTTTACAAGGAATCTTATAATAACTAAAAAAAAAATTATCTTAACTTTTTTATAAAAATTTTTAAAAGTTTTTAAATTCCTAACTAGTTAACTACTTAAGAAATAAGCACTAATTATTTAAGAAAATAACTTAGACAAGCTGTATAACTATAATATTAAGTTAAAGATACTAAACAATATTATGCCTGTAATTAAAGGCTTTACTATAAGAATTAAGAGAAAATATTAGTAGAGAAATTTGAAATTTTATTAAAATAATGATAATACTACTACACTGCCTTGAAGAGGGCAGTTAAAATATAAAATATAAGTAATAAAGAAAGAAATTATAATTAAAACGCTACTGCTATATACTTATAAGCCTAATAGCTTAGCAGAAAGAGCTAGCTAAGAGCTAATTATAAAGGCTATTAAAATGCGCATAAGGACTAATCTACTAGCTAAGCTTTTCTAGTAATTAAATATGCTGTAGCTTACTAATATAGAATAAGCCTTACTAAAATTTATAACTACTAAATCTCTAACTAAGTGCTTGAAGAATAGTTTAAAAAGTATTTTTAATACTATTAACTACTTATAATTAAATATTAGACTGCTAATCTACGCCTAGACTGGAGTAGAATTTATGCCTATAGCTGCTAAGCCTACTTATTAAATAGGGAGAAGGCAGCTAAGCGCAATTATTAAAGATTTAAGATTAATTTTTATAGCTATACCAGTTATTTAGTTAGTTATTAAGCCTCTAATGTATATATATAGGTACTAACTCTTAATTAAGTAATGACTACCTATAATATAACCTTTAATTAATAGTTGTCTTATGAAGAAAATTGCAAGAAAGAGCTTCTTAATAATTAAGTAATTAAAATTAAAAAAAATTCTTATAATAGTAAGCTAGTTAATCTAAGAAATAACTTGTAAGTCCTTTTAGCTTTTTAAAGTAAAGTAGATTAAGAAATACAGCTAACTAGTAAAAACTTTAAAATTAATCTATCTACTATCTTAAGTAGTAAGAAAGGCCTATCTACTAAGTATAAAAGTAGATTAGAAGACGCTAAGTAAATAAAGTATAAGGCTAGTGCACTATTTAGAATTTGCTTAAGTTAGTAGTAAAATACTAGTCTTACTGCTTAGAACTTACTTTTAAACTAGAAACTTTAGAGAGCAACAACGCGATTAATTATAAAGTATTTAATAATTAAACAGTAGTGCGCTTGCCTAAAAAAGCTAATTTGTTAATATCTAAAAGTAAGGAGCCTTCTTTGTATAAGCTTAATAACTTATTACTAATTTAATAGTTTAAGCCTAAAGACTTTACCGCGTTAGCTAATTATAATAAGATCTTTACTTAGAGTATACAAGTTATAGACAGCAGATTATCTTTTATTTTAAAATTCTAGGTCTTAAATAGTAAATAAAGTAAGCAATTATAAGCTTAACTTCTACTTATAAGATACATTGCTAGAATTACTAGTAAAAGCCTAAATTAGCTTAAAAATTGTTATTTTCTACTGCGTAAGCTAGGCAGTAGGCGTAAGTATAAAAACGCAACTTAAAATTTTAACAATTAACTAAAAAGTAGAAGCACAGGTAGTAATAACGTATCAATTATAAATTGGAAAAATTTATTATGAATTAATTTTTATAATACCTACCTGCTAGGTTTGTAAGCAACCTAGAAAGACTAAGTATACTACAAGACTCTTAATTATATAGTTATAGTAGCTTTATTTACTAAATATAAACTAAATATAAAAAATGCTTAACTATATTATAACAATGTACATAAACTACTAACATTATAAAAGTAGTTGCTTTAGCATTTTATAAGGGCTTTATTGAAGAATGCCTGTAAAAAAGAGATTAATTAGTTAAGTAAAAACAAGACTTAGACTAAGATATAAAAGAAGAAGTAAATAATTAACTAATACTTATAAAGTAGGTTTAGACTAATAAGATTAATTAAAATTACTTCTTGTTTAAATGTAAGTTGCAGATTGTTATAAAAAGTAATTTAGAAAAAGAACTTAATTAATTTAATATATGCTGCTACATTAGCAGCTAGGTTCTTGAAAGCAGTAATAGCTACTACTACTAAGAGTAATTTAGAGATTAAGCAATATAATAGTATAAATGTATTTCTTAATACGTTGATTATAGTAAATAACTTAGTAACTTATAAAATACTAAATAGCTTTAAGAAGCTTTGAAAGTGTATATAGCTTAACTATACACTTTATAAATTGCAAGACTTGCTACTATTATAGTTTAAAGGGTTCTTAGAATTACTAAAAAGAAAAAATTAAACTAACTACCTTACTAAAGGAGCTCTACCTATTCCTTGTTGAAGAAAGAAGGATTTTAGTTTTATTTTATATAAATAATATTCTACTGCATTTTACAAAAAATTATAACTAAAAAGATTTAAATATTTAGTTAAAGATTATAAACAAATATAAGATATAAGAATAAGAACTAGTAATATAGTTTTTTAGTATTTAAGTAATTAAAACTTGCAAGAAGTAAATAATTACTCTTATATATAATATATATATTAATAAAATTACAAAGAAGTTTAAGCTAAAAAACAGTAGCTTTCTAAAAACTCTACTGCTGTTAGAAAAGCTACTTAAGAATACTAGCAAAGAAACTAAGTAAGAAATTAAGGTCTACTAAAAAAGAGTTAAATTAGTACTATACATAGCTTTAATACTTTAAGTAAATATTACTTACTTAATCTTAAAGCTCTTACTTTTTTTTTTTTTTTTAAGGTGTCAAAGGTGGTGGTTGTTGTTGTAGTTAAAATAGAGTTTCTAAAAAAAGTAAAAAGCAGCTACCCTCTACTAATTAGTCGCAAAACAGGTTAAAAAAATTTGCTAAAGGTACTAAAAAATAACACTAATTAAAACGTGTTTAATAGTAATTGCTAGCCTATAGCTAGCAACAAGATTACAATAGAAATAAAGAAAAAGGGTAAGGACATATACGTTACTGCAGCAGGAGCCTATAATACTTTTTTATAAAAGCTCTCTACTTACTACTTTTTACCTTTAGAATTTCTTATACTATATAGTACTGTATATAAACAACTTGTATATAAATAATATAATACTTAGACTATTTTTTTTTCTTTTTAACAAGTAAAGTTAAACTTTACTAAGTTACTATACTAAAAGCTATAGTAGTAAATTACAAAGCTAGCGTTTACTATTATTAAGTAGCTACCTTTATTAGTTAAAAAGAAGCTAGTAGCAATAGTCCTTGTAGTAGTTAATTTAGTGTAGAAGTTAGAATATAACTATAGTTAAGACATTTTTAATATGTTTAGTATTATAAATGCTAAAGTTATAAAAGGCTAGTTTAGCTAGTACACTATATACACTGCGTATATTAATAGTCTAAGTATAGTAAAAGTATATTACTTTAGCAATCTCCTTCTATGTAAATACAACTTTAGTAAAAAAACTTAGAAGTAGCTTTACAAAAAGTAAAAGTATATTAAAATAGCTATAAAGTAGCTAAAATAAACTAATAAGTAGGGAGATTTTATAAGTTACTTTTAGAGATAAGAGAGCTGTGTATAAATAGTAATGCTGTTATTATTTATTTATATTTAAGAATAAGCACTAAACGCTGTAACTATAACACTGCTAGGATAGCAATAGGACAACAGAAGTTGCAGTTAGTAGTAAATAGTTAGCAGTAAATAGTTATTAGTTAAGAGAGTTAGTTAGAGGGATATTACGTATCTTTGTTTCTATTTAAACATGCGACACACTAATTGCGTGCTAGCAATACTAAACAAGGGGGCATAAGCCTAGATACTTATTGTTAGCAATAAATCTTTTTTTACTAAAAAGGTGTCTATAAAATATGTAGTTACATTAAAAGGTTGTCTTAAAAGGCTGAAGCCCTTAAAGCTCTTACACTTCTTTACAAACCTTAGTTATGATTATATAAAAGCTATTAAATAGGTAATTATGTACCTTTATTAGCTAAGATAAGATGCAATCTAATATAAGAACTACAATAGCCTAGACTTAATAGTGTAGGTAATGCTTTCTTTGCAGATAATTAAGAGACTTATTAATTATTCTATAAATATATAGCTATCTTATATAGTAGTCTAATATTTTAGAAGGCAGCTTAGTTAACTATAGTAACTACGTTAACTACTAAAGCTAAGCTGCTTGCTCTTAAGTAAACTACTAAAAAGGCTATAGCCTTTAAACGCTTTTTTTGTAAGCTATCTCTTAATTTAAGAGAAGTTTAAATAGTCTAGTATTGTACAGGTGTTAGAGTGTATGAAGACATATTGCTACGAGGGCAAGAGATCACTAGAGACTAGATTATGCGAGAACAAGGTTAGTAAGATAATGATCTTATTGTGGGTTGAGTATAAAGACTATTGGTAGAAGAAGAAGCCTATTTAATAGTACAGTGCAGGAGCTTAGCTGTGGAGTAAACAGAAAATAAAAGGTATCCCCTTTCTGTAAAATACAAAAGAGGCTATATACTTTAAAATTACGTAGTTGAGCACTAACTTAGTGTGTAGTAGGGTATTACTCTATGCACTAGCATAAAACTCCTTTTTCTATAAGCTTGGCCCTATTAAGCTCTTTACTCTGTAGAAAGAAAAAGGGAAGAAAACTAGCAGAACAAAAGAAATAAAACAAAGAAAACATAATATAATTACTTAGGTTACTGCTTAGTATTAACAGATTTTATAGCTATGTGGTGGCTACAGAATCTAGGTGTCTAGAGAGCACCTAGATTCTGTAGGCTTGGCGGTTCTCTCTCTATACACTTAACAAGGGCATATCTTTGTTATATTACTGTCTTTTACTTTTTTAAACGCCTACTCTAGTAAGGTTCTTAAATATTAGTAGTTAAAGCGCTTAGACTAAGCGTAAGTATAGTAGTAGTAGTAGTAGGAGCTTAAGTTTTAGATATTAATTAAATGTAACTATAATAAAGCTGCCTAGTTAGAGTTGTAGGTACTAGAACGTTATCTAAAATTAACGTGCTTAATTAAAAATAAATATAAAAAAGGCGCATGTGTAAAAGAAAAGAGTCTAATAGGTTTACAAAATCTAGGTGTCTAGAGAGTACTTAAAATTTGTAAGATAGGTAGCTTATATCTAGATTTTTTATAGCAAGTTACTTAATAGGCAATTAAAGGTAAAGGCAGGTATTAATAGTATTTTCTCTCCTTTTTAAGAATACTGGCTGTTCTATAGCTTATTAGTTGCTAGTTATAGTGTTATTTAAAACTGCTTAAGATTAGCAAAAGCCTATTTTAGTCTAGCGTTAATTTTTTAATTAATTATAAGAAGCTTTTTAGTAATTTAATTAGCAAGCTTGCTATAAAGAAAATGCTAAAAATTAAGCAGTCTAAAGCAGTGTGTATAGTTATTAAGCGTAGTAGACTAAAGAACATTTTAGTTAATTTTATCTTGTTCTAAATTCTTAACAATAAATTATCTGCGGCTTCGGCCTTTTAAGACAACCTTTGGATGTAACTATACATTTTGTAGACAACTTTTTAGTAAAAAAAGATTTATTGCTAACAATAGGTATCTAGGCTTATGCCCCTTTGTTTAGTATTGCTAGCACGCAATTAGTGTGTCGCATGTTTAAACAGAAACAAAGATGCGCAATATCCCTCTAACTAACTCTCTTAACTAATAACTATTTACTGCTAACTATTTACTACTAACTGCAACTTCTGTTGTCTCTGTTGCTATCCTAGCAGTATTGCAGTCGCGGCGTTTCTAGCGCCTATACTTAGATGTAAACATACAACAACAGTGTTACTATCTAAGCATAGCTCTTCTATTTCTAGAGGCAACTTACAAAATCCTCCTACTTATTAGTTTATTTTAGCTACTTAATAGCTGTTTTAACACGCTCTTGCTTTCTTATAAAGCTACTATAAAGTTTTTTTACTAAAGTTATATTTACGTAGGAAGAAATTAGTAAAATAATATACTATTACTATACTTAGACTATTAATATACGTAATATAGTTAATAGACTTGCTGCTAAATAAGCCTTTTACAACTTTTATTATAACTTTAATATTTATAATACTAGACGCATTAATAAAGTATTAATAAATAACAAAATTTAACCTCTACGTTTACTGAATTACTATAAAAGCTACTGCTAACAGCTTCTTTTTAACTAACTAAAGAGGCTATTTAATAAAATTAAACCCAGGCTTTATAATCTACTACTACAGCTTTTTATATAGTAACTTAGTAAAGTTTAACTTTACTTAATATAAGCTATTAGTCTTTATATTAAATAAGAAGAAAAATAGTTTAAGCATTATATTATTTATATGTAAGTTGTTTGTATGTAGTACTATATAGTATAAGAAATCTTAAAGGTAAAAAGTAGTAGGTAGAAAGCTTTTATAAAGTATTGTAGGCTCCTGCTGTAGTAACGTACGTGTCCTTACTCTCTTCTACCTTCTCTACTTCTATTACAATCTTATTACTAGCTATAGGCTAGCAATTGCTGTTAAACACGTTTTAATTAGTGTTGTTTTTTTATTACTTTTAGCAAATTTTCTAACTTGCGACTAATTAGTAGAGGGTAGCTGCTTTTTACTTTTTTAGAAAACCTATTTTAACTACAACAACAACCACCACCTTTAATACCTTTAAAATAAATAAAGTATCTGTAGACTAGCGCAAATTATTTTTAATTAAAAATTTTTATAAGTTTGTTGTAACATAATTCTTCTAGTAAGCAGTTAGGTTTAGTAAGTATATTAATATATTAGTTAGTAGCTTTTTTAATATAAGCAATGCTATAAGCAATAGTTAACTACTAGTTTATAGATAAACTTAATAAGCAACTTGTCCTTTTTAATCTTAGCTTAACTAAGAATACTAAGTAAACTATAGACGCTTAAGATAGTAAACCTAGCTTAGTAATAGAGATGTAAATAATGTTTAGACTAAACTTATATCTATAGTGCTTTTTAATTCTAGTAAGGCTTAAGCGCAAGAACTTCTTTGTAATTAATAAGTAAGCTAATAGTAGCTAGTTATTTATAAGAAATAGTTTGCTTAAAGTTTAATAAGCTATTAATTTTAGTGAAAAAAAACAGTTATGCTAAGGAGGTTATACTTATTTTAGAAAGCGTTATTTATATTATTTTAGCAACAGCGTCTATTCTGCGTGCTAGCGCTGTTTATGTCTTGCTATACAGCCTTCTTAAAACTCTTTAAAAGCTAGGAAGTTAGCGCTTATTTAGTATTAAGCCTTAAGTAATACGTTCTATATACTCTTTGTATCATCTGCAGCTAATAGTAGAAGCTAAAGCTTATAAAGCCCTTTTTCTTAGTAAATTTACTAGCGTTAAGTTAATGTAGCCTTTAGGCTTAAAAGCTAATACTGTTTACTTAAAGTAACTTATCTAGGCTAACTAGCGCTATCTCTCCTAGTAAAAGAACCTGCAACAGTAAGTTTTTACTAGCTGCCGCCTAATAAACTTATGCTTGCTCTTTCTATCTTTTTTATATATACTTAACAAGGGATTTTTTAGACCTCATAGTAATAAAAGATTTTAATTATAGTAGTGTGTTTCTAAGTGCGTAATTTTTACGTAGTTAAAAAAGTTATTAAAATAACATTGCTTTTAGGCTTGTTTAACTATAATATAGGAAGCTTAAAATCTGCTAAGGTTAAATAAGAGAAAGAAACATCTAGCCTAAAGAGTTTTTTGTCTTTAGAATAACTAGCTTAAAACAAGTTAAACGCCTGAAATTGTGTCTAAGCACTAAGAAAACTTATAAGAGAACGTATCTAACTTATTATTTACTAGTATGCTTATCTTTCTATATGCTTTGTAAATTTTAAGCGCTGCTTTTTTTATCTTTTTAGGAGTAAATGTTGCACGCTAGTTAAACAGCATAATCTAGCCTATCTTAGTATCTGCGCTTTCTTATTCTAGCTAATAAATTTTATCTAGGCTAGTTATCTTCTTGTAGTAGAATTTAAGAAAAAAAATTAAATCTAATTTATACGTATTTTAACTATTACTATTAGAGGTAGCAACTATATAAGACATATAACTGCCTCTTTGTCTGTTTGTAGTAAACCTTAAAAGAAGAGAATGCTTTCCTCTTCTTAAAGGATTTGCTAGTTCTTAATGCACGCATTAGTAATAGAAGTAAAATAAGTATAGTACTTTACTGGCTTCGGCCTTTTGAGACAACCTTTTGATGTGACCACACATTTTGTAGACACCTTTTTGGTAAAAAAAGATTCATTGCTAACAATAGGTATCCGGGCTCATGCCCCCTTGTTTGGCATTGCCGGCACGCAACTAGTGTGTCGCTCTAGCATGTTTAGACAGAAACAAAGATACGCAATATCTCTCTAACTAACTTTCTTAACTAATAACTATTTACTGCTATCTACAACTTTTATTATTCTATTGCTATTCTAGCAGTGTTATAGTTACGGCGTTTAGTACTTATTCTTAGATATAAATAAATAATAATAGCATTACTATTTATATATAGCTCTCTTATTTTTAAAGGCGTTATACAAAATTCTCTTGCTTATTAGTTTATTTTAGCTGCTTAATAGCTGTCTTAACACGCTTTTACTTTTTATATAGCTACTTTTAAGTTTTTCTACTAAAGTTATATTTATGCAAGAAGAAATTGCTAAAGTAATATAATTTTACTATACTTAAACTATTAATATGCATAGTGTATATAGTGCACTAGCTAAACTAGCCTTTTATAGTTTTTGTTATAACCTTAATATTTATAATACTAGACGAAAAAATATTTTGACTATAGTTATATTTTAACCTCTACACTAACTTAATTACTATAAAGACTATTACTACTAGCTCTTTTTTAACTAATAGAAGTAGCTACTTAATAATAGTAAACGCTAGCTTTATAATCTACTACTATAGCTTTTAATATAGTAACTCTATAAGATGTAACTTTACTTAATATAAGCTATTAGTCTTTCTGTTAAATAGAATAAAAAATAGTTTAAGTATTATATTATTTATATATAAGTTATTTGTATATGGTACTATATAGTGTAAGGAATCTTAAAAGTAAAAAGTAGTAAGTAAAAAGCTTTTATAAAAAAGTGTTGTAGGCTCTTACTACATTAACATACGTATTCTTACCCTTTTCTTCTATCTCTATTACAATCTTATTGCTAGCTATAAGCTAGCAATTACTATTAAACACGTTTTAATTAGTGTTGTTTTTTAGTACCTTAAGCAAATTCTTTTAACCTTAATTTTTGCTTAGTAGTTTAAGCTTTTCTACTCTAAGCGCTTAGCGCGTAGGCTTTATCTACTTACTATTTAAATCTTATTAACTACATGTAATCTTTTTTTCTAACTTTTGCGTCTACTTAGTAGAGGGTAGCTGCTTTTCACTTTTTTAGAACCCCTATTTCAAATACAACAACAACCACCACCTTTGACACCTAAAAAATAAATAGTACTTTACTAGCTTTAGCTAGTTTTGTACACATTTATTAATATAAGCTTAAAAATAAAAGCGTTTACCTATTTTAATAGTAGTACTTTTATTTTTTTACTATTCTTTTATACTTATTTGTAACTTGAACTAATTTTTCTCGATACATTTAGTTGAGTATTTTAAGATGTAAAAAAGCAATAAATTTTTGTTAAAGAAATAGTCTAGTAAAATAAAGACTTTTATAATATTATAAATTTCTTTATTATTAGCTTATTTGTTAAAGTCTTCTAAGAATTTAGTTACATCTTTTTTAGTAAAGACTAAAGTACTGTATCTTAGTTAAACTATAGACAACACTAAGTCATGCATAAATGTAGCTATAGTATTAATAACTAAGCTTAATAGTGTTAATAGTAACTTAAAACTAGCAGCTGTAGGCCTAGCAGAAGAAAGCTTTATGCCTTCTTACTTGAAACCTAACTTCTAATTCTTCTTTAACATCTATAGTATCGTAGAACTTATAAAAGTCCTTTATTTAGATAGTTATTAGTAGTTAGTTAGTAAACTAACAGACAAAGTTAAGTTTTTATGAAAAATAAGATATTTGTTTTTAAAGTCTTTGTAGTGTTAGCAGTCAGTTAGTAATATAGAAAATAAAGTATAGTTTTTAAAAAAAAACAAGATATTTATTCTTAAAATTTTTGTAGTGTTTACGTATTAGAAGTAGTTGTATAAATCCTCGCCTTTTTAGTACCCTAATCTTTTCTAGGTAGGCTCTAATTTATACTTGTGCTATCTTAGTTATTTGTAATATCTCTATTTTACTAAACAAATACCTTAAATTAGCGTTTTAGACATATTTAGTTGTAAGCGTTTAGTCTTATTCTAATTTTTGCTAAATATAACTTTTACTTTTTATTGTCAACATATATAAGCCTATCTTTATTTTATTAAATAAGTTGCTACTTTTGTTTCACTATGTAGACTTTAAGTTAGCGTTTAAATGCATGTAAGACTACCTTTATTTTACTAGATAGTTTACTACCTCTATTTTGCTAGACAAACTTTTAGTTAGCATTTATTTACGCATATTATTAGTTAGTAAATTTTTCTTTCTTTATTGTTGTAAGTGCTAACTTGAGTAATATAGTCCTTAACGTGGTCTATAGTAGAGAATAGTGCTAACCTCCTAAAAGTATATCTAGTAGTAATTCTAAGAAATCTAGTAATTAGAAAGATTGTAAAGTTCTTGTAATAATTATGCACTAGTTCCTTTATACACTAAGTAGTAGAGTATATTTTTATAGGCTTTGCTATTTATATAGGTGTTAAAGTGTATAAAGACATACTGCTACAAGGGCAAGAAATTACTAGAAACTAGATTAGACAAGAACAAGGTTAGTAAAATAATAATCTTATTATAGGTTAAGTATAAAGACTATTAGTAGAAGAAGAAGCCTATTTAATAGTACAGTGCAGGCGCTTAGCTATGGAGTAAATAGATGATGAATGGTGTCCCCTTTCCGTGAGATATGGAAGAGGCTATATACCTTGAAATTACGTGGTTAAGCACTAACTTAGTGTGCAGTAGGGTATCACCCTGTGCACTGGCACAGTATAATAATTAACAAATAATTAAGCTTATAGTTAAGAAAAAAAAGTAAATTAGCACTTATTCAAAATATGTACATATATAAAATATATAGCTATAGTAGGAATATACTAAAGGATTATTTTAGGTTAAGTACTTAGAAACAGCAATTATGCTAGTTAATAAACTAACTAAGTTACTTACTAAACAACAGTTTAAGAAGTTTAAGTAGTTTTAGCAAGTTAAGCACTCAAATAAAAGTAATAATAATTAAAAAGCAAAAAATTCATATTAAGCAGCAATATCTATATACTAGGCTAAGTCTCCTCTTAATTACTTAGTAAGAGTAGGAGATTAAAAGCTAAACTAACTAAAAAACCAAAGACTAAAACTAAAAACAAGCTTACTAGTAAGCATTAGAATTATTATAATTACTAAACTTTATTAGTAAGTCTTACTTAGCTTTTTAAGCTTTAGCAATCTTAAGCATATTATTTATTATCCTAGCTTAAATAGCTAGGGTCTGTAGGCAAGCAGCATAAAGATGTAAAGCTAATTTATTACTTTTACATATAAAATTATAAGATTATTATTTGCTTACTCTAGCGTACTTATGCCTATATTATTAATTTTTATAGCAATTAGGGCAACAATTAAAAACATAACAATATAAAGTAAAAATGAGTAGTTTTTTTAAATATATAATATTTAAATTTTTCATTCACGTAAAAAATATTACTATTACTACAATAGCTAAAGCTGTTGTTACTGTAGCTATTATAGATTATAAGCTAGCTATTAAGCAGGCTATACTATAGGTTGATAAAAGTTATATATAGTATTATAAAGCTTATATCCTTAATTAAAAGCGCTTACTAGAGTAGGAGCAAAAGTAAGTAGTAAAAGATAAGTAGTAAAACTACAAAATAATATTTTTTAAGCACAGCAATTTTTAACTAAAAGCTTCTACTTAAAAAGCTTTTTAGTAAACATAATACTACAGTTAATTTCTTTATAGCAAGTAATAATGCTGCTAAGCAGCTTATACTTATTAGCTTATTACTTATTATTATTTTATCTTTAAAATCTAGTTAGGAGTCTAAGTAAAAAGCTTAAATAGTTGAAAACCTACTTTTTTATTTTCATATATAGCTATAAAATAATTAGTAAGATTGTTATTAACAGTATAGTATATATAAAATAAGCTGGCTTCGGCCTTTTAAGACAACCTTTTAATGTGACCACACATTTTGTAGACACCTTTTTAGTAAAAAAAATTTATTGCTAACAATAGGTATCTGTGCTTATGCCCCCTTATTTAGCATTGCTGGCACGCAATTAGTGTGTCGCATATTTAGATAAAAACAAAGAAAAGCAAAACAAAGACATAAATTGCCTCCTAACTTAATACGCCCTATTTTGCCTATTTTTATTACTTTACTGCTAGTTGCTCTTAAATAAAGTAAAGCAGCAACACTATTATTACCTTGCTTGCTAACTTATAGACGCAATAATAAAAAGCCTACTTTTTTTTTGCTTTTTTCTTCTTTATTACTAATTTAACGTCTTATAATAGCTATTTAAGCTAAGTTTTAGTCTCTATACTTAGCTCTTACATAATAAATAGGAAGAGGAGGATACTAAAGCAATAAATCTTAAGTACTACGCTAGTATTAGCAAATACCCTAGAAATTGTGTATTCTTTTTACAACTAGCTAAATTAGGGCTTAACAATTTTTTTATATATAAAAATTTTATAGATAAGAAACTTATTTAAAATTTTTATAAACTTAGAAGTCTAGCTAGGTAGTTAAGCTTTAAGATACTTAAAAAATTTAGGTGTTTGCATAAGCAGTTTAAGTTAGACTAAACTAGGTGCTAAGTAAATAGTAGCAAAAGATGCTTTTTTTAAAAAAAAGCCTAGATTAAAGAGATACTTACTATAGAGGTTACACGCTATGTTGTAGTGTAGTATATTATATACAAATTGTTTGTATACAGTACTATTTAAAAGGTAAAAAGCAGTAAGTAAGAAGCAGCAGCTTTATAAAGTATTATAGGCTCCCGCTGTAGTACGTACATGTCTTTTCCCTCCTCTATTACATTATATTGTAATCTTATTGCAATCCTACTGTAATTCTATTGCTAGCTATAGGCTAGCAATCGCTGTTAAACACGTTTTAACTAGTGTTGTTTTTTAGTACCTTAGCAAATTTTTTTAACCCTAATTATTGCTTAGTGGTCTAAGCTTTCCTCCTAGAACTCATCCACCTACTGTGCGAATCTTAATAACTACACACAATCTTTTTTTTTTTACTTTTGCGACTAATTAGTAGAGGGTAGCTGCTTTTCACTTTTTTGGAAACCCTATTTTGACTACAACAACAACTACCACCTTTGACACCTTAAAAATAAATATAAAATAAGCAGCTACTATAGTAAGTGCTACTTTAATTACTAGTCTAAACCTATTTAAAGTAGCGCTTAGCGTATAAACTATTAAGTAACTTTTTTATATAGCGCTTATATAGAAGAATGTAAAGATATCATAAATCAGTAGCAATTTTTAAAGAGCTTATAAGCGCCTTTTTTTAAATAGAAAAAAGCGTGTTGCGCTTTATTGACAGCTTATTAAGCGTATATAAGTTATTACTGTTATTATATTACTATTCTCTAAACGTTACTTAAGCAGTAATTTATTTTAACTTTTAAATAAGCTTTTAAATAGTCTTGCCTTTACACTAGCTTAATTTCTTAGTTAAGCTTATAGTTTAATTAAAAGTTAAATAAAAGCTTAATAGTGTATAGAATTTAATAAGTAAGTTAATTAATTTTTAAGCTAAGCTACTAAAAGTCTTGAAGTACACGTATAGATTAAAGAGCAAAAGTAATAAACTCCTATTAATTAATAAATTAGCTGCTTACTAAATTTTATTATTAAATAAGCTTTAACGCGTGTAGTACTTTATACTTAGTACAGTTTTTATATTATTAGCGTAGGCTTTTTAAGTTATAATTACACTTTTAATAATAGCTTTTTAAATAATGCTTACGCTTATTACTATTAAGAGTAGACTACACTAAAAAGATTAGCAGCTAATTAGTAAAGGAATAGTAAAGTAATAAGGCTAACTATATTGATAGTAATAGGGATGCGTTAAAGATTAAGAAGACTTAGTAATTAATATGATAGTAAGGCTAAAGGTTTTAAAGAAGTAGTAGATGTAATTAGTATTAATATTAATTATACATAGACTAATTATGTGATATTTAAAGTCTATTTAATATTTCAATATTATAATAGAACTAAGCTGATTACTTAATTAAAACAACATAACATTATTATAATAAAGATAAAAGATTAGGTAGTAGGTTTAAAATTATAAGAGGATGTCTTAATTAACAATATTAATTTAGTAAGGATTAACTCCTTGCTTACAGCTTAGATTAATAAATTCTTACTAACCTAGGGGGTGTGTTAGAGTATTAACACGCGGATTACCCTATTAATTAGGTAATCCTAGTAAGCTGTTCACGTGACGGCCCCGCTAGCGTCTATATAAACGGGCTAGATCGTCTAATGTCTCTTTAGTAGTTATTGACACTTTGTTGTGGCACTTAGTTGATCAATACACTCACTTTCCACTCAGGTGATCAAGCAATTGCTCCTTCTCAGCTCCTACATATATATACTTCTCATAATGCCCTTAAAGCTACTAGTAACTACGTGCCTCTTTTATCTTTTTTTAAAGACTAAACTATTGCTTTACTTCAGTACGTCTTAAGCTTTTAAAGCAGGAGAGACTTACTCTGTTTATTTAGGTATCTTTATATTAATTGAAGCCTTGTATAGACCCTTAATTTTATGCTTAAAAATAGTCTTTTAGGTAAAGATTAAGTAATATACTTAGCTTAGCCTTTAAGTCTATTTATTACTTAAAAGATTCACTACTTTACATAGTAGACGTTTAATTTTCTTTTAGTTTAAGGTACTTAAGCCTAAAGACTTACTACTATTATGTAGGAGCTGAGAAAAAGCAATTGCTTAATCAATTAAGTGGGAAATAAGTGTATTGAGCAACTAAGTGCCACAACTAAGTGTTCAATAACTACTGAAGAGACTTGGGACGATCTGGTCTGTATATATAGACGCTAGCGTGGTCGTCACGTGCAGCAGCTTACCAGAATCACCTGATCACCAGGGTGATCCGCACGTTAATACTCTGACATATTACCTGAAACGCTTTTAATAATAAATCTTTTTAATATAACTTTAAGATTAAAAGATAAAAATTCTATAACCTTAGAAGCCTTTGAAATTGTAATTTCTATAAAGAAAATCTACTAGGTTTAGTAGAAAAGAGGAAAAAAATCCTTTTTGCTTATTAAAGTAAAGCCTTAGTTCCTATCTTAAAATCTAGATATCTTAGCCTAGTAAGCTAGTAAGAGAGGCTAAATTAAGTTAATATTAAAAAACTATAGCGTATAGGTTAAATAAGAGAAATTAAATGCAAAAAGAATTTTGTTCTAATTATACTACTAAATAAAATTTTTAGTCAAGTAAGATATATAGCTTTCTAGAATAAGTAATTAATAAGAAGACTAAGCCTTTGCCTTAGTACTACAGTCTAATACCTGTTTAAGCTACGTAAGACTAATATTATTATTCGTCTAGCTAGACGGCAATAAGTGGATTTAAACTTAATAAGTCTTAGAATTAAAAGTGTAACGGCGCAGGCAAGACTTACGGATCAGTATTGGCAGAAGGGATTACGGCAAGGCATATAGGAGTGCGTTGTGATCTACAAATAAGCCTTAATTTAAATAAAACACCTATAGGCCTTGTATAAAAGGATATTAAAAATCTACAGAGCAACTATAGGTCCTAAGCTGTCTTTATACCTGCGCTCTAGGCTAGGACTAGAGTAGGTTTAATACGGGTAAAATCCTAAAATAACAGTAAAGATAATAAAGTTGTAACGTGTTTATTATACTACCCCTCCCTTTTAGTAGTTAGCTAGTTCTATAGCTATATATTTTTTTTAACATGTTTATTATTTATTAATTATTAACTTTATAACGTCTTTTGTTGTTGTTGTAGACTTCTAATAAGTAGTTACTATAACTACAACTTAAAGTACTATTAGACTAGCCTTAAGCGTTTACTATTTTAATATTATAATAACACGTTGTGTTTAATTTTTTTACCTTTTTTAAAACACTACATATATATATATATATATATACTATACTACTGCGTTGCCTCTTAAAGGCTTTACTAAAGGCGTATTACTTTATCTGCTTATAGTTAGTGCGCGCCTTTACGTAAAGCATTTTTAAAGCTAAATATTAGTTTAACTTTAAAACGTCTAAGAAATACGCTTATTGCATATAGTAGAAAAAGAAGTACTTTCTTATAAGTTTAATATATCTTTTTTTTTAAACTTAAAATTAACTTAAATAAGTACTAAAGTATATTAAAAAGAAGTTTTTTAAACTTTTTACTACTATAAACCTCTTTGCTACTATAAAGTATAAAAAGAATTTAGTAACAGACTACTTTCTTACTAAAAAGTAAGTGTAGGCAGTAGCTTTTGTATTAGCTAAAAAAGTTTAAGTAATAGAAAGCTAAAAGAAAAAGCTATTTATAGCTTTAATCCTAGTTTTAACTTACTAAGTCTTTTTAAAAATTTAAGACACTATTTATTTACTAAATAGCTAAGTTGCCTTTTTAGAGGCCTTTGCTTGCTAGAGCAGAACTAGCAGTAGTAGTCTAGTTGCTTTACTAGGAGAGGAGGACAATAAGCAGCACCTTTAGAGAGAGGTAGGGGAGGAGGAGGAGAGTAGTAGACTCTCCTCTAGCTCCTCCTCTTTTTCTAAAGAGGAGGAGTAATCCTCCCTAGATCTTTAAGTAAGGGTAGGGGGTAAAAAAAGAAGTTAAAAGTAGTTTAGAGGTAGACTAGCTATTTTACTAAATCCTTATTTAAAAATTTCTTTTTTTTTTTTATATATTGTTGTCTTATAGTAAAGTTGTATTTTTTTTTTCTAGGCTATAATTTACTTTGCTAAAAACTTTTAAAAACTTAAATATATAAAGTTTTTTTTATAGAAGGCTTTAAGTTTATAAAAAGCTTTTATAAAATTTAAAGCTAAGTACTATATTAAGTCTAAGTTATGTTAAACCTAGCTAATATAGTATTTTAACTTTAAGTAATATACTTTGCTAGCAAGAATCTTATTAACTTCTTATTTTTTTATACTTTAAACTAGAGTAGAAACTAGCTTTAAAGCTTTTTATTTAAGAAGTAAGTTCTAAAAATTTTTACATAATAGTTTTAGTGCAGAAATATTATAAATTTAAAACTTTTTTAGTAACTTAAAGTAATATAAGTAGCCTACTTTCTTATAAACTTTAAAAAAAAAAATTTTTTTAGCTAATAGTTTTTAGCTTAAGTAATTTGTTGCAAAGTTCTTTATATTTAAATAAACTTTATTTTTAATATTCTAATTAATTAAGTAGTAGTAAAAATTTACTATAGTTTATATTTAATTTTAAGCTTTTTTTAAAGAGGTTTGTGCTGTTTCTTAAGCGTTATATATTTAAGTACTTATAGCTAACGCGTCTTTATAGTTTATTTTATTAGTTAAAGTAAAAGTGTTAGCTAGCTACTTTTAGTCTTAGCTCTATCTAGAATTAAATCTATAAAAAATCTAATATAAAAATATGCCTAAAGTAAAATAAAGTAAAAATATATGTGCTTTATTAATTAGAGGTAGTAGTCTACTCTAGTTATTTAAGTAGTAAGATATAAATAGCTAAAGCCTTTAGTTAATAAATTTGTTTGTAAAATCTAGCTAACTATTAGTCTCTTTATAGTAGGCTGTTAATAGTTTAACTTTAATGCTTAAGATCTAATAAAACTTAGACTAAAAACTAAATATAAACTAAGGTCTTTAATTAGAAATAATAGTATAAAGTATGTAGCTAAATTAGTATACTTATTAAATAAATAATTTAGCTATACTTCTTGCATTAATTGTCTTGTAACAGAAAATAAAAATAGCTTATTTAGATAAATAATTAATTATAACTATAATTTAGTTATAACTAGCTTTATTAAGTAAAAATTTCTTAAAGTTAATACATAAGTATTGTATTAAATAATTAAGAATAAGTAGAAAGTAAATTAACTTAAAAATTTAAGTTTTTTTTAAATATACTTTGTAATAGGCTATGTAGTTCTATATATACTTTTTATAAGTAGCCTTTATACTTTTTTAGTAATAATTTAGGGCAATTAACTAAGAAGTTTTAATAGCGCTAAAGTAAGCAGAAGAAACTTAGTTATATACTTTTTAGATTTTCTAGGTACAGAGTATAAAGTTAAGCAGTACATAAAAGTATTTTAAGTATAAAAGTAATTTATTTTTAATTTAGTACTTATTTAGTAGTAAATTATGCTTTTCTTTAAACGTAGTGTAATTTGTTTATAAGACATATTTAATTAATTATAGTAAATTTAGAGTTATAGGCTCTAAGGTAGCTTTTACTAAGCATAAAGATAAAATTTAAGCGTAGAAATAAGTAATATAAGTAAAAGAAAAGTTAAAGTTAATTTACTTGTTTAGTTAGTGCAGTCCTAGTAGAACATGTAAATAATTATTAATTTTAGTAGACTTAAAGTTTTTTATATTTTACTTATATTGTAAAAAGATATATGCGCAAGTATTATTCTTCTTAGGTGTATATTAAATATAGAAAAAAAATAGGGCAAGTTTTTTAGCTTAATATACTTGTTTAGCGTTTAGAACTTTTATAGTTATAAAGTACTTAAGTAAATAATAGTCTAAATATATCTTAATTTTAGAGTAAGCTAATACTAATTTAGCTTGCTACTTACTAAACACTATAACAATAGCAAAAAGTTCCTTATTATAAATTTTCTAATTTAATTTAGACCTAGATGCAACCTTACCAAAGAATGCTACTAAATACTATTTCTTATTTAGTTGTTTCTAAGAAAGTATGCCTATAATAACACTATTTAATATATTAGTTTCTACTTTAGTATTATATTTAGGGTTATAATAGTATAAAGTAGAAATTTTTAGTAATATAGCTTTTAACTTTCTAAAAGCCTTCTTACAATTTAAATTTTATATAAATAGCTTTAAGAAACTTTAAAGTATAAAAAGTTATTTAGTAATTTATAAATATTCTAGTATAAATTGCTAGTAGAACTTAGTAAACCTAAAAAATAATTTTATACTTATAATAGTAGTAGGTTATGCCTAGTTGTTAAAGAGTTCTACCTTGTTAGAATTTACTTCTAGCTCTTAGTTTATTAAGATATAGCTTAGGTACTTTGTTTTTGCAATATAGAAATTGCTTTTTCTAATATTAACTTAGAGGCCTACTTACTATAGTCTTTCTAGTACTTTTTGTACGTAAAGAACATATTCTAGCTTTAATTTAAAGTAGATAAGGATGTTATTTAAGTAAACTATACAAAATTTATTAAGATACTTAATTAACACATTATTTATATAACGTTAATAAGTAGTAAGGCTATTACATAATTTAAATAGTAATACTTTAAACTTATATATTTTGTATTAAGTTTAAAAAGTAGTATACTTTTTAGAATTTAGGTTTATTTAAATCTTATTAAAAGCCGCGCGTATATTTAACTTAGTAAAGAACTAGACTCTATGCGTGTAAGCTAATAGCTCATTAATATATAAAATTAATATAAGTCTTTTTAAGTAATTATATTAAGTTTACAATAATTAACACAAATTTAAATGTCTCTATTAGGCTTCTAAATATAGAAAATAGAGAAGGTAGAAAAGCAATTACTAAAATTAATATACTTTTTCTTAAGGTTATCTATTAAAGATATTTTAGTAGCTTTAAGTTTTAAAGTGCTTTACTTATATAAAGAGCTAAACTAATTTAAAAGTAGTTTAGTAAGAATAGTTTTATAGTTATATAAGTAGTATTTAAGTAGTTAGTCCACTATAGTTTTGCTAAACACGTCTTAATATAAGTAGTAAATAAATAAAAGTTAGTCCTAAATTAATTTAGTATTATTAAAATTATTAAGTTCTATATAGTCTTTTAATAAATAATTAATTTTGTAAATACTTATTATAAAAAACTTATTTTTTTTTATTTTATTAAATAATAAAAAGCATTTGCTAAAATAATAGCTATACGTAGGGTAGATTTTAACTAGATAAGATCTAGTTTAAAATTAGTAGCTTTAAAAGTAAAACAAGCTTTTAAAAGCTAAAAAAAGCTATAAATTTTTTTATATTAAAACTGTTATAAGGCTTTACTTTTTTTAGTATTTTTTTTTTAAAGCGCGTTTCTTTGCTAAATATCTTCTTCTACAACTTTATTATTAGTAAGTTCCTTTAACTATATAAAGCTAAAGAGGGCAAAGTTGTACGTAGCAGGATATCTTATAGGCTATAGAATTTAGTTCTAAACTATGTCTAGTAATAAGTTAAATTACTAAAGCTATTTAATTTTAATAATATAATATTGCGTACCTAGGTTTATAATAATAATAAAATAGTTAAGAATTTTTCTACTATTAATTTAAATGTAAAAACAAATATATTTATTTACTTTAGTTTAAATTTAGTCTCAAAATTCTTTTATAAAGACTCTAAAAAAGAGTTTTTAAATAAAAACTTAAAGTAATTAAAAAAAAGTATAACTAATAGAGGAATTTAGGAATATAAAACCTTAGGCTCTAGTATTAATTAATAATTATAGCTAGGCACTATAACTCTTTAAATAAAGAATAGTAGAAACTTAGAAATGCTTTTTTTTAAATAAGTTTAATAAGTTAATATTAGCAAGATTATACTTATGCAGGCTTAGGCTAAAGTATTATTCTAGGCGTTTTTATTTTCTTTTTATTCTTACTCTAAGTAGAGTTCTGTAGCTTCTAAGTATTTTTTTTATTTAATTTTAATCTTTCTTACTTAAGAGGTAGTACAATTACTTACAAAGTAACTAGCTTTTCTACACTTAAAACAAGTATCTAATAAAGGCTTATTATTAGAGGCTAAAGTTTTAGATAGGAACTTAAGAGTACTTAAAGTAGTAAAAGTAGGTATTAAAGGCAAATTAAATAAAAGACTATTGTAATATAGCTGTAGACTTTAATATTATTAAAAATAAAGCTTCTATAAAAGTACTAAAGTAAATACTAGTTTACTATCTATATTTAGTCTAATAAGAAAATTACGTTTTTTTATATTAAATATAGTAAAGTGTTGTACTATCTTATTAAATAAGTTATTCTATAAGTATTTAAAACTTAAATTTAGGGCGCTTAAGGCAAGAGTAATTTTTTTTTATAAGTAGAAAGACTACTCTAACTTAGAAACAGACTTTTTAATAGTAGTACTAATAAACTTTACTTTAAAAGCTAAAAATTTTTTTTTTATAACTAGGCAGTAGAAAGCTATACAGCTTTCTGCCTATTTATTACTAGATATAAAATATAATTTAAGTAGCATAATTATTTTTTCTATATTTTTCAACTATTTTAAACTAAATTAGCTAAGTACTGCAGTTTAAAGTATTCTTTTACAATACTAATAGTATATCCTTATATAAGAGCTATGTAAGTACGTTCTGTTTAGTAGTAATTTAAGTAAATCTCTAATTAGTTTTTTATTAAAGCCTACTATTAATAGAACGTAAACTTAGTTTTATTATAAAGATTTTTAATAGTAGGCATGCGCTTTGTAAGCTTAATATATAAGGTTTTAAGAGTAATAAAAATATACTATATTAGTTAGCTTATTAGTATATCTATTTTTGTTAGTAGTGTCTTAGTAGATAGTACAGCTATATTTTTAAATAGCGTAATTATTTATATTAATTGCGCAACTTGCGCATTTAAGTAGTTATTTTTATCTTTATAAAGTGCGGCTAAATCTTTCTTTAAATCTACTTTTTCTTTCTTTTTAACTTTATTTTTTTTAATAACTAGTTGTTTGCTAGTTGCTTTGTCTTATAAGAATTATTATTAACTCTAGCAGTAGGTTAATTTTTAGATAGGCTTTAAAGAGGGTTTAGAGTAGTTTTAGTTAGCTATTAGTATTTGATTTTAATATTAATAAGTTGTTAGTAGTTTCTATGTTTCTACTTTAGCGCACTCTACGCAACTTTTCCTAAAGTAATGTGCCTTATTATTAAAGTTAAAAGTTTAAAACTTAAAGGCTTTAGTTTGTAAAAGATCTAGCAGATTTTACTTAAGGTGTTATTAAACTTAATAGTGTAAAGCTTCTAGTTTATTTCTAGAGAGGCTTAGGCTTAGGCATAGTCTAAACAAATAGCTATAATATTATTTTAAATGCTATTACTAGCTAAAACAAGATTTTTAGTATAATATAACAGCGTAGGCAAGACTTACAGATTAGTATTAGTAGAAGAGATTACAGCAAGGCATATAAGAGTGCGTTGTGATCTACAAATAGGCTTTAATTTAAATAAGACACCTATAGGCCTTCTACAAAAAGATATTAAAAATCTATAGAGCAACTATAGATCCTAAGCTGTCTTTATACCTGCGCTCTAGGCTAGGACTAGATCAGGTCCGATACGGGTAAACTCCTAAGATAACGGTGAGGATAATAGACTTGTAACGTGTTCGTTACAAAAAGCTTGTAACTAAGTGTCCTACATTAATCCTAAGATTGACTAATATATAAGAGTAGGCGCTAGGTGATATCTATTAGCGCAGATGCAGGCTAAGAGTGTTATCTACTTTTACAACCTATTCTAAATAGTACTTTTCTTTTTCCCTGCTTGTATAAAGGCTTACTAAAGATTCTCTTTAATCTTCCTAGGAGGCCAAGAAGAAAGCTCTATTACGACCCAAGCCTAGAGTAGGGCACCGCTACCTTAAGTATTGACGACTGATGACTAAAGACTAAGGAATTAAGTGATAGAAGATTATGTAACTAGTTCTAAAGTCTTAGAATCCTAGAAAGTCTTAACTAGACTTCAAGATTATTAGAACTATAAACATTTTAGAATTCGAAAGAGTTCTAACTAGACTTTAATATTATTAAGACTTTAGTTTATCCTAGAATCTCTGAAAATTCTTTCTTATATAGTAATAGATAATAAGCTCTTATAGCTTATTATACTTAAGTTTATATAACGAAAGTCTTAATTCAAGAATTACTACTCAATTCTTAAGCCTTATATATTGTTATTTTAGTCTACTAATTATGCTGATTCAACTTTATACTTTTATATTATTTTACTCAATGTGCTAGTATACTAACTGTCTATTACATTCGATTATTTCCATAGACTTACTTTAGATTATTTTTTTGATAATCTTTATACTTTGAATACCTTTAAGATAAGTAATACTACTATAAATACTGTTGCTAATTCTTAAACTACCATAACAACTACTTGTGCTAATAAGTCTAACATCTACTATATTGATTGCAATAAGCTTAAAGCATAGCTATTCTAAGTTAACAAATACTTTTACATTAAAAAAACAAATATTTTGATAATAACATAGTTATATAGACCTCTATATTCCTAAAAAGAGATACTAAAAAATAAACTAACTTCATTTTATGCTGACACATAATTTTTAATATTAAAAACAATACTAACAAGAACCTTATTAGAAACATAATCATTACAAAAGAAAATAAGAAAAGAACTTTATATCTATTAAAGGCTGTTACAATAGGCTAGCAATTACCGTTGGACACGTTTTGCTAGTATCGTTTTTTAGTACCTTAGCAAATTTTTTTGATCCTAATTATCGCTCGGTGGTCTAAGCTTTTCTCCTAGAACTTATCTACCTACTGTTTAAATCTTATTAATTACATACAATTTTTTTGGGACTTTTGCAATTAATAAGTAGGGAGTAGCTGCTTTGAACTTTTTTCAAAAATCTGTTCTGACTATAACAACAACTACTACCTTTGACACCTTAAAAATAAATAGAATTAGTATAGCATTAATAATACTTAGTAAAATAAAATAAAAGTAGATAGCTTATAAGAATACAAAGCTAAAGAAGAAGAGATAGTGTTATAACTTAATTCTAGAGTAAAGCACCGCTACTTTGAGTATTAAGAACTTAGAACTAATAACTAAGGATTAAGAAATTAAGTAACAAAAGATTGTATTCCTTTCCCGCCTCTTTTTTCTCTATCGCTATTTCGACGTCATGCAACAGCTGGCCTAACTAGTTAATAGTTTCTTTACTCAGCTTATGCACGATTAACAAAAAGAGAAAGATGCTAAAGCAGAGTATTTTAAGTACTTTATTAGTATTAGCGAACACCTTGTAGATCTTGTATTCCTTCTATAACTAGCTAAGTTAATGCTTAACGATTTTTTTGTATACAGTAATATTGCGGATTCTAGAGTTATTTATTTATTTCTAAGGTATTAAAGGTGGTGGTTGTTGTTGTAGTCAAAATGGGGCTTCTAAAAAAGTGAAAAGCAGCTACTCTCTACTAATTAGTCGCAAAAGTCAAGAAAAAAAGATTGTGTGTAGTTAATAAGATTCGCACGGTAGGTAGATGAGTTCTAGGAGGAAAGCTTAGACCACCGAGCGATAATTAGGGTTGAAAAAATTTGCTAAGGTACTAAAACACGACACCAGCTGAAACGTGTCCAACGGCGATTGCCAGCCTATGGCTGGCAATAGGCTAGAGTTATTTATAAGAGATAAGATTTTATAAAGTCCTAGGACGGCTAAGTTTGTAGATGTTTACTAAATTTAAATGTCCCCATAATTAGCTTAGATTAAACTAGTTTAGCGGCTAGGTGTTAGAACGCAGCCCTGCACCACTATGCCATAACAACCACAAAAGGGTAGATATAATTAGTAAGCTACTGATTATTCCTCAGGATAGTATATATCGTCAAGGTTGCCCAAGCCTTCTCTAACACTAGGTATATAATAAAAAAGCTTCTTGTCTTTAGATAAGAGTTCAGGTTCAGAAAATACTTATTATAGAAGTTGTAAGCTAGATTACAATACAGTATATTATATGTAAATTGTTTATATACAAGGCTATATAAAATGTAAGAAGTAGTAAGTAAGAAATAGCAGCTTTAGGTTTGTAAACTATTGTAAGCTCCTGCTATAGTATCTACGTGTTCTTTCTCTCCTTTATTATATTATGTTATAATCTTATGGCAATTCTACTGTAATTCTACTGTAATTCTATTGTAATTCTACTGTAATTCTACTGTTAGCTATAGGCTGGTAATTGCCGTTAGACACGTCTTAACTAGTGTCGTTTTTAAGTACTTTAGCAATTTCATTTTACTTTAATTATTATCTAGTAGTCTAAGCTTTTCTTCTAGAGCTTATAAACTTCCTATTTAAACCTTATTAGCTACATACAAAAAAATTGATTTTTGCGATCAATTAGTAGAGGGTAGCTGCTTTTCACTTTTTTAGAACCCTATTTTAACTACAACAACAACAACAACAACAACAACCACCACCTTTGATATCTTTAATAAAAATAGATTATATAGCTAGTTTAAGAGTCTAAAAAGTCTTCAAGTCCTTAAAAAACTTTTTAATTATTAAAATTATAAGCATTTTAGAATTGTAAAAAGTCCTAACTAGACATTAGACTTATTAACACTTTAGTATATCCTAGAACTCCTAGAACTTCTTTTATATATAATAATAGGCCTTAAGCTTTTATAGCTTATTGTCTTTATCTTTATACAACTAAAGTAATTATTTAAAATTACTACTTATTTCTTAAATCTCTTGTATTATTACATTAATCTACTAATTGTGCTAACGCAACCCTGTACTATTATATCGTTCTACTAAACATGCTAGTACACCAACCATCTATCGCACTCACTCATTCCCGAGAACTAACCCTAGATCATCTTCGGACAATCTTTACAAGCTCTTCTTATCTATATTGTATATGTAAGACGCTTTAACGTAATACTACTCTATTTTCTCGCGTAGGAGATTAAAGTAGAGGCTATACTTCCTCCTTAAATTAGCCTTGTAGCATTTGTTATTAATGTCTGTTGTCTATTTTAAGATCAGCTTATTAAGGTACTAGTAGATAAAGCAATTAATCTAGTGTAATCTAATCTCTCTCCTTATAATCTATAAGGCAGACTTTCGAATTATAGCTTGTGTAGGTAGAAGGCCTTGCCTAGTAAGCTATTTAATATACTATAGGAGCTCTAGCTCCTGCTCTAAGTAGAAGGCCTATTAATTTTAAAACTTAAGGTTGCGTAAGGTTAAAACACCTTAGTATCTTTAAGAGAGCGTAGATTGTACTATATTATACTTTTCAACAAACTTTGTATATAAGAAAGATACAACTAGTGCGCGCAAATTGATTTTATTAATCGGTTTCTGGATTAGATATATGTTAGTGGAGTTATTAGGTGTTGAAAGTGGGTGTTATTTTGGTGGGGTGAGCGTTGGCCCGTCCTGCGCGTTGGCCCGTCCTGCGCGTTGGCCCGTCCACCTCGGTAAGATTGGAAATTGCCATCTCGTCCATACCTGTATATATCCACAGCCATCGCATACACAATTCAGCCATGCATGCCACCCGTTCCACACCTTCCTATTGAATGGCAGGCGCAATCCATAGCCCTTCTTGGCTACTTCCCCTCTATTGGGACATCCTCCAGTCTCCCCACCCATCTAGACATCACTCCATCTTCTTTCTTTCGAGCAACCTGTCCTTGCCTCGTCACTAATTTCATACTGAAATTCATCTTCTGCAACCCATGGAGCCTGACGTCCTCTCACAACTCAAAACGCTACTAAGCGCAGCTCCAGATCTTCGCTCACAGCTAAGCAACGTAGAGCGCCTCCAACTCAGCGGATTAGCTGAAGCTCTTAGGAACGAGTTGGAAAGACCAGATGAGGCCTTGGGGTTTGTAAAACTGGTCGTGATTCACGGATTTGGTGATCTAGCGCTAACAGCGAGTGTAACTAGCCAGGACATTATCTTGCTATCCGATTAGCTATACAATGGGGAGTTTTTGAGGCTCTGGGTGATGTTGGTGAGAAGGGGAAGTCGAGTGCGCAGATTGCTGGGGGTGCTGGGGCGGATGCGCGGCTAGTTGGTAAGAATGCTCCAGCGCGAACATATTAGGGAGGCCTCAAAATCGGCATTGACGAGGAGCTGGGGATTGCAGCTATATTTATTCCTATAAGATAGTACTAACAGAGTTTGCAGCCCGCTTCCTCCGCCACTTAGCAGCGAACGGCACAATCCGTGCAGTCGATCTAGATACCTACGCCAGCACTCGCCTCTCGGCTTCTTTGAGGCAAAAGTCTTTCAAGGATGCTATCTACTTCATGTAAGCCCTTAAACTCCCATTTACACATGCGGAATCGAGTCAATATGAGTCCTGTTACTGATGCCGCACCCGCAACAGGTTCGACGACTTTTACAACGTAGGCTGGAAAGTCCCCTCATTTCTCGACTCAATCTCTCACCGCAATCCCGCTGATATCAACAACGGCCCATTTCAGCATGCACATGGCTTCTCTAATAAATCGCTGTACACGTACTTTGATGAAGACGCAGTGATGGGAGAGCGTTTTGGCGGTATGATTCAAACGTACAACGCTGGCAAACCTTTCTTCTGGGAGGATGGGTACTACCCTTTCAAGGAGCGGTTGTTAGCAGGAGGATCGAAAACTGAAGAAGAGGTTTTGCTTGTAGATATTGGAGGTGGAGATGCGGGGGACTTGGGCCTGTTGCGGAAAGCACTTGGAGAAGATGTCAAGGGTCGGCTTGTTTTGCAGGAGTTGAAGCATATTGTTGAGAGGAGTAAGGAAGACGGGTTTGAAGCGCATGTGGGTGATTGGAATGAAGTACAGCCGATTAAAGGTACGTTTCTAAATCCGTACCACTACACCATGGATACTAAATGACTGTGTTTCACAGGAGCAAGAGCATACATGCTCCAACATATCCTCCATGACTTTAGCAGCGACGATGAATGCCGTCGCATAATCCGCAACATTGTTCCTGCTATGAAGCCCGGGTATTCAAAGCTACTCATCAAAGAGCTTCTCGTGCCCGATCGCAATGCACCATGGGCGTTTACAGCGCTCGATGTCAACGTAATGCAATCACTCTCCGGTCAAGAGCGAACCGAATCGCAATTTCGCGAGCTCCTTGAGTCTGTTGGACTCAAGATTGAGGGTATTTGGGGCCATGAGAATGCGTTGGATGTTGTCATTGAAGCTTCTTTGTCGTAGAGTATCAGGCAACTTGCTCAATCACGGGTAGACAGTACTTCATACAGTATAGCATTCTTCTCCCCGGTCTCTTCCGTATCTACTCCCTTCCAAGTCTCCACATCCCCTACAAACCCATTCTCATCTACTTTCCAATCACCTCTATCCACTATGCCCGGCTAGTTTTCTAACACTCCCGCGAGCCCCTAGGACTAAAGGTCCTTACGAGACTGACACCCGGGTTGACACAATTCAGTAAAGCTGTCTGTACCAGGCCCTTTCATGCTCCTCGCAAAAACTTAACTCAAAACTCCTCTTTGCAAACCCGTTCCCGCTAGTAGCAAAAAGCAAGATAAACAAACAACTGGTCTTCTGACCTCTGGTGATCGGTAGGCATGAGATGTAAGCCAGAAGGTCAAATCCTGACATCACGATACTCAAAAGAATTCGTTACCCAAGTGTCTATACTTTGCGAAGTCTAGGTCGCGTCTTCGAAGAAGTTGAATTTTGATTGGAAGAGTAGGACAGGTGGGATTTCTTCTGTATCTTTGGGCGTGTAAGATCGGTAAGGCTGGTCTAGACAGTCTGATTAGGTGATGACCTTGAAACCTAGAGCATTCATTTTGAAATGTGGGCGACGGACGCGGAAGAGAAAGTTGTAGGCGAATCTCTGCAGCAGTTTTGTCATGTTGTGTATGTTGTTGTCGAGCAGACCGTATACCAGCTGGCTGGCTTTTGTTACCGTGCCAGCTGCAGGCATGCTGTTATCAATTGCCTCGACGAGCTTGTCCCAGATATCAAGGTTCTTCTTCATGATTATGTCGTTGTTCAGAACGAGGACCCAATGCAAATAATTCTCCTGATTCTCAAGTAGCTTAGGTCATTCTTCCCCAATCTTACCTCCATCTTCTGGTACGGCCTGTTTAGTGAGAGAGCCAGAATACAAGGACGGTCTTTAAGGGATCCCATGTCCGATCACTAATGTCTTCCTTGAAGTTGTTCATCTCCTTCCCTTGTCAGCTACTCATGTCTGCAGAATCCATCCTGGCTGGTTCTTGCTGTATCCAGCTCACCAATCTCCCTTCTACTGGAGTTGGTTTGACTAGGTAATCTTCCACTGCCATGCGTTTCTCTCGTCGTTGTTCAAGGGAAAGCATGGTACCCTTGACGAATTTGGCCCCGAAGCTAGGATTGACGGCGAACATTACTGTCCAGAGCGCCAAATTTCTCTGATCAACGACTGAAGCGTCACTCCAACTCCGAACTATGCAGTCCTCGAAGGCGCTCTGTAATTCGCTACCACTGGTGTGGTGAAAGACGTGCCGGAGGATCTTTGCTGAGAGATTCGGCTGCTCGAACGGGCGTGCGAAGGCGGCGAACAGGCGTTTCATAGCATAATTCTAGAAACTGGGCACTTTCAGCTTACTGCCTAAGTGCCAGGCCATCACTGCAGCTTTTATCGTCCAGTCCATAGCTGCGCCATTTTCAATACGAAGAGCGTTTTCCAGCAACGAGTTCTGGTAACGGTTTAGTGGAGTGACTGGATGGCGCATTTCGGTATACCCGCCAGTATATAACCATTGCACAAATAGACCAACTGCGTTGAGAGTGTGAGGTCTTGGGATCCATAACTGGTGCGGCCTTGCCTTCGCTCGGGCAGTGCGTGGCGGCGTAGTTGGAGGTAGAGACTGAACATAGCAGCTCATAGGGTATGTAAATAGAACAGCGACTACTGGCACAAGGACTTAGGCATATATTGATGGCCCGAAAATTGCGTGCGCTGTCGTTAGTGGTCAGCGGGTAGTCGTATAGAATGAAAATGCCATGTACAAGGTGATGAGATGCTTTGCCTGCGGACAAGGGTCTAGCGCAGGCGGTTCATCTCCCGTAGCCGACATCTTGTCGTGGGTTCTCTTGAATGCCATGCTGTTGTTCGAGTCTGATCTTAGGTTGATTGTAGATGTTGGGAGTGATAGTGTTCGAGAAGTGGTATAAATACGGGGGCTTTAAGCGTCGGGGAGTATCCGGAGTTCTATCTCTTACTTGCTTGTCAAGATGTGCTTTGGCTCACCTTCACCTCAAAGGTAGCATTTGCAACACCTTCACCCGGGTTGACGCCGACTAAAGTCTGTCAAAGTCCTGATGCGCAGAGACACGACATCTTACTCCCGCTTCTACATTTTTCCTCTCTCAACCATCTAGTAGGTCACAAGAGACATGATCTCCGTGCTCCGTACTTCTGTCATGGACATACAGCGGTCCGCGTCATCCGCAGATCTTGCATGACTGGCGGCTGGATTTGTCGTTCGTTGTTCCGCCACCGTGTTCAGTGTACACGCATTAGTATGTTCGCTGGCAAGAACGTCAGCGATGATGACAAACGGGTCTGGGCCTATATTGTCATACAGGCGAGGGAGTTTTTCGAGCTCCAAAACGTGGAACTGCGTGGTGATAAATAGAGCATAACTTTGTTTTCCACAGCTGCTGTATCGCCAGCCCTTTGAATCAGAGATTGTAAGGAAAAAGCCTAGTGAGTGTGATGGCAGGATAACTGAAGGGTGATCCTATAAGTGATGGTGATAGTAGCAGTGGTATCGTCCACTTGATGACATTGGGCGCAATAAAGACGTACTTGATGACCCTTCGTAGGTCGATCTCGAACCGTTGTGCGAACTTCAGATTATCGCGTTAGTACTTGAATATTTGCGCAAACCAAAGAAGTAGTTATGGTATAGCTGATGATACTTGTAACCCAATGGTTGTGCAGTTCAACCGCCCCCCAACGCGCCAAGCCCCAAACACATGACCGCGCGCATTCTCCCACCCCACCAAAAGTCACACCAGTACAACCCTCATTTCCTCATTTCGAAATCAAATCTCCAGAAAACAAGCTTCTCTCAACAATCGCATCACCCATCCAACCATCGTTTCAACCCCAGCCTCACCGCCAAAACAGTCGGCATCCCAGCCACGCCAGCCCCTCCAACCATGGACGCGACCCAACCACCCTCTCGGCGCACGCACCCGGCCACGTCTGTACAAAAGTTGCTGCATGCCATAAGCAGAGAACGACCCTACTTGGCCTGCAGACTTCTCCGTTGATATTATTAACTCGACATCACACCCTCAATTCAACACTCTACCAAACTTTTCTGTGTTGTTGTTCGGGTTTACCACCACCATCCTTGACATTAAGCACTACGGGATATCCAAACCTCACTACTGAAGCGTTGCTTGGACGATAACCAAGCTTGGGCCGACCGACCAACACCACTGCATTCTACAAACCCCATCTGTTGTTTGCACTGAAGCAATAGTGCGCATACAATAACTTATCTACTACCACGACATCTTAACTGACTTTTGATACAGAGAGCATCCTGAAGACTATCACATCGCATAACACCACCAACGAGACCCCCTCGTTCCACTACCACAACAACCGCAACCATGCAGCGCAACATCGTCATCTTCCTCATCATCCTCATCCTCTTCATCCTCATCGCCGCCATCGCCTACCTGATCTACTACCTACAAACCCGCATGGCCGTCGGCGGAACTGCGTCTTCCGTCTCGGACATGACTGAGAACGCCTAGGGCCTAGACACGCATACAACACAATGATATAACAAGAAGGGGAAAAGAAAAAAAAAAGAGACGATAATATTTTTTAACGAACGACACGATAATATACAACACAAGAATGGGACATGTGCATAGGCATGATTTTGATACTTTGCATGGCACTGGCGTTAATTGCGACTGCATGGATATGCAATTTGCAATTGGAGTTTTACAATGTTTGTTTGATTGTTGGATGGATGGATGGCTTTGGCCCACCAACGAACAAGGGAATACGTGCGATTATTGGGGGCAGGATGAAAGATGATGCGATTGAAGCGGCCTGTGTTGGCTTTGAAATGGGCTTTCGGATACCCGCAACGTGATAACGTTAGTTGTTGTGATATTGTATATATATTTGTTTGCTGAAGGATGCAAGTTGCAAATCAAACTTGCCTCACTACTGTTGTCTGAACTGCTTAGTTTGTGGAAGTAGTCATCTGGGCTCAAATTTCATGGCAGAGATAGATGGTTCTTTAATTTCAGCCTAGTAAAACTATGCGCCCGCAATGATGTAGTTACGGACTTCTTGTACCAGGTGGTTGCACGTTGTCACCTGGAGATGTGTAGATGTTATGAATTCCAATGGTTATAGATATAAACTTCAAAGCTTAAATAGTTTCGTCAAATCAATGAACCTCGTTTGTTTCCACCACCAAAAAATACACCCGAAACCTATTTAATAAAAAAGCAGCCGCGGTAATACACCCAGTGCTTATACACCGTACCCAGCAGGTAGATGTAACAAAGTCGCAGGAGATGAAGATGAAAACTGCTCTGCAGGTGTCAATGGAGACACATCGAATGATTTGAGAAATGGCATAGGCGATGTGAAGGGTGACACTGTGAAGAACAGAGTGCTTTAGGCAGCTTGTGTTGATTGACATGGCAGGCGTAAAAGTCAGTTCGAACTCGACTGCTCAACAACCTTTTTGACGGCGAAATCAGTTGCATATACTACTCGACTCGAAGCGGATTAATGGTTTGCCATGACAATGTCGTTGTTATCATCACCATCGTTGCCATTTAGAGGCCCATCTCCCTGGTCAGTAAAGACTAGGTGGCTCTCATAATATACAAGCATCTGCAACGTGTTAGTCGAGTGGATGGAGCTACAAACATGGAAACTTGCCTTTTGTGGACACTTTTGATAGACGTGTTTGAGAGGATGCTGTGTTTTTTGTCCATTCGTCCACACGAGGTATGCAAATTTCTCAGACTCGCCCGTCTTGGGGTTCTTCGTTTGCTCTACTGTGTCAATCTCGCTGACATCGTGTTCCCACGAGCCTGGGGGTGGACTCCATTGCGCCACTCTTTTCTCTTCCTTGGCTGACTTTGCACGCTTAGTGCTGGACGCGGGGGTCCCGGATTCGGATTTGACGCCAGCGGTTGATGGTCGTCCCTTGCGCTTCTGACCCTTGGGTTCTGGTCGGCCTCCGATTTTCTTGAAGTACTCGTTCATCACGTCGATGGCTCCTTCCCTGCGATTGTCAGTCTTGACCCCACTGTATGGAGCAATGTTGCAGCGTACATGTTCTCTTCGGATTCCCACGTCCGATCCTTAACATCATCGTAGCCTTCCCATTTAACATCGAACTGGAGGACGCCCTGCTGCTGTCAGTGTTCGCGCGTGAGGAGCGGGTGGAAGTTTGCACATACCTTCTGGAATCGGTGGCCGTAAATTGCTTCGACGATGTATCTGTCGCATTTTCAGCACTATGCAATCCATGTGAGTATGAACATGCGCTTACTCGTCCTCTCCAGCCTCACTGCCATCCTCTTCGTCTTCTGTAGGATCTTCAACGGGCTGCTTTCCCTTTCCCTTTTCGGTTGCTTGCGCGGGGACGTCTGTGCCATCCGAGGACTCGTGGTCGCTGAGAGCAGCTGTGCGACTTAGCTGATGTACATTACGCGTGGGGTGAACGCGTGAGCAGATGGGCGCGACTCACGAGGCATCTTGGAACGCGGTCGCTAGTGATGACGGAGGAAGATGTCAGACGTGGATAGCTTCATGGAGCTCGAGGTGATTCGGATAAGCGCAATTGTGTTTACGCGCTATGTGGGCGGTGATGGTGATGGTGGTGGTGGTGATGGTGGTGGTGGCAGCTTGGGGAAGTAAGCGTTAGGGTAGTAATTCAACGGAAGGCGCGTTCGCGACTCGCGGCCGTGCACCCAGATGCCAAGCCCTTCTGGGGAAATTTCGAGACTGACATGGCAGCTGTTTGCATATACCCCACCACCCCTCACTACTAAACATATCCGGGATTCTCTCCTAGTGTGTATTTGGAGCTTGACTGGTCTTCGGCTTCTTGAATTTGTTTCTTCCGCGGGCATTTCTTCACCATGGCGATGCGTAAGTTGTGCAGGCTGCAACAGCTCCAATGCCCCCAAAACTTTCGACACACGTGAGAAGAGCATGCTGACTCTGATGAACTGCAGAGGTCGATCTTTCCAACGGTATGCGTCTGAATCTACGACGAGAGTATCACGAATCATGCACGGATAACGACTGACAAATCGGTTTATAGCGCAGGTGATGAAGGATGAAGCGGGCAGGCCGTTTATCATTGTCAGAGAGTATGTGGAATGCTCTAAATAGACCTCAAAAGTCTAGTAAGATGCAGCTGCTAATACTGGGACAGTCAAGGCAAGAAGCAGAGGCAACACGGCAACGATGCGGTCAAGTCCCACATTCTGGCGGCCAAGACGGTCGCGAACATCGTCAAGAGCTCTCTGGTAGGCAGCCTTGTCGGAATTGAGCAAGCCAGGACACAGACTCATAAATTGTAGGGACCGCGAGGACTAGACAAGATCCTAATTTCACCCGACGGAGATATTACCGTCACAAATGACGGCGCCACCATTCTCTCTCAGATGGAAATCTCAAACCACGTCGCGAAGCTGCTAGTCGAGCTATCCAAGTCACAAGACGACGAAATTGGCGACGGAACCACGGGTGTCGTAGTGTTGGCAGGCGCACTACTCGAACAGGCAGCGGACCTCATCGACAAGGGCATCCACCCCATCAGGATAGCAGACGGTTACGACCAGGCTTGCGAAGTTGCTGTGGCCAAGTTGGACGAGGTCAGCGACGAGATCAACTTCTCCAAGGACAACACGGAAGAGCTGTTCAGGGTTGCCAAGACAAGTTTGGGTAGCAAGATCGTCTCCAAGGCGCACGACCAGTTCGCCAACATCGCCGTAGATGCCGTACTTTCCGTCGCTGATCTCGAGCGGAAAGACGTTGATTTTGAGCTCATCAAGGTTGACGGCAAGGTTGGTGGGTCGCTCGAGGACACATTACTTGTCAAGGGTGTTATAATAGACAAGGACTTTTCGCATCCCCAGATGCCCTCAGAGGTCAAGGACGCCAAACTCGCCATCCTCACATGTGCATTCGAGCCACCCAAGCCCAAGACCAAGCACAAGTTGGATATCACCACCGTGGAGGAGTTCAAGAAGTTGCAGAACTACGAGTCGAACAAGTTCGCCGAGATGATTGAGCAGATCAAGAACACAGGCGCCAACGTTGTAATATGTCAATGGGGTTTCGACGATGAGGCCAACCACCTTCTTCTCACAAACAAGCTGCCCGCTGTACGGTGGGTAGGAGGCCCAGAGATCGAACTGATTGCCATCGCGACCAACGGACGCATCGTACCACGTTTCGAGGACCTCAGCGCGGCGAAGCTAGGAAGCGCAGGCATTGTACGGGAACTCACATTCGGAACTACGCGAGACAAGATGCTGGTCATCGAGGAATGTGCCAACACCAGAGCCGTCACAGTCTTCGTTCGAGGCAGCAACAAGATGATCATCGACGAGGCCAAGCGGTCGCTACACGATGCCCTCTGTGTCGTCCGAAACCTTGTGCGAGACAACCGTATCGTGTACGGCGGAGGTGCTGCCGAAGTAGCATGCTCACTTGCAGTCGAGGACGCGGCAGTCAAAGTAAATACGAATCAACGCACATGCGGCCACAGTAACTGATCCTCTGCAGAGCCCTGGTCTAGAGCAATACGCTATGCGCGCCTTTGCTGATGCCCTTGACGCGGTCCCCATGGCGCTGGCTGAGAACTCGGGTCTCAGCCCCATCGAAACTCTAGCTAACATCAAGTCCCGACAAGCCAAGGAGAAGAACTTCAGGTTAGGTGTCGACTGCATGCAAACGGGAAGCAACGGTAAGTGCACACCTCACTCTTTGGTATCCAACCATTTTCCCCACGTCTCTTTGCATCATCCCCACTTGCCTCACCGCTACCAAGAATAGCTGCATGCGGACTGTCTCCGGGAGACCCGAGACCTGCAGTGCTTACAGCTTCCCACATCCAACGCCCCCGTGGCGTGGGGTGTATCCCCCACGTGGCGCAACTTGCTGCGCTGGCATGAAGGCAACTACTAGTGGACATGAGCAGGAGTCATCTGAGACCTTTGCTTTGCTGTCACTATTATGCACAATGTCATGGGCTACATTGGGGGGCTGAACTATCGAAGATCGTGCTAACGTGGCGTTATTGCAGACATGAAGGAGCACTTTGTGATCGATCCCTTGATCTCGAAGCGGCAACAACTGTTGCTCGCTACACAACTGTGCCGTATGGTACTCAAGGTACGTATCGTAACTTTTCCCTTGTATCGTAATATATCGCCGCGTGTTGCACCGCACACCGCTTGGTGTCATTCCCTTTCCCGCCATCCCTTCCGCTCCCTTCCGTGCAACTTCGCTTTGCTCAGCTTTCTCCCTCGCGTTCCTTCTCTGGATCGAAGGCAAGGTCGGGGAAGCGGGGAAGCGAGATCAAGGACGCACGGGTGCTTTGAATGCAGGTTTGCATTGTTCGTTACACGCGACAAGGCGCACCTTCACTCTGTGTTACACCAATCATCCTCACCGCCAGTGCTTGTTGCAAACATAACTAACAACGCCGCACAGGTCAACAACGTGATCATTGCTGGAAACGACGACCAGGACTTCTAAACGCCTCTTATGCCACCACGCCGTCCCTGTCACACCGATTGATCTGTGCGACCGCGCATGTAGCGAGGCGCAGGGGCTCGTTGAATGGCAACGTGAAGAAGCCATGTCTAAGGTGTTAATACTCATAGACTATCCAAAGTAAAATCAATACAAGCATCTTGATGCTATCATGTGTATTGCATAGTATATTGAGTGTATATGCTTCGGCTTTATGGGTATAAGAGTCGCCATAACGCTGCGCATCATCTTGGCATCAGCACGATTACCTTCTGACGTGAAGCACAATCTTTGGACCCTACAATCATCGCCAAACGAACTCGAAAATGTTTCCGCACGCGAATCCTCTTGCAACTCTTCCCGTGTCCCACCCTAGACATGCACCCTTACTGACAACGCCTAATGCTAGTGACAGAAATACGGCCAGGGCCATTACTCGAAAGGGAGCATTTACCTCAAGGAATTCGACAAGAAAGATGTTCGAAGGCCTGTGAATCGATGCTTGATACCTGGATGCGTGGTTATGCAATGGTAGTGGGAAAGGTTTAGCAACGGCCGAGGATTCAAATTTTGAACTTGGCCAGGGTTGTATTACAGTCGGAATGATGAGGTGTATATCAAAGACTTTGATAGTTGTCTTAACAGTACGAAGAACTTGACATGATAATTTGGAAAAAATGGGAAAGAAATATGTTGATTGCCATGCCTGTCAGCCGAAATGGTGCGTTTTCTCCCACACATGCACCATGTTCAAAATACAACGATGCATGGCAACATAAGCCACTACAAACGAAGTCAGTTCTTCGTCCTTGAAGAAATTGAGTCGTCATTTCTGACGTTGCCAGAATAAAGAGAGCGTTGCACAACACTCTGTTGATATTATGGTAGTCCTTGTGAAATATCAGCATGCCACGGTGTGCCCAGGAACTCAACACCACCAACACCTCCTTCTCAGTACTACTACTACTACTACTACTACAGAAAATAGCAGCAAAAAAAGGAAGCCCGACGTGGGGGTCTATGGAGTGTTAGAAATCGTTCTCGAATGGTGGATTTCGCAAAGGTACTACTAACCGAACCCACAACCTTGAGATGACCAATCGAGTCTAATTAGGACGTGAAAGCTAAGAGTCTCACGCTCTACCGATTGAGCTAGCCGGGCTGGTTTTGTTGTCATGAGATCTATATTAGACATGTTTTCTAAATATAACTGAGATTGTCGTGAGAAGCACGAGATTCTCAAGAACCATGTTATCGTTAATATCCAAGGATGGAAGTGGAAACAGAGCGGAGGCTTACTATCATGGTTTTTTTAAAATAAAGCCGACAAAATGTTATATTCGACGGTAGGTATCATCTCGGCAAGTCACATTACTCATACAAAAGACGACGCTCCAAACCCACCCCCCCC
>WBOK01000251.1:0-110091 GCA_009289805.1 Alternaria gansuensis | reverse complement strand
GGGGGGGTGGGGGGCTCAGCGTTACATTTAAGAACTTTACGGTTCGGGGTGATTTTGCTTGCCAATGCCGCCGCTTTGTATCAACTATCAAAGAACTCTATTTTAGTAAACTTCTCGAAAATACTCACATCGGTGCGCGATGTCGTATTTTGGTTACCATCCACTTCATCATCTACCGTTACTGCGATAACGCAGAGCAACGAGCTACGTACGACTTCCGCAATCCACTCGGAGTGATATGAAAAGATCCGCGCAAGTGCCCACGTCACAAAAGCGGGACTCTTGGTCGGGGATGTGTGTTGGGGGGGGGGAGTGTGGTTAGTTGCTCGATTTCAACTAAGCCACCTCCCGATCACTAGTAGCTCTCCCGCCTGCTCAAACGTTCCACCAAGCTGTTGGCCAGAATTTTTTTTCCTATGAAAGCTAGTCGCGATTGATGAGCTACAACCATTGTCTGTGCCTGACCCCATCATGCCTCTATGACGCACAACAGCCGCGTTTTCTCCTTCACTGTCGTCGATGGCCTTGCACAGACATTGCAAACAACTCTCTCATCTAGTATCGGGAGGATGCACTTGGCTCCAGCGGTTACCTATTGGTTGTAGATACAATAGATGCCGACGTCCCATGAACAGCGCTTGCGGCACCAACAAGCACCAACAAGCACCATGATAGCAGCGGGATATATCAGGCAACTTCTATCGTCGAGTCTGTGATAGTATCAGTGTGTTTTCTACATTTAGCCATCGCTTGTCCAACACCAACATCACAAATTCAGCTAGGCAACGGCGTACTGAGACACAGAATAGTCACCAGGGTAGTCCGTACCGTGTGTGATCCGATTTCGATATTAATTGGTCAATTCATTGTGATCATGGCGCCCTTCTAATTGTGACTGCAACGTGCCTGTATGCAATGCACAAACTGACCGACTAAAGCTCAGCGGACAGCACAGCGAAAGAGTACGTTTTCAACACCATCTACTTGCCATTCTGGTTAAAATTCATACTATACCCCCCACTCTTCTCATCTTTTGTAAATTGAAAGTTCTCCGTACTCAGCCCAAACGGCTTCAGAATCCCATTCCCAAGTTGTTTAAGCTTGCCCATCATATCCGCCATCTCCGCATTCTTCGCTTCATCTAGCTGCATCGGAAGCTTCTTCAATGCTGCTTGTACGGCTTTCTGGTCGAGGCTGGAGAGTTGATGCGGCGGCTTAGAAAGTGCTTGATAGTCTTCCAGTGAGCCCTGTAAAGATGCCCAGCCACCAACTTCATGGCGGGCTTTTGCGCGGCGGAGAAGAGCTTTTGTGCGGAGTTTGTGGACGTCGTTTATTGTACGGTTGGTGCGGGTGAGGGCGTCGAGGTAGAGTTCGGTTGTGTCGTCGATTTCGGCGATTGCGCCACCGCCTGTCGCTTCTTTGTCGCCATCTTTCCCCGAGTTTTTCTGCACTGGGGGGTCTATTCGGTCTAGGGCTTCTAGCGCTTGTGTTGCTGATTCTACGGCTTGTTTCCACTCTTCTAACTTCAAGTGGCATGCTGCGATGTTCGACCGCAGGACCGCGATATCATATTCGAGGTATGATGGACATACCGCTAGAGCTTTCTCGTAGCCTTGTATCGCGCCATTGTATTCGCCTGATGTGAAGGTTTTGTTCGCTGAAGCTTTCTCGGTGTTCGACTCGTCAAGTAGCTTTTTCTCTTCGTCTGGGAGGAATATCTCTGGTGTTGGGGTTCCGATCATAGGTGCCTGAGTTTTCGCTATTGTTTCGTCTTGTGTTGCCATGATCGCGCGTTGTCAACGATGCCTGCGGATGCGCGTATAGATTTGTTTTCGAGCTGACGTCTGTGGATGGAGGTCCGACTACCTAGCGTGCCTCGGCCACGTGGGGGTAAACATTCACACAGCCCCAACTTTCTACAACATCCATTGGATTCCCAAAACGTTCTGCAAAACCTCAAAAGTTTGCATGAAAATCGCCTAGATCCTTCCAAAATGAGCTCTACGTATGTGCCAGCCCCAATCTAGCGCGAAGCCATGCTGATCGTCTGCAGTACAACCCCACCACCCCGCATCCGGGCAGCGCTCTTCGATATGGACGGCCTCCTCATTGATTCCGAAGACCTCTACAGCATAGTAACAAACACCATCCTCGAACGCTACAAACGCCCTCCCCTCCCCTGGTCAGTAAAGGCCCAACTCCAAGGCCGCCCCGGCCCCCAAGCGAGCAAGATCTTCCACGACTGGGCCCAACTGCCCATATCGCACGAGCAATTCCTCAAAGAGCAAAAGGAACTACAGACGAACTTATTCACCCGCTGCAAACCATTACCTGGTGTTATGGACTTGCTCGCTGGGCTAAAGAGCAGAGGCGTACACATGGCGCTAGCGACGAGTAGTCACAAGGGCAACTTTGAACTCAAGAGTAAACATCTGGGGGATTTGTTCAAAAACTTTGCGCCAGAACATCAGGTGCTGGGTGACGACCCTAGGATACCTCCTGGTCGTGGTAAACCCGCGCCGGATATCTACCTCCTCGCTCTCTCTACACTCAACAAGACGGTTGAAGCGGAGGGTCAACCACATATACAACCAGAGGAATGCCTTGTATTTGAAGACAGCGTGCCAGGAGTGGAGTCGGGAAGGAGAGCAGGTATGCAAGTAGTTTGGTGTCCGCATCCGGAGCTACTTGTTGAATACAAGGATAGGGAAAAGGAAGTGTTGGCAGGGTTGACGGGAGAGCATATTGAGGATGATGAGAAACAGTTGCAGAAGACTGAGTTCGAGGTTGCGCAGGGGAAGAGGAAAGTCGGTATGCCGGGAGAGATCGATGATGGTTGGGGTAGGTTACACAATAGCTTGGAGAACTTCCCGTACGACAGTTATGGTATGAGTACTAAGTCGTGAGGTCTTCAAGGGACACCGGCGCTGATCTACAACACGATAGAGTGAGATACCTAGCATATTAGGAAGATACCCAATAAATGATACCGTCTTGAATCTGGACTGCCAAGAATCTTGGACTTTGTTTCAGCCATGAAAACATGATTCGTATTCTTTTGTCATATACTCCATGTGATCATTACTTGCAACAGCATGTCAGGATGGACTGGGAAATACACAGCGACCTGTAGATGCAACCTCTTCCATCCTCGATCAGGTATCAGACTCCAACCCATCCCTAAAACATCGAGCAGTAACGCCGGAGAGTCATGCGCGCCACATAATCAACCTCGTGCAGTCATAAGCTCGTCGCGAGAAGATAGAGCAACTACGCAACCTCCTCAATCTTGGGCTTGTCGCCTGATGCAGCCGCCTCGGGTGCCTTGTCCTTGCTGTCCTTGCTGTCCTCGTCGTTCTCAAGCTCGGGCATGTCATCGTCATCGTCGTCGCTCTCGTCTCCACCCATGCCTGCCATACCGCCGGCACCTCCCATGCCTTTCATCATGCTGGCCATGTCCATGCCCTCCATTCCAGGCATGCCGCCGCCACCTGCGCCGAGCTTGCTAAAGTCGATGCCGCCGAAGCCACCGTCACCACCGCCCATATCGCCAGCGCCGCCCATTGGGTTCATCTGGTTCACGGAATCATCTTCAGGTGCCTCGTCTTGCTCGTCCTCGTCAACCCACTGTGAAGAATTAGTGCACTGCCCTTCATGCATGCAGTCTCGTGCAGCTTACCTTGTCGAAGTTGGTCTTCAGGAAGTGCATCTTCTTGTCGTCCTTGAGCAGACGGGGCCAGAACTCCTGCTTAAGCTCCTTCTTGCGCAGAACCAGTGTGACATCGCGACCACTGTGGCTTATCTTGGACTCCTTGGGGTCAATCTCGGCGAAGAACTCTAGGTCGATGGCGTATGTGCACTTCTTGGACGTTGAGGTACCCTTGAAGCTAAGTGACTGCTCCTTAAGGTCCAGCTTCAGATCCGACTCGGGTACATCGGCGGCGACGATGGTGAGGTATATGTAGTTCTTTTCGGGGTCGTCGCTGGATGAGCGTTGCGCCCAGGTGACTGTCGCGCGTTAGCATCTGTTGAATACAGTCGGTGCAGGCTCTGCTGGTGCTTTTGTGTCGGTCGCAAATAGTTAACACGAAATGCACCTGAAACCTAGGGTTGACTGCGGGCGAAGAGCCATGTGGAGTGCTCCGACGGTATCTTAGGAGCCCGCACTGCGGCCAAGGCTGCAGCTTACCTTCGGGAGTGACTGTGGTCATGTTGATGGTGATAATGCTCAGTTGTTGCTTCCAATCGAACTCGGGGTTTCGTTCACGATGTAGGAGTAGTTGTGCCGGGTGTCTGTTGTGTAGTTGTAATGTAGTGTTTGTCTGAACGAAGCAGATTGAAGGTGGAAGAAATGCAGTGATGTGGAGGGACTAGCGTGGAAAGCAATAGAAGCTCAATGGAAACTTGAAGCTGGACGCCCCGGTTTTGGTCGATCGATTGCGAAATCAACTCGTATGAATATGCAGCAGTAGACTCGATAGGGGTCACGAATGCGCCTGATGGTCTCTGGCAATGCTGCGTTGACAGACAATCCGCGATGCTTGAGGCTAGTTAGTGGGCTGGGAATGCCCCGCGAAAGAGCTCAACGTCACAATGGGCCCGAGCTCGATCCTGGAGCCAGGAGCGGTTGCAAGGCACCGCTACTACAACACCTCGGCACCCTTGGACAAGCACATGAGCCATAGCAACCCTGCCGCACCGCCTCAAATACTGCAGCCCATCCGCCAATCACCCCAACACCCGTCAAATAATTCAGCCAAGTAGAGAAGACGCGCTTTCAGCACATACCTTTACCGACTCCCCCGTTGTCTCCGCATCCAGTCGCGCATACATCATCCACGCCGAAGCATAAGGTTGCATCAGGCGCGCAAAGGACATTAGTCTGAGCGCCCACCATGGAGACCATCAGAGGTCTCCTGTGGAAGCCCACACCTGAGGAGCAGGTACACCACCTTCTCCAAATCCACACCGTCCATTACTCTAACAACCCGCCCAGAAGCGCAAATGCAACGCCCTCGTCCGCCAAAACGTCCGCAAACTAGACCGCGACATCCAACAACTCAAAGCCACGGAACAAAAAACCAAGACGCTTATCCAACAATCCTCCAAACGCGCCCAACGCAACCCCTCCATGGCCAAGCAAGCCAACCAAGACGTCCGCATCTTCGCCCGCGAACTCATTCGCGTACGGAAACAAAACAATCGCCTCATGACGTCCAAGGCGCAGCTCAACAGTGTGCAAATGCAAGTCAACGAAGCCTTCTCCGTCCGGAAGATTGAAGGCAGCATCAAGGCGAGCACAGGCATCATGAAAGATGTGAACAGTCTGGTTCGACTACCAGAACTGACCGGCACAATGAGGGAACTGAGCTCCGAGTTGATGAAAGCGGGTATCATCGAGGAGATGCTGGATGATACGCTGGGCGAGAACGAGATGCTGGAGGGAGAGGCGGATGAAGCAGAGGAAGAGGTTGACAAGGTGTTGAGCGAGGTGCTCAAGGATAGGTTACCGACCAAGGCCAAGGAAGCGGAACTGCCTGCTGCACCACAAGCTGAAGAGGAGGAAGAAGAGGATCAGGCCGAGTTGCTCGCGCAAATGCGGGGACGACTTGAGGCGCTCAAGAGCTGAGCGATTCATACACACTATTACCTTTGAATCACATACCCTGCACAGCGTGTTGTGTTGGGCTGATATGGGGAATAAGGCATACTAGAAGAGGCCGTTGCATATCCCCATATCAGAATCCAGCCAAAACGCCACTTTTTTTTCTCAACAGATCTCGTATAGTGACAACAACATCTCTTCATTCGAAGCGCACGAAGCGCGACCAGGACGTCATATCAAACTACATGTCTCGTAACTCTTTTGATGGTATCAAATCGTAAATCCAGTCGTCCTCCGAATTCAGAAAAAAAAAACAGGCCGATCCATCGTTACAACACCTCGACGTCTTAAAATACGTGCAGAAGGGCTAGCACTCCCAGCATAGGAAAGTTTTTTTCTAGTCGCCTCTGATAATCTTAGCAACAAATTTCAACTCCCATTCTTTGGGGTCCTCGCCCATGAACCGCGCATTCGTCTTTTGGTCTAGCAAATGTACTGTAACAGCGATGCCGTCGTACCATTCCCGAACCTTATCGTTGGTGTCTTCGCTCCATACTGTGAGTACGCCGTCCGGGCTACGTGGCGTGGGTTTAGGAGGGACACCACGCATTTTAAGTAGCATGTTGAGGATGTCGCTGAACTTCTCGCCTTGCTGGGAAAAGGTTGAAGGGGATTTGTCGAGTGGCCATCGGGGGTTACGGGGTGATTGGTGAACAGGAAGGTCTAGTATGGGTGCTGGTGGTGAAGAGGTGGATTGTAAGGCTGTAGCCAGGTCGTTGTCTGCAGCGCATGGTTGCTTGAAAGCGTCTTCAGCCTCTGTGGCGGCTGGGGCGGTAGGTGGCATTTCCCAGGAGCGGAAGAGCCAACACATGCGCTCTACACAGGCGAGGAGGATGACGGCAACCAGGAAAGTTTCAAAGGGGTTGGCTTGTTGACGCTGCAGTAGTCGCCTTTCGAGATCGTTCATTACGATGCGCGCCAGACATGCGGCACGCTTTTCCGTCGCACCCATGAGCTGCATGGTGATAAGATTGTATGAGGATTCATGGTCAAGGGGTATGATGGGTGTGCGAATAGCGTCTTCCAGATCTGCTGGCTCCAGTGTAGAAGGTGTAATGGTAGGCGCAAGCGAAAGATTCGAGAACAGATACCATTCAAAGTTCTGGCATGTGAGTACGCGTGTTAGGTTCCAAAGCTCCAGTGCCTTTGAAATGAGTTCATCTGGGCTTGATGACGCGACGTTCTTTGCAATCTGCACCGTCATTCTCATGAAATTCGATTCTTCGGTATCAGAGAAGTGACCACCCATCTTCTTGATATAATGGTCTAGCTTCCCACTGATATCATCATCACTGTCTATCAGCTCGAGATCCGGAGCCGCAAGTCCAGTGAAAATCGCTGGATCGATATCTGCGTTCTGCGCTGATTGCGTCTGCTGACACTTCAACCGTGTGAAAGTAGCAAAGATGCCGGAATGAGGAAAGTGGGTTGCTTCTATGCGCCCTGGTGTTTGGTCGAGTCGTATCTGACCTTTGGCTTGATTCGTTGCATGAAATGCTAGCACGCTATGGAGACCTGCAGAGTAGAGACCGAACTCCTCTGCAATCCTTGTTCTGATGCATGGCTGCTTCCACAATCGCGCACTCTCGACGTTCTGGCAGGTGTTGCATGGATTGTCGCCTGAACATGGTTTTTTGAGCATTCGACACCTAATGCACGCACCGCGTTTTCGCACTTCCTGCACTTCTTTTCGTCTGGAGTCGGTGAAACGACCCCTGACCTTGGGTTTGGCCGGCTTCTGATTCATGCTGAAGTCGGTAGTGAAGTGCGTCTGATTACCAGGACTCATTGCAAGCGGCCGTTGATGGCCCATGGCTTTGTTCAGCTGGTCGTTCGCGTGCATCTGCTCCTTGCCATGGTCTTGTAGCATCGGATCCAGTGAGTTGGGCTGTATGTTCGGCCAGTGTCCACGTCCCTGCGCATGGAAGAATTTTCCGTCTGACATGCCCTGCATGCCATGTGCCGAGAGATTCATGTCCGACTCCATGGGCATGCCATTCGACAGTGGCATGAGATCGTTTGCCGCCGATGCTGCCATGACGAGCGAGGGGACCATATGCGACATGGGTCCGGAACTTGACAAGGGCATGTGGCCCATGTGAGGTGAGGCTGTTGGTGAGTGGTGTAGTGGACCATTGAACTGGTACATGGATGGCATCGCCGGCGCATGCGACATGTCCATACCATGTGATAGACCAACCAGATCAGAGCCATCAGGCCGATCATCCTGTATCAGAAACTCATCCAACAGCCCTGCATGGCTTGCGTTGTTATTATTGTGGTGGTGGTGGTGAGCTTGCGATGGTTGCTTCTCGGCCATGCGCTTCCCAGAGAGGTCCAAATGTTGTCGCGACACCTCGGCCAGTGTTTCTAGCGCAGAGAGCTGCTTCGATGGCGCAAAAGGGATGTTCATCTTCTGGTCATGCTGCATTTGGCTCGGCCCGGGTGCGTTCGTATTGGCCGTCTGCGTCATGTTGGCGGGGAGTGGCAGCTCGTGCATTTGCAGCAACGCGCGCTGGCGGTCTTGGAGAGGTAGCGCAGGACATTTCTTGACGAGGTGACTCGTGAGGCTGTCTATGCGACCTTTGGGGAACTGATGTCTGTCAGCCATCATCGTCAACTATTCGCAGAGCGGGGTTCTTCACCTTCTCACCGCACGACTTGCACGTGTGTTGGTAGCGATTGCTTGCGTCCTCCAGTTTGGGACCGCGCTCGAAGTACTCGAGAATTAATTGGTTGGGTCGGCGACCCATGATGGGCCCAAAAGCTGGACGCTTGGATTCTGTCGTGGGTGAGGGAACATTACTGCCGGAAGTATTTGGCGGTCAGTTAGCCGGCGGTCCAAGAAAGCTGTAGTGTGCCATGGTTGGCTGGCAAGTTAGCGCTCCTTTCAGCCCTACCCCAGATTTGACATGATGTACACATCTACACCTTTGGCGAAGCTGACCCAGAGTCTTGTTCGGCCAGCGATGTGGCACTGCAAGCTATAGGCCCGGCGTTGTAGCATCGTGGCCATGTTCCTGAGTAGAGACGCGACTAACCAGGGTGCACTCTACCCTGCATGCATGCAGCATACACACATGGATCGAGCCAGAAAAGACGAAACATTGAGCCCAGATCAACTGAGATTATGTCATGATCACTTGAGATGAGAATCGACCTAAGCTCTAGGTGTCCTCCACCATGTTGCAGCGTGGTAAATCATGACGTCTGCACTCGTCATGTCGAATGGAGTAGACTGGAACATCAACTAAAGCAACGACACACCCCCATACCCAATCCTCATTTACCATCTATACCCACGACTTCTCGGCGACTCGGTTCAGAAAACTCATTCGATCAACAAAATGCCGACTACAAAATCCCCAGCCACAAATCCAAACATTACACCCGACCCATCTCAGCACGGCTCTACGATCCGCAAAGCCTTCCTCCTAGAAGCCTTCGCAAACCTCTTCACCATCCCCCTAATAACAAACACACGCTGGACGCTTTCTCTCCTCCTGAATAACCCCTCCCGCGACATCAACCCTACTTCAGTTCTCTTTGCTCGCCTATTTGGCGGTCTTGTAGTAGGCGGTCTGACGTCTGCTTTACTCGCAGGCGCGACCAATACGCGGAATGGGATCGAGAGCAGACGACCCACGTACTTGCTCCTGGGGCTTGGGGAGGCGGTATTGATTCCGATAATAATATTGGATCTGATAGAAGGAGGACGGCCGAGTGCAGCGCTGAGTAAGAAGGTTGCTGCAGCGAGTGTGGCCTGTTTGGTACCGCCGCTTTTCTGGAGGTTGTATGTGATTTTTTTAAGGCCTGATTTGCTGGGACGTTATACGGAGGAGGTGAAAGGTGATGCTGCTGCGAATAGGAGAGACGGATGTAAGTATCTGCTGCAGTATGCTGTTCGGATGCGAGCTAATTTGAACCAGACGGCGCAATAAATACACGCGAAGACTGAGGCAATGGAAGCGACAGCAGTAGGGTACTTTGTGGAGAGTAATATCTCGTGTTCCAACGCAAATTCTGGACGTCGGTAGACTATAGACTGCTTTCTATCTTGTAACATTTTTCCGTGTCCTATGCGCAGAACAGGTCTTCCATAACGCCTCGCTGAAACCATATGCAATAAATCTTTCCTGACTACTGGATGGAATAGTGCTTCTTAGTCTGCGAAGCCTCCCCACTCCGCCTCGGAATCTTCGTCTTCTTCGGCCTCTTCCATAGCCTCAACTTCCTGCCCTCTCCAAGCTCTTAACCTATCATCGGCCAAACACTCTTTCGCTGCATTTCTTAGCGGCTTCAGCTTGCCGTCCTTCGACATCTTCTCGATAGGCAACACTAGTGTCTCCAACGTCTCCTTCTTATCTTCTTCCTTCCAAGTCTCTCCCTCCGTCTTCTCCATTTCATCGACCCAAATATCCATAATGTGGTATCTCAGTCCGTTTGGAATTCTCATGTTTTGGCACTCCAGCGGTATCTCCTCCATGATGGCATTCCATTGCTCCATCAAGCTCTTCTTCCACTTGCATCTGCTAAGGAAGGTGAAAGATGCGTTGAGGTATTGGCGGATGAGGTGTAGGTACTTGTCTAATCGCAGCGCTTCAATGTGGCTCCACTCGCGAGATAAGGTAAGGAAGAAAGCGCGGATGAAGGGTAACACGACGGGTGTTCGGAGCGTCGAGACTAGGGAGGCGAGGTCGCGCGACAGGCCCTGCTGAAGGGCGGGTTTGTCTTGCATCCATAAGCCTAAAAATATCTTATCAGCCTTTGCGAGATCGGTTGCGATGCGCGTTCTCGTGCCGTTGCGAGGCAAAGCACTAAGAGATCGTACAATAGAATAGTCCCTTCCATAGCTTCAATAGGTCCAATTCTGATATCTCTGATTGTGCGCCGAGGTACGTCTTGAGTGAATCGAGTGCTTGGTCGCGAACTTTCTTGTCTGTCGCAAACGTCAGATATGCATATTCATAGTCTCTGGTTGTGTCATATACATACCACTGGAGGCCAGGTTCCTTATGAAAGGGTTGTTCTGTGCGTCTGATGCCATTTTGCCCTGTAATATGTCGCGACGATGTTTTGCTCTGAGGCTTGGGATGCGGGCCGGACTTTTTTTGGAGGGCTGACGGCGCTAAGATAGCGATACCTAAGTAAGACACCAGGGCCGCGCCGGTGCAAGTTAGGGCATGCTGGAGGTAATTCACAACAACGTAGGCGTGCAAAGGAAATGCGCTGCTCGTATTTGTTACTAGTGATCTACAAAGAGACATACCGTACATGTATTGCGGGCTCCTACTGCGGCAACGTACGTGTCCTTCCCCTCCTCCTCCTTTATCGCTATACATTGCACGCTTATTACTAACTTTAGGCTAACAATCGGCATTAGATACGTTTTAACTATTATTATTTTTAGTAGTTTCTTGCCGTACTACCTAAGTCATATTACTTATTAATAATCCTTTTTAACTTTTAAATTAAATTAGTAGTAACAAGCTATTATTAACTATTTATAGAACCGCACTTTAATTACACTATATAAACTTAATATATATACAAGTATATTCTAGTTGGAAATATGTAAAACCGAGATTTTTCGTAGTTATATCTAGCTTCTTAACCTTATTTAAACTATAGTTTAGAATTTAGTCTTTCTAAAAAGAAAGTCAAGACTTTTTAAAAGAAAAAGGTAATATTTGTTTTTCTCTTAAAATACTAGCAACTTAATTAAGTAAGATGTGTTTAAAGATTTACTAATACTAATTTAGAAAAGCTTGCGAAAGAAGCGGCTCGTGCGCTCTATTACTAAGCAAAGTTTGCTGTCCTCTAATTACAGTAGCAAACTTACCTACATCCACTTCCCTTACAACAAAGGAATAATAACTGTCTACTACAACTTTCTTATATTAATTACGCTTTTTCTAAAGAACTGTAACTAAGGTAAGGAGTTTATGCGCTTTTAAATCTTCTAGGTTTGTCTTTCTTACTGTCTATACTACTTCTAGTGCGACACGTGCTATGTAGATGATTTGAATTTACTTAAAGATATCTAGAGCATGTCAGCTAAGCTTAGTAACGAGACTAACGCGATGCAGTTGCGGTACGGCTTACGGGTATGCCATCCACGGTCGTAATACCGAGTAACGGACACGTAAGGCGCCGTGTCCTTGTTGATCGCGTAAGTGCCCTTCCAAGCATCAAATTTACGCGTACTAACATTCATATCTTTATTAGGTGCACTCTATCGTCTCAAATCGCGTTCAAAATGGCGTTAGTACTCTTTCACCTTGTGTGGCCCGTGCACGATACTGATATCCTCTAGGACGAGCAGTATTTGGTACGTTGGACAACAGAAACATCGACCACGAAACCGCCTCTTAGCTGGCATTCGGTAAAAGAACTAGTCCGATGTCTAGAGCTACTTCAAGACTATCTTGAAGAAAGGGAGAAGTAGGCGACATTTCTACAAAGGCTCATGGCATGTTGCTGACCTCTCTAAGGAATTTGCCGCCATCTTGGAAGACGAAAAGTTCCAGAAAAAGGAAGAGCCCTGATGAGGGTCTAGAGCATGATAGTTGCTCTTCATCTTTCGACCGGCGACTTCAAAACAGTCGCACATCGTCAGTCTCTCGGTCTCCTTCTGTATCATCTGCTGCAACATCGACATCTCCAGCCATCGACATCTACAATGGTGTTTTGGATGCGGATGAATATGGTCACGTCTTCTGTCGCCAAGTGAGTCATCCAGAAGACTTCCTTTCTCTCGCCACTAATGTGCCTTACAGGACCCGGGTAAAGACGTACCAGAACTTGACACTAGTACTGTTCCTACGCCAGAGATGAGCCGGATTGCACAAGATGCTAGCGTCGAGATAGCACTCAAATACATCCGGAATGAGTATGCGCAGAGATTGTTGAAAGTACCAGGCAAACCCATCAGATTAGTCAATCTGCTGGACAATTCCACTCCGTCTTTACGATTCCGATATATCTCTGAATATTTCGTAGATGGAAAACAAAACGTCTACCGCGCATCAGTCGAAACTCAACAAGGTTGCACACAATGTTCACCCCACATGGGCCGTAACATTGGATGCGAATACACCAAAAAGTGCGACTGTCTCGAATACGCAGCAGTCGATGAAAGTCGTCTCGACAAAGAAGGCAAGCAGGCATATCAAGTTGCTCTAGACACTGGAGCATCTACTATGGGCTTTCCTAAGAAGTTTCCTTACTTTGCTGAAGGCACTAAGAAGACTGGCTGTCTTGTGCCTTTCTACTTAAACTCTCGTCGTCCAATCTACGAATGCAACGACAAGTGTCAATGTGGTCCTTACTGCCGCAACAAGAATGTGCAGTTCGGGCGTCAAGTTGAAGTAGAAATCTTTAGAGCAAATGATGGAAGAGGCTGGGGGTTACGTTGTAAAGTAAGTGTTTAATATCCTAGAGTGAGACGTACACTTACATCTTCACCCCTACAGGAAGACCTTCACGAAGGCCAATTCATCGACACCTACCGCGGAGAGGTTATAAACGACGCCGAAGCCACGCGCCGCGAAAACTTGTCGTCGAAATCGAAAGCATCATATCTCTACTCTCTCGATAAATTCGCGGAATCCGAAGGTCTTGACGAAAAAGATCTGTACGTCGTGGATGGCGAGTTCATGGGCGGTCCAACGAAATTCATCAACCACTCCTGTGACCCTAATTGTCGTCAATACACTGTCTCATACAACAAGCATGATCCCTGGATCTACGATATTGCATTCTTCGCACGGAGATATATACCCAAGGGCGAGGAATTGACGTTTGACTACCTTGACAAGGAAGAGGGTGAGGTGATGGATGAGCCGAGTGAGGGTGCGATAGAATGTCTCTGTGGTGCGGCGAATTGTCGGAAATGGCTGTGGACTTGAGTACCGCATGTGAGAAATTTGACTTGGCGTGCGTAAGAGAAATGGATGACGGTCAGCGTGGGGATGAATTTACTCTTTTGTCACTGAAGTATTACCATGCATTATTGAGGAGCTTTCTGGCACCTACAACTTTATTTTGCTCAATATGTTACGGTTTCTTTTTGTCATCGTCGTCAAACAAAACGCACGCATTTTCGGTGAAAGTTTCTTCCTATGACATAAGCTGACGCCCAGCACCGGAGGCCTCTGACCGTTAGCTTGTGAGTATATTGCGCTTCTATTCTCACGTCATCTAGCAAGCTGTCCTACTGGAGGTGGAACTTGAGTAGCCTTCCTGTCTAATCTGTTTAGACACTCGCAGTGCCCCCTGACAAGAAGCGAACGGGCTTTCGGGTTATCTCGTCACAGAAGTTGAACTAGCTTAGAGCCATTCCCGGTAAAGTAAGAGATGTGCCGTCGCTGACAGACAAGAGAGGTTTCACCGCAATGAACTTCGTAATTTCCCCCTAATATGGACCTTACACAAAAATGTACCCTGAAGGCAATCGTCGTTGCTCATTCCAACGACCGAATGATACACAGGATGATGTATACCTTCAAGGCATACTTTATCTCCTACTTTCTCGTTGGCGCCAGTACGCACCTACGTCGATTAAGATCATCGAGAACATGGAGGGACTGCGAAGCAACTACAGCACCCTCCCACTCATGGACTGACACGTTTCAGGCTTCAAGCGACTCTGACATCAAGTCCCAGAAAAAGGACCAACGAACCCCGCCATCGCCTACCACGTGCCAGAGACTTGACGGTTTAGCCCCAGACCAACCGAATAGGGGGAGAGACCTGTGTCTTCGGTGGGTCAGGAACCATATCTTTGACTGGAGTGAGTGTACACTCGCTCCTTTGTTGTTCTAGCCATTCTATTGACCTCGCCATGGAGACTTACTTCAGTCGAGAAAAACGAAACTGGCATTCGAACTTCAATGACAATGGTCCGTGGCCCGTAATCAGGAATTATAAGGGTTGTTATCAGTTTATTTCCACAAAGTAGAAACAGCGATGAAGCCCTTGGGATGAGTCCGACAGGTAGCCCTTGTGAATGAGATCGGATGACATGGAGCCCATGGCATCCAACGAAGTTGAAGTGGAGTTCATAGTATACGGAGTGGGAGGCCTGGGGGCTGAGTCGATCTACTTGGACTATGACCCTGCTGCTGATCCTGATCTTCAAGCAAAGGCCCGCCCCGTGGCATCTTGCAGTGCGATTTAGGTGTACATCGACTTACCCCATAGTTGCGCTAGCCAGATAAGTGGACTTTACTTTTGTAAATACGTCCGAGTTGGCAGAATAGAAGCGAATCGATTGGATGGTACGCTCACTTTGTGATGATCGTGCAGTTGTCATGTGATAGCGTCGTGATGCTCCGTCTTCGCGCCGACACGTAAACATCGTATGTCTGGTACAAGAAAAAAGTAAATAGGTATGTCTACATGTGTCAGCCAAAGTATACGTCAGTCAAGTAAATGTCTCCCTATTAAATCGGCTTACTGTGCACGGTTGTGGTCCCTTTACACATACCACAGCCTCTACCGTACGCGATTCCGCAACCAAAACACTTCCTTCACAGTAACTCTGGTCTTACTGTGCCACTATAGCCTTGCCGCGATACCGTCGTCAAAATGTTCGCAACCATTCTAGAAAAGCTACGGCTTATTCCCAACACAACAAATGAGGGAAAGACCGAAAACGAAGAAGGCATACCATACGTCCAACTCAGCGACGAATACGACACAACCCTCAGGCTATCATGGACGAATGACCCAAAGAAGTTGTATCTATCAGCGTGTTTCGATCCGAAGCTCGAGGTAAATGTTGCGAAAGATTACAACATTGACGGTCTTTGTCCAGTCGTCAAAGAAACCAAAGGCGACGAATTCATCTTACGAGACGGCAGGGGCCGATACTATCTCTGGGACGCATGGGTTGGTGAGTTGATGAAGTTCAGGGATTGGTGGATCGAGGGCTTTACGACAAAGGAAGAGTTGGTGGAGAATCTTGTTTGTAACATGACTGAGGCACAAGCGGATGTGGAATTCATCCGGCGAGAGCGTAGAGACAGTATGGTAGACTAGTCGACCCTGCAGAAGTAATTGTCTTGAAGATCGGATCGGGATGCGAGTGGAGGTTGGGAGAAAGATGTAGTCTATACTTTAGCGACGCCGAGAGCCAATGAGAAATGAGACCCTGACCCACCATTTTCTGCTCCATTTTCCTGGTCCGTGACTTCTCCGCTTTAGACTACCAGCGATAAAAGCGACGACTGGGTGATCGACACCTGCCATGCCGATACCTGACTGAGACGCGTATTACACAGAAGGGTTTTGATTGACTAGCCCCAATCTTCTCTAATAAAACAACAACATGCCTCAGTATCTCGTTAGGCTTGCGCAAGCGCACGAGAGCTTCCGGAAAGTCGAATTGCAGGCATTAGCAGATGTTGCTGGAGTATCTCTACAGTTTGTAAAATATGAACAAAATGTAAGTACGCTCTCATTCATCGAGCAGTCCTCCCTCAACTTCTTCCATCGCGTCTTCTCAAATGTTGTTTTCAGTCACGTCACGGAAAAAGCAAATACAGTGTCGCGTCACACTGTCCAAAAGCATACATTTCTGACGACCAAAGTCACCCTACTGCATTGTCGATCTGCCGTCAGAGGCTGCGGCGCGAAAAGTCATCGCACGGAGCATCCTAGCACAGGGCATATACGAGCTATGGGGTCAGGGATCAACATACGACGCCCTTCACGACTCCGTCCGCAATCTGACCACGTCCTGGTGGCCCCGTTACATTACCGCATCCTTCCGCTTTACCGTAGAAGGCTATCGCGGTAGTAGATCCAATGATGAGCAACGCGACATCATTGATAGCTTCTCATACATGGCTTTCAAGGGGCCACCGCGGATGCGAAATCCAGATGTCGCATTCCGTGTCTTTGAGGACTACGATCTTGATTCTAAAAAGCCAAAGTATATTTATTTCGGCCGCTTCGTCGCCGAGTCATGTCGCAACGAAGCCAAGAAAACATTTGATCTTAAGAAAAGACATTACATCAGCACTACATCCATGGACGCGGAGCTTACATTATTGACTGCAAACATTGCACACGTGGTACCCGGAAAGTTGTTTTACGACCCTTTTATGGGCACGGGCGGCTTTCCGATAGCATGCGCTCACTTCGGAGCAGTGGTGTTTGGGAGTGACATTGACGGCCGCACCATCCGCGGCCTTGGAGGAAGCGCAAGAAGAGGACAAACGGGGAAATACGACGTTGTCGGTAACTTCAAGCAGTACGGTATAGAGTCAAGTTACCTAGGCGCCTTCATCTCCGACCTCACCAACACTCCACTAAGAATACCGCCACCCAGCAAAGAGAGTACGACTGGTTATCTGGACGGCATCGTATGCGACCCACCTTACGGGATCCGAGAAGGTCTCAAAGTCCTGGGATCCCGGCAAGCGCTTCTTGACGTAGAGAGACAATCACACCAAGACCAATTCAAAGAGCCCGGCTACATACCGCCGAAGCGGCCTTACTCCTTCACCGCGCTACTCGATGACATACTAGCCTTCGCAGTCGCTACCCTAGTGGAAGACGGTCGAATCAGCATGTGGATGCCAACCGCGAATGACGAGGACATCGAGCTCATCATACCGTCACATGCCTGTCTCGAACTGACCTCAGTCTGCGTCCAAGCCTTCAACAAGTGGTCACGCAGACTACTGACGTATCGACGACGCCGAGAATCAGAGGTCCCAGAGGGCGCGCTCGAGTCGGCCAAGAGGGAGTATGAGAAGGGGACTAGGGCTAGCGAGTTGAACGATTTCCGGAGGAAGTACTTCCAGGGCTTCAAGGAATTCGAAAGCATGAAGAAGGAGTTCGTAAGGATGAAGGTGGAGCCTAAGGCTAATGGGGGCACACCCTGTGCTGCAAGGGAAGATGATACCAAAACTTAGATATCATGTGCCTTTGACACACACTGAAAAACCCAGTATGACCCAATCATGCCCGAACATGCCTATTCAATACCCATCGCTTCTCCGAACTCCACATCCCCTTGATTACTTCCTCTCCCTCGTCGCTCAGCCCCCGCCCTCCTTCTCAACAATAATCGTCCTCCCAACTCACATCATGACTGTGGCAATGCGATATGATGGTGAAAGCATGCAATTCCTGTGTGCCCACTTCAATGGGTGCATCTATTGGCTTGATTGTTGTTCTTTTTTTAAATTTGTATAAAACGAAAGCAAAGGGGAGGAGTATATCTTTCCAGACAAAAAGATCCCAAATGAAACTCTGTCTCATACTTTTTGTCGCAAAAGCTGCTAGCAACATTTCGGGGGGAGGGGGGGGGGTTGTTTTTTACAGACGTATGGTAACGTATAGTAGTACACACCAAGCACTCATATCTACAAACGACCTTACTTTCCAACCTTCGTCAAGCTCTCTTTAACCTCCCCAATCCCCTCCTTAGCCATAGCCCCAACATCTACCGTCTTTCCATCAACACCAGCCTTCTCCTGAACACCCAGCTCAGCAACGAGACCCTCTCTATCTAACAAAGACTTCCTATCCTGCCAGCCATTAGCCCGCAAGTAGCCAGCGGTGACCATACCAACCAACATGCCACCAAAATGACTAGCATGATCCATTGTAGAATTACCCTTGCGCAGCGCCGAAAAAATCTCAAAGACTACAAACGCAGCGAAGAGCATCTTGGGCCAAAACGCCACCTCGCCCTCCTTCAACAAAGGAATCTTGATCTTCTCTTGATCGGTGAGGAGACAGTACAGAGCAGCAATACCCCAGATAGCCGCCGAAGCACCAACGGAATGCGCCGTAATATTTCCACGACCTAGATTGGCCCAGTACAGGGAAAACAAGGTGCCGACAGCACCGGCGGAAATGTACGTTCCCATGAAGACTCCGCGGCCAACGAGATCGCAGCATGGGGGTCCTACTAGACACAGCATCATCATGTTGGCTAGGAGATGCTCATACTGCACGTGACTGAAGACGTTCAGTACGCTTTGTACGGCGCGAGGGTAGCCGGGGACGTGCATGAAGTAGCGTGTTAGGAGCGGCCAGAGTGGCATGATACGCCATGCTACTGCGACAGCGCCGTTTATGATGAGGAGCGTGCCGATGGTGGCGGTTGTTGGGCTGAGGTCTGGGAACAGGCGGTATGAGGGTGAGGGTGGTAGGTAGTAATGTGCGAAACCGTAGCAGATTAGGACCGTGAGGAGAACAAAGGCGGACATGGGGTAGATACGTTGCGCCTGCAATGTCGTTAGCAACATGTCGAGTTGAGCAGAAAGGAGAGAGGGGGACGTACAAGAGTTGTCTGAGCCAGTAATTCTTCCGGCGTCTTCGCATCTGTTACTTGAGCAGCCTTGTTGTACTTTTCCATTTCCTCTTTCCTTCGACTGACTTGCTCGCGACCGAAAACGTCGACATATGTCGTTTGACCAGGCTTCATGAGCTGTGTACCGGTTGGTGTACGCACCCATTCTCCGCTCGCAAGTTTCTCCTCCATTTCTCTCTCTTTCTGCTCCTTCTCTTCTGCTATTCGCGTAATCTCCTCCAGTCGTGCTCTCCTCTTCTCCTCGATGTTGAGCTCAAATTGACTCTTGCCCGCGTGCAGTATACCAATCTTGCGATCATCGGCTTCCTGACGTATCCTCTCCTCCTCTTCCTTCTCCATATGCTCTCGGAATGCACGAGCGGGGTCCTTGTATTTGGACTCGGTTTCTGGGTCGGCCAGCCATAGCTCGTAGGCTATGCGATTTGCCTCTTTCTCTGCCCATTCCTCTGCCGCACGCGCCTCGTCTATTGGGTATTTCTCGCGCAACCACTCCAGACCCTTCAATGCAGTCTCTCTGCTTACGTGTGTGTATTGCTTCCCCAGGTTGTCTACGCCATAGTCGGCTAGCGATCCTGCTGTCCGTCGGTGGTGTAATATCCGCAGAACGTTGTTGCCATCGTGGGCCGATAATCTTCGCCCGAATACCCGCTGTATTGTTGCTTCGCTGACTGGACCTTCAGGCAAAGGGCCTATCCTGACTGTGCGTTTGCGGGATTGGGGGATGCTCGGGTTTTGTGGGGTGTCTATAACTCTTGCTCGATAGTGGGGTGTGGGGACGAAGGAACGGCATTGCGGTCGTGACACTCGATGTCGCTGTATGAGGGCTAACAAAGGCGATCTCAAGGGTTGCTCTGAATGTGATTGCACATTACAGAGTCGCCGCGCGAATGATGCGCATGTTGGGCGGAGAAGGGACATTGGGTGACGTGTGCCGGCCCACCACAACGGATGCACCTATGTTTGTCGCCGGATGTGGGCTACCTTTCGATTATCTTCTTGCCAGCCGTGTTCGCTGAGGCCCAGCCATGCATGATACGCAAGTCTTGGGGGTTGGCGCGCCACATGCATGATGCTCATCACCAAAATGTTCCGTCGGCATCTCGGAGATGCACAGACGCTCCCCACCATTCCAGTCTTCACGGCAGACTGTCGAGCTCTGTAATAGCCAATCGTTGTAATATAGTATATGCATAACAGGAATCTCGGGTAAAATTGTCTACATGTTCGCGAGCTTGTGTTGAGGCTGTGTTTCATCAACTACAGTCTAGTGCTTTGCCTAATCTTCGTCAGCACTCCCATGTTCATGCCTACAATCAACTTGACCAATTTCCAGTCCCCGTTCTCACCCACACAGTCCATGACAACAACACCCGTACTCCCATCCCCACTCTTCGCCCTCCTTACCGCATCCTCCTCCCGCTCATCTGTCACCTCCGGGTGACGAGGCGTCGTATTCGGAGCCTCCAAGTGGTGCCCTTCACAAAGCCATTCCTCCATACCCCTATTAACAATCTTGGCGATAGCTCCAGGCCAGCAAGACTTATTCCAAAAGTTGCTTCCGGAGAGAAAGTTGATGTACAGTGGGCCTGGCGCTATTGGGTTCATGACATTTGTTGTTACGCCAGGAATGGGATGAACGGCAGCAGCCGAGCGCACGAGATGGTCATTACAATGCTGTATCTTGGTTGGAATAATATCTGGTGTTAGGACCTCACAGAAGTCTTGGAGACAGAACGTTGGTGAGCAAGCATGCGACGGGAAGAAGGCGTGAGTTGCGTTGTGCGGCCAAGCTGTTGCATCTAGTCCACCATTCCTGCAATCCGGACTTGAAGACGAAGCCACATTTCTGGATACGTTATATCGCCGTACCAAGACAAGCTTGCTCCTCACGGCTCCCAGGTATGGTATGGCGTTCTCCGTATACCAGTGACACGCGTTGGGAGTGATGTAATGTTCTTCCAGAATGCGGGCAAGATGTTCGTCCGTTGCGCTTCCTACACCTTCTCGCTTCAGACTGACTAGTACCGTCTCGGTAGGATTTGCTAGAAGAAAGTCGTAGCATGTCTTTAGGATTGGTTCAAGATACTTTGGTCCTGTCAGACTGACGGGGAATGCGCCGTGTACGAGGTGGAGGTCTTTCTTTGATGCGTCTGTGGCGTGTGTTGGCTGCACACGTACATCCAAGAATCTGATTCCATTCTCTAGCTGTGTTTCTACATCGTGAACTTGGCAGCGAACGGACGGGAGTGCACGGTAGTGCGTGTGTGAATTATGCGTCCCAGGGATGCTGATAGCCGATAAAGGTAGATCATCTGGTAATGTGGCCATCCATGAATTGTAGCTCGGGAGGTGATTGACATGAATCGAGAGGTGAGGAACAGGTTTCGAAGGATGAAAGAGGGCTCTGTAGGTTGTTGACGAGTCTGCGGACAGTGGGGTGAAAGACTGTGTTGACTTCTGCGTGTAGGAGGGATGTGTATCAATACGATGGCGTTCACGACCGGATGCCTGGATTGTGAGACGGAGAGTTGGATTTGATAATGTAGATGCGTTGGCTGACTGCTCTGAGCTTGAGAAGCTTAGAGTATACGACTCGAACGGCTGCAACACGACATTAAGATCCTGATGGTTGAAGCTTTGTGCATGTTCGCTGAGCTCAGGTGAACTTGGTGCTGCGGACGCAGCGCTTTGAGTGTTGAAGAAATACCCGCTTGGTTTGGACTGGAGCGTGTTTGGGTCTTCAAACCGCTCAACTCGTTGGATCGAGAGGGCGATGGCCGTCAAGTTCCGTACTGTAAGCAGGGAATCCATAACCGGTAACCTTTAGCTCTTTCTTGCTGTTTGATTTCAACAGTATTAGCACTGCAAGTTTAGGATCTACAGGCTCTTAAAACACGTCAGCGCATGTAAATGTTGACCTGCTTGAGATGCCAATTGGAAGCTTTTCCGGAGTAGTAGGATTCGATCAAAAGCTGTAACTAGAGATTAGCGCAGTCTAGAGTTGAGGGTATGCTTCAGCCTCGCTAAGACGTACTTGCGTGAATAATGAAAGGTTCAGAAGTAGTCGTCAGCTAATAGGCCGAACTAAGCGCCAAGGCGCCAGCCTTGGGAAGGCGCGCATGGCAGGCGCAATTTCAAGGCACAGTAACTGCATGTATATATTTAATATGAAAGATCCAGCGGCATGTTAAAGTTTGTGTGTTGAGGTTGTTGATAATCGTGACCCATCACATGGGCTATTTCATCAGCACGTCGTAGCAGCACACATATCGCATTTGTGAAGAATATCAATCGAGGCCGAAGCCGTAAACTTTCATTTGAATCACTATCCTGCGTTTAGAAAAAGGACCCCAAAGCACCCGAATATGGGTATCATGCAACGAAAAAGGTAACATGTGCATGTCCAACAATAGGAAAAGTACTGGTACAACTGATCTTATCTGCGCACTCGAGCAAGCGCCATTTATGCAATGCGCTGCGCATGCGAATGCGACGTTTGCCTGGGTAAGGTGATCCGCCAACGCCGAGAAATACAATTGTCGCTAGCAAAGAAGGTGGTCCATGTTTTTGGGCACAGCACCAGTTGGACTCTCAATAATGTGCCGCTGTGCGCTGCCGGATGATGACGGCCGAGAATCGCACGTGGTTGCTGTCGCATGCGCATATGCCATCTCCACTTGGATCTGAGCACTAGGTGTACGGTCCTTTGTAGGGGTAAAACCCTCCATCGGTGGTCGCCGTGGTGAGTGGTTGTTGCGGCTGTCCGCGTTGGATACAGGCTGAAATACAAAGTCTGACTTTATCTTGGTCAGCCTTGTTGGCTTCCTGGGAGTGGCCGGAGCCCGTCGCTTCTCGAGATGAGTCACGTCGCTGGTGTTTTCGTTTGGATTTAGTTTAATCTGCGAGTTGAACTTTGACTCGATGATGGAAAGGGCTGGGTCAGATGCTTTGGCCAGGGGCTTGCCCGCGGGTTTGGCGCCGCCCTTGGTAGCCTTGAAGACATTGTTGATAGCGGGGGCCTCCTTTTTAGGCTCCTTCTTCACCTTGCTCTTACTTGCTGTAGTCGCCTTCTTTGGCTGTGCTTTGGGCTTCCTCGCGGGTGCTTTGGCTGCGACCTTGCCAAACAGATCCATCTGCGCGTCTGCCTTCCTTTTTGTGCCTTTCTTCGAGGGCGTGTCTGGCTCCTCCTTGTTGAATGATGGTGGAAGTATGCGTGGGCTTTGTCCGGGTGTAAGCTGGCCTGCATTGCGGAGCACACCAGGTTTTCGGGGAGTGCCGATGATAACCTCTGCTCTTTGCTTCTCTCTAACCTTGTTCAAGTCCTCGTCTGTGACCGTCTTATAGTCCATCGGGTCGTCCCATCGTCGCATGTTGGCATAGCGCGCAACTTCATCGCAAGGACCCTTCACTACTAAATCCCACTTGTCCTCAAGATCTTTACCGACTGGCTCAGGGTCATTGTTCAGCCATACTGTGACTCCGTCCTTTCGGTCGCGAACGATGTTGCACATCTCGCGGGCAATGCGCCGCACTCCCGGGACCTTTAGTGTGGTGCCAGCCACGATGACAGCGTCAGGTCTCATGCGCATGTCATATGATGCGCAAGAACCAATCGACTCATCATCAGGGTTGTGTTCGTTGTAGAGAACCATGCGAGGGCGCAATCGACCAATGCCGTGACTTCGCTTATCTGCGAACTGACGGATCTCATCATTCTCTACACAGCTCGGGCAGGGAGGCGGGCTAGGTCCGTTGAACTGCTCGGCGTCGAAGGGTTTTACTGCGTGGCATTTAGAGCACACCATGTAATCCAGACCACCATGCACCTGGACAGTCTTGGGCCAAGGTCCTTTCTTAGGCAAGGGAACCTGCGTACTCAGAGGGGGTAGTGAAGTGTCAATGCCGTCGACGTTCTGGGTGTAAAGCCGCATTAGGCGGCCCTCCTGAGCTAGGGTCGCGAGAAGATGATGGAAGGCGGTAGGCTGCGCAGATTTGGTGTGCTGGGACAGTGTGCGCACCATGTCGTGGAATGTGGATGTGGACGTGTCGTCCTGGTACACAGATGCATCGAAGAGGTCCTTGCCGGAGGACTTGAGCTTGTGCTCTTTCTTGAGCGTGTTAAACAAGCCCGTAGCGGACCGGAAATCAGGAATGCCAGCCGACACCGAGATGCCCGCACCTGCTATAACAACAATCTTGCGCTTCTTGTGCAAAACGCTCAGTAAGCGCTGCAGCTGTGGTAACTCGTCTTCTTCCACATCGGTCCTGGAGAGGTCGAGGTAATCTGCCATACGCTCCTTGGGCTCCGCAATCTTCCTCCTCTTGGCTGGGCGCGGGTTGTCGTCGTTGCTGGAGGGTGGAGAGGGCATGTCTTCTGGCGCTGGCGAGGTCTTGGCAGACGAACGCCGCGAGGAAGACGGGGACATGTAGGCGCGGTGTTGAGCGAAGGACTTGCTCAGCTCAGGCGGTGGTGTGGGCGAGCGAGAAAGAACAGAGAGATCTGAATCGGAGATGTCGGTCAAGGGCGAGCTTGGCTCGTTGTTTAGTGTGCTGTAAGCCATTGTGAAGAAGGAGCGCCGTGGATGTTGTGGGGAGTACAGCAATAGGCAACGGCAACCGTTTGTCGTGAGCAGCGTTCGATGGTGAAGGCAAAGCGCCTTGCTTCAGGGACACGGCGCGTCTGGTGTTGCAAGACTCCTTGCAGCTTGCTTGACGCGGTGGAACTCCGCATTCAGTTTTGTTTGTTGATCCCAGGTATTGCCGCGTACTGAGGACCTTTGGGGATCAGGGGAGTGGTGGTGTGGGCAGCGTAAGCTGGGGGGGCTGTCGGTCGTTGCTGCCGTTGCTGCCGCTGGATCCCCGTCGAGAAATCCGTCAAATCGGGAAGGTACGCTAAGCCATTGTGACACTTGGGGAAGGCGCGATGGTAATAGGGCAGGCGCGCGTGCGGGGTGGACGCGTTGGTGGGTGAAGGACAAGGGGTGAAGAGGTTGGCGGTGGATGCGATGACGGGCGAACGCTGGTTGACCTGGACAACCATGGGCGCCGGGTAGGCATGCCAAGGAAAGAAGCTAAACACTCGACCTGTTTACGTTTGCGGCGGCATGTCTGTGCTGGGCCGACGAGTGCACCGTCTGATCGGCAGGATGGTTGTCGAGACAGGCATTAGACAAGTGTGGTCAACCGTGTGCATGGAGCGCAACAGGCGCTCTGAAGCAAGCCTCTATCCGTCGTGCTTCCATCGAGATTGCACCTTGCCATGCTCTCTGCGGCAGCCACAACCACAGCCACAGCCACAGCCACAGCCACAGCGCATGCGACCCCTCCCAGGTGTTTAGAGACCGGCGCAGTGCGCTTGGTAAACTGTTGCGATCCCGGAGTCGCACAGCCGTCACGAGCATTTTGCACCTGGTTCTGAGCCCTCGCGATGGTCTTTATCAGCGTTCCGTGGAAGACGAATGCTCGACGTGACGACTATGCGCGAAGCTCTCGCGAACAGCACACCACACGGAGCCGCGCTAGCCGACGTTAGCTCATCGCTTACTGCCGCGAGCTGATCCTGAACAACAACCTCTGAGCCTCTCCAAGTCTGTCCTTGTCTTGAATCGTGCTCCTCGTTTTCTTGTCTCCTCTGTGATACCCGACGCCCTACTCGTCACCATCTTCGTGTTCCATCTAGCACGGCCTTATTTGCCAAGTTTTTGTCCGTCTCTTGGTTTCTCGATTAATCGCACCTATCAATCGGCCAGCCGCCTGGCGCAGACATCTCACCACCATGGACGGCGCAAGCTACAACATGGACGTGGATGATCTTTTTGGAGATTCAGAACACGTCAACATACAGTCTATCAATACAACACTGCCAGTGAAAGGGCTCGACGGCCGGATCGACGAGCTAGCGTCTAGCGGCTGTTGCCGGTAAGTGAGAGTCCTGGGCTAAGTTTGCCAGCTTCGCTAACAAGTGATAGAAGGATATCATGGTCCAAGAATGGCTGTGTCGCGTCCATAAGTCCAGACGCTTACTCTGTTAATCTAAAGATTTTCTCGCGCGACCCGGACTCTGGCAAATGGCATCTCGGAAGAAACGTTCCTCTCGAGCTACCACAAGGCCGCGATGTCTTCCCTTTGACCCATCTATCTTGGAGCCACCTAGGCAATGATCTTTCTGTCATGGATGAGGCAGGCCGGGTCATGGTCTTCTCGTGCGCCATGGCCTTGGACCGCATGCATTTCACCAGAGCCGAAGTAGCTCAACCAGAGTCTGAAGTAGACGCTGTCGTGGGCATGCATTGGCTGGCGATACTACCCTACGCACAGAAGGTGGGGTTTTTAAGATGCTTAGAAGCATGGTTCTAACATCCACTCAGAATCTCATCGCTTGGTCAGCTGCGCGGGAAGGAGGCAAGTGGAAATGGAATATCAAACAACACATGTTCAACAACGCGCATCATCCTGTAGACGGCAAAGCATCTTTCGTATACCTGAAAAGGCACGGCGAGCTTAGACTACGCTTCCAGCAGATTGACAACAACTGGCAAGAAGTTTCCGCCCAGCTTGGGCCAATGATCTCAATCAAGGAGTCCTTCACACATGCAGCCTTTGCGTCCAACAATGGTACATCAATCTCAAAGCCTCGACACTGCTGAACTCACGCGGTACAGATAATACTCTTCTACTAGCGGCCTACGATGTCAAAAGGCGATTGCACTTGTACCGGATCGAGACAATCTGGAACGTGCCGACAGACAAGCGCAGTCAGAATGCAGGGCCCTTCGAGAAGCCGTCAATGCAGGTCTCGCTAATTGCTTTGGAAGACGACTGCAATCCTGTTGACATTGCGAACGACGACTTGGGCAACAGGTCAGCATCGAGAGGCGCGGCTGCTGCCCAACTGACACATCTCAACTTCCTTCCAGTCACGCCCGAGCAAGACGATGGCTCCATGCCTACCATTCAAACCATATATTGCAAGTCACCGAATTCCATCTCATATGATCTAAACCCGCAAGAGACGCGCTACAGTATCATTGTCAAATGGGAGGTGCATCAAGAGCAGCATAGTCAGCTACATTCCAGCCTGGATCAAGTAACGTCGAAGAAGAAGAGTGTAAGCTCGGTACCTACACAGAACACTTTTCTTCTAAAGAGACAGCCTGACTTCTCACTGCATGCCGTCGTCTTAGACTTCTACCCGATATGGTACAACATGCTCCTGACGTTTGCCTACAGCGATGGGGCTATCGAGTTTAGGAAGCGATCTACTATGGAGGTAATTATGCCAGATGATAACACCGACACTGTTACCTCGCTGTTACAAGCTGGTTTTGTCTTTCCACACGCAGAACCTTCGTTACACGTTGCCTTGTCGCCCAATCACTGCATGGCGGTATGCATGCAGTTGGACGGTAACCCCAAGCTGCGCCCCGTGGAATACTCTCACGGCACACTATCGTCAGACGATGATGACCCACGACATTCCGCCGCACTCGCAGCACTTATTCTACAGTCCTCCTCAGCAGCAAATCAATATTACTCCAGCGACGACATCTTCGCCATCATCAGCTCTCTTAGCGAGAAGCGCAAACACGACTTTATCAACCTACTCTTCGAAGGGCTCCAAGTTAACATCGATTGTGGTGTCGACGATACGTCCAGCAACCACTTCCTCCTCCTCGGTCGCGGCCCCTTCTTTGCAAAGACGCTTTCAGCCATGCATCTTCTCGGTCTCCGAGGTAGTATCGACCGTTCTCTGAGCAGCAAAATGGCCTGGCAAATCATCAACATCAGATTCATCACGCAAACCTTGACGACAATCTGTCGCCTACACGGTGATGTATCGAAGAACAATCTGAAGCCCGAAGGCGTACCACAGATGATCGGAACATGCAGATGGACCATACACTTCATGGCCTACATCTTCGACGAGCTCTTCACGCTCGGCCGCGCCCTATCCGACATGCCCACGGCCGACCTAACACGCCCCGTCCTCGAAGCCAAAATCCACGAGCTCAATAATCCAGCCCTCCTCCTCCTCCTATCCGCCTTCCCCCGCGCCATGATGAAACTCTGGACCCAACCAATCCAATGGGTAAAACGCAGCGCAGAAGCCCACATCACACCCCCCAACGCCAACGCCAACAACCCCACCGCACCACCCCAGACCCCCGAAGCCAAGAAACTCTACACCCCTCTCTACGCAGCCGTGACCGAACTCCCCTTTGAATACCGCTGGTTCGAAGTCCTAATCAGCGAAACACAAAACCACGTCCGCGGCATCTACAAACAGCGTAACCTAACCGACATGCAACGCAACAGCATCGAGCGCGAACTCCTCTTGGGCAGAATCCCAGATGTACTGTTCCCCGCTGCGAAACGCCTCGTCACGGACACGCTGTGGAATAGCAACCAGCAAAACGCGTGTCTGGCCGATAAGCTCGACATGGGTAAACTCATGTTCTTCGATACAACATGGCTGGGCTTTCGGGACTCGAAACGCGCGAGGGCTTGGCATGATACGCATGTGGTGGATGTGTGTCAGAAGATGATTATCAGGGGGACGGGCACTTGGGTTCATCCTGTGGGATCGGCGACGGGTGGACAGAATCGGGCAAGGAGTGATAGTATACAGAGTGCTGGGGCGAGTGGAGATGTAGGGGCTGAGAGGAAGAGGATGAATTTGCTCCGGCAGTGTACGAGGTGTGGTGCGTGTACCGAGGATATTGTGCCTGGGTTACCGGGCTACACTGCAGCCCATCACCAGTACTTGCTGGGTGTGAGTAAACATTGTATTTGTGGGAATAGCTGGATGCTTGTTGAGACGAAGGGAAAGGCGAAGTAATAATACATGCGAATAGCTGTTTAGGAGTGGAACAAGGTTTCTGCCAGGCATACTTCTTCTTAGCTCTCCATTATGCACCACGGCGTGATGAACACACCATTATTAAACGTTACAGCATGATGTGCAAAAGGTTTTGATTGTGATCATGGCTTTTTTTTTCAATTCATTCAGTGCAGTCTAGCTGACTTTGATATGGCCCATCATAACATGGGCATGTAGATCGTAAACACATACACACGTGGACAAAACGCAAAATGCCGTCTATGCCTTCGCGGCACCAGCCTTGATGAGGAGAATGTCGCCATCCTCGACAACGTAGTCCTTGCCCTTGGTCATGATCTTGCCCTTTGCCTTGCAAGTCGCTTCGTCGCCTTCTTCCCTCAATGTGTTGTAGTTGTATACGACAGCCTGAATGAAGGTCTTCTCGAAGTCACCGTGAATGACACCAGCAGCTTGTGGCGCCTTGGTGCCGGTCCTGATTGTCCATTGTCGGACTTCATCAGTACCGGTTGTGAAGAAGCTGCCAAGTTGGAGGGCCTTGCGCATGGTCTGGATGGCCTTGGGCAGCGCCGACTTGGTGCCGAGGTTCTTGAGCTCTTCGGCGGCCTCTTCATCAGACATGACAGCGATGCGCTCCTCGAGTTGTACGGAGATGGGGATGATAGGGTCACCGGGGGCGTTGGTCTTGACCCATTCGGCGATCTTGGGGAGATGCTTGTTCTTCTGGCGGATGTAGTCCTTCTCACTCAGGTTGACAAGGGTTACGACGGGCTTTGCGGAGAGGAGGAAAAGAGGGTTGATATGCTCGACCTGGCAAACTGTAAGTAAAAGGTTGCAAAAAGTGTCGCAAGTAAAGGATGTTGTTGGCATGTTGTTAATCAGAGAAGGACTTCACTTCAGAACGGCCCAGCGTTTATGGGCCATCAGAGAGCTGGGATTATAGAGCAATCGCTCTTTGTCATCTTGTAACAGGGGATGCAGGACAGAGAAGAGAGATGTGCGTACCTCTTTCGCGGACCAGTTGCCCTTCCGGACATCCTTGCCGTCTTTGAGCATCTCGAGGACCTTCTCAACTGTGGCTTGCTCCTCCTTAAGCTTCTTCATCTCCAAACTCTGACCACCTCTCCTTGTCTCCTTGACAAGCGCTGCGTGTGCCTTCTCGACGAACTCGATGTCTTTCAAGCGCAGCTCCTCGGCAATAATGTCCAAGTCACGGATGGGGTCAACGTCACCCTCAACGTGGATGATCTCAGCATCGTCGAAGCATCGCACAACTTGGAAGATGGCATCGACGGCGCGGATATGCGACAAGAAAGCGTTGCCGAGACCAGCACCAGTCGAAGCACCGCGCGTGAGACCAGCAATATCGTAGATGGTCAGGTGGGCAGGTACGACCGACTTGGGCTTGTAGTGCTCTACCAGCCAGTCGAAGCGCTCATCTGGGACAATGACGCGCGACTCTTCTGGGTCGATGGTGGCATATGGAAAGTTCTTCGCGAGTCAGCGTGATACTGGAGGGTGAAGGGTGCGTGACTTACGGCAGGGTTACCAAGCGAGCACTTGGTGATGGCTTGGAAGAGAGTCGACTTGCCGACGTTTGCTAGGCCAACCTGGCAATCACTGTTAATGTGAGAACGCGACGAGACAAGCTATGCAGGGCTCTCACTCACGATACCAGTCTTCAAGTTGTTTCCTGGCCTGCCAAGCGGGAGCTTCTCCTCCTTGACCTGCTTCTTGGGAGGCATCTTTTTCTTCTTGGGCGCGGACGCGTAGGTGCGAGCTGCTGTGAAGAAGATGAAAAATTTGGTGGGAGAAGATGAAGAGTGGAAGGAGGCCGGAAAATGGCAGGCAGTTCTTGCTGCCGGAGAGTGAAAAGTGGGTATCAAAGAAGAGAAAGAAAAGGTCAGATGCCTGGTGGGGGGCGTGATGAAATAGAGGGGTGGGAGAGTGACTTAGCAGCCGCTCTCCTGCATTTCCTGGGTTAAGTGACGGCGCAGCAAGTCCAATCGAATTTTCTTAAGTTTATGTGGCTAGGGTGGTGTCCGTGCAGCGCTTGCTCCAACGCGGCAAGCGCCTGGACGCGACTCCAGATGGCCAAACCATCGGTCATGTCTCCTACGAAGCCTCCCAACTCATCTCCCTCCCCACACCTCTCTCTCCGCATATTACTTCAAGGGCTGGTCCCACTCACTGGCCTCGACCCTCCCACCCCTGTACCAGTACCTTCTACCACTCAGTGTCCTTTACCAGCGTCTATGATACCCCACCCTTCATATGCGGTACCGAACATAGAGATACCTACCGCCATAAATACCACACTCGATTTGTACATAATTGACTAGATTTGTACATACCTCTCCCCACGCACACAAAATGTCATCTTCTACCCGTCCACAACCCTCGCGCAAAAGTTCTGGCAATCATAGGAGCACGTTGTCACTGCAAAAAGCCGAGGTCACCATACACGTCTATGATCTATTACCCCCCGGCAAGGTTGCCACCGTGCTCTGGGCGATCGGCAGCTCTCTGCTACACACGGGTGTTGTTATTGGCGACAGAGAATATGCGTATGGCGGACATGACCGGCGGGACCTAACGGGAGTGTACTGGACGAAGCCCAGGCAAGAACCCCCAGGCGGTACGTTCAAGCAGGCGATCCTACATGGCTTCTCATTCCGACCTGAGGAAGAACTAGAGGCTATCATACAAGAGGTGTGTAATAACTGGTACATTCTACAAATTGGCTAACGTGGTCAAGGCCTCACACGAATTCCAAGGAACGTCGTATAATCTCCTTACTAAAAACTGCAACCACTTCACGTCCTACCTCTGCGAAAAGCTCACTGGTCGCCCAGCTCCTAGCTATCTGAATCGTGCCGCTAGCATTGGCGTCGCTCTACCATGCGTTGTACCACGGGAATGGATAGCGCCACCGGATTATGATACTGCTGATGGAGAGTTGCTTGACGAGGAATTCCAAGACGAAGGAGCGTCCATGCTGCGACACGATCGAGAACGAGAACGCCATCGGACAGCTGAGGAGGCAAGGGGCTGGGAGAACGCGAGCTATTCTGCTGGAAGTAGTCGTAGTGATCAAGGAAGCGCAAGAGGGCCTATTAGGTATGAGGCTGGAAATCTTGCACCCAGACTTGTCAACATCGCGGAAACGGATCCTAGTGGTCGGCCTGTGCCACCCGCTCAAAGGGCACCATTGCCGAAAAATCTGACATGACTCTCAAATTGGTCTGATTTTCCTTGGTCACTATACACTGCTCTTCGTGATGCATGTCTTCCTTCCAGAACTGAAGGCGTATACCCAGAGACGTCTGGTGATGCCCTGTAATCATCGTACACTTCGTCTGCTTTCTCCTTTCCATTTGAATCAGCCTCTAACCCAATCTCCTTGGCTTCTTGCTCCTAACACCACCGAACTTCAACCTTGTAGAGTCAGCCAATTTGACAATCAATGGCCGTATCTTTTTCCCTTCAGCGCCCAGCATCGCCTTTGTGACTGCCTCCCTGCCTGGCCCAAACCCTCGGTACACCAACTCCAACTTCTGAATCTGCGGCAGCAAGCCCTTGTCCTGGATCCGGTTCATGAGGAAAGCTGCCAATTGATATGCAGCATCGTATGTTCCACGCCCCGCTTTACGGAAACCAATGTTTCCACACGATACCGAGATCAAGGGATTGCGATTTGGCTGCGTAAGACACAAATGTGTGTTGTGCTTGGTGGCGTAAACGTGTAATTTGTGCTTGTCGTCCTCGTCCCACTCGCGCGTCGCGAGATTCTTGAAGTCGGAGGACCCGTCTGCGCTGGGTATCATTGTTTTGTAGTGGTCGGGGCCCGCGTTACGGAAGTTACCATCTACGTTGCTGAGGAGGCTGTCCATTGATGAATCGGGCTTCTTGCGGTCGGTGGGCGCTGCATTGAGGGCTCGTGTGTTGTAGGAGAAGGGTCGCAAAGGCTGCGTGTGCTGACATGATGTGCGGATGGTGCATGTGAGCGATCGGAACGTCCGTAGGATTGTGTTACTAGCCATGTTGAAGGCGGTAGATGCCCCGATTGAGGTTCGCGGATGCAGTGCTATGCTAGAAGGTCGAAGAAAGTTGCGAGCTTGGCACTACCGCGGAAAAAGATGGCGATGCCGTCTGACGTCCTTCACCCACCATTTGCCGCGCCCGCCTTCTGAACACCCTCTCTTCGGGCCGGTCATACTTCAATTTGATATCGAGGTTTCATTGTGTTCAATTCCAGAGCATGAGACCCCACACAGCAAGCACATTTGCCGCCACTGCGCGATGGAGCCTACAACCCGCCGCTGCTACACCTGCAAGCGCATATGGAAGAGCTGCAGCGTATAGGCGGATATCGACGCTGCCAAGAACATCGCAAGTCTCTTCTACACGCACATCACTACCATCGACACCTGCGTCTTCCTCCCAACGCTTCCTCCGTAGCGAATTCCTGCCCCAAGATATCCTCTTCCGCACATCCTCCGCATACGCCCGCCACTTCTCTTCTCGCCCCGCACTATACGAGCAAGCGCAAAAACAAAAAGCTGTAAAGGACCAAGAGCCTGAGCCGCGACCAGGGAGTAACAAGTCTACAACCTCTGAGGGTAGCACAGCAGAGCAGGCAGCAGGTGACCAGGCCAAGGAAGAGGGTGAGGAAACCAAGGAGAAGAAGGAGGGAGAAGAAGAGGCTGGCGAACAGAAGGAGGGTGAAGAGGGCCAGAAGAAAGAGAAGGAGGATGCGCCCCCACCTCCACCCCACGGTGACAAGACACCATGGCAAGTCTTCACTGAGACCCTGAAGCAGGAGTTCCAGGCTTCGAAAGACTGGAATGAGGGTACAAAGCAGCTGGGTGGTGCACTACACGACTTTCAGCAAAATCCAAATGTTCAGAAAGCAGGACAGATATCTGAAGCTGCCAAGACAAAGACTACCGAGGCATTGAGGGCGACGGCTTCAGCTGTTGGTCACGGTGCGGCGTGGACATGGGACACTATGCCAGTCAAGGGTGTACGTGCTGCTGCGAGGGTCACGGGAAGTGGGCTTGAGTATGCAACCCGACCAGTGCGACAAACCAAGGCTTTCCAGGCTGTGAAGGAGACCATCGATGATGGTAGCTCATCAAGATATGGTGGCTGGGTCGAGAAGGAAGAGCGTAGGAAGAGGCGTGAGCTGCGCGAATTGAACGAGCTCCAGCGAACCGGTGGCAAGAGTTTGGGACCAATGGAGGAAGATCCAAAGTTAGACTTTCCCTTGGAAGCTTAAGATCTTTGACTAACAAATTGGCAGTGCTGGTACAAATGTCACCCTTCACAAGGACGCCAAGTACAAGGAAGTCTGGAGAGAATGGAAGGACAACTCCAAGCTCGCCCAAGGCTTCTTCAACATGAAGACTGTCTACAGGGAGTCCGACAACGCCATCATCGAAACCGCTCGCAGTATCTCTGACCGTATTACTGGCTTCTTTGCCGAGAATGAGACAGCGATGGTTATCAAGAGGTTCAGGGAAATGGACCCGAACTTCCAGATGGAACCCTTCTTGACCGAGATGCGCGAATACATCCTCCCAGAAGTCCTGGACGCATACGTCAAGGGCGACATTGCAGTTTTGAAAGAGTGGTTATCAGCAGCACAGTACTCAGTGTACGCAGCGCTTATGCAACAATATCAGGCTGCTGGTCTGAAGTCTGACGGAAAGATTGTCGACATCCGTGGTGTTGATGTTCTGAACGCGAAACTGTTAGAGCCAGGAGAGATTCCAGTCTTCATCCTTACATGCAGAACCCAGGAAGTACACGTATATCGCAACGCCAAATCTGGAGAACTAGCATCCGGTATGGACGACAAGGTGCAGCAAGTCACATACGCCATCGGTGTCACCAGGATACCAGAAGACGTCAACAACCCCGAGACAAGAGGATGGAGATTGATTGAGCTGCAGAAGAGTGCCAGAGATTACTACTGAGCGAGTCGCCAATTATCTCTTTTTTCCTTCAATCTGCCTTCCACCCTGTACGATTACACCACCGCATCTCAGTGCTGGTGCTCATGCTCTTCCGGCATTTTTTGGCGTCCAAAAAAAGATGCAGCTTTTGCTCTGTTTTAACTATAGTTCCTGGCCTCTATTTTGGGTGATTTTGTTTCGTCACCTGGGTCATGGAAGTGGATAGACTGATGCTGTAGATGAGTACGGCGTTCTCCATGACACACTTCTCTACTCTGTATGTATAGTATGATGATTTGATGGATTGGTGGGGGTAGAAATAACACCCGTCAAGCAAGAGGGACAAGTTTCCTGAAAACATAAATGAGAGAAATCAAATCTCGTTTTACTGATCGCACAACTCTCAGGGCTTTTGTCCTTCTTTTCTGCGCCCCCCTTGTTCTAGAGCGAGGCTCCTTGAGTCAACAGCATACGTAGGTGGGCATGGGCGACAACCCGTTCAGCTTAAAGGGGATGCCGTCTACGCCACAAACCCAAGCCTCAAATCATCTCTTCATCGGCCGAACTATGCAGTTCAACTGCAAATTTAGCAATAGTTCTCATCTTGGCTGCCGTCGAACCAAATTTCCCCGAACCAACAGCTCTTCTTCTCTAAGCCGAGGCATCTCAGTTCCGAGAGTCCGAGCTCAATCGCGGAACCTCCGATGTCACCAACGCTCACCGACCCTTGCTAAGAAAAGTCTCTGCTTCTAAGCGCGCGATTCATAACTATGTTATCCGCAAGGTCTGCCTTATCTGGGCATGTGGGTCGGAGTCTGGGATTCGGGGGTAGAAGGGCATTGGCCCCGCGCGAAGTCGGCCGGTGTTGTATAAAAGGTGGTAGGCCCAGGGATAGTGGTGATGGAAGAATTACTAGGTCGCAGAGTACTGTTTGTAAGTCTTGGGGGATTTTTTTTACTGTTCCTGTTATAGGTAGGAGCGACTATCGTCTGTCATTGTGGAAGATTCTAAGAAGAAGAATTTCCCAAACTAACAGTTTTTTTTAATAGCAAAACAATCGCAACCTTCAGCACATACAACACCACCGCAGCCGCCGCCGCCGCTGCCAAACTCTCATACCCAGACACCCAAACGCCCAATCTACATTCGCCTTCCCATCGCTCTCGCTCTCACACTCCTCACGTTCACAGGTGGCTTCATCATGGCCGGCGCCCCTGCAATGCAATCCCTTAGCGACCTGGCGAACCCCCCCACCGATGCCGAAACTCTCGAACTCTTCACCCCCTCCACAGAAGTCGTCGCAGAAATAGAACGAAGCGTATTCGACCACCCGCTCACAAAATCTCTGCTAGAAGATCCTAAATACATTGCTTCGCGCCCCCATCTCAAGATCCCAGAGGGTCTGCGGGCGCAGAACTTGACAGGAGGTACCTTGCTCGGCCCGGACAAAATCGCCGTTCCACCTTTACAATTCAGCACCGCGGACGGGTCAACCTTTGTTTCGCTTCAATATCTCGGTCATGCGCTCTGCGGACATCCTGGCATCGTACATGGGGGCTTGCTAGCCACGCTGCTCGACGAGGGTTTAGCACGATGCTGTTTCCCCGCCTTGCCGAACAAGGTGGGTGTTACAGCTAGTTTGAAAATCGATTACAAGGCACCATGTATGGCGGGACAGATTGTGGTGCTCAGGGCTGAGACGACAAAGGTTGAGGGGAGGAAGGCGTGGGTTAAGGGTCGGTTGGAGACGATTCCGGAGGAGGGTAAGGAACCAGTGGTGTTGACGGAGGCGGAGGCCTTGTTTATTGAGCCGAGACAGGCGGCGCAGATGAAGAGGGTAGTTAATTAGGTGCGTGGGAGGTGGGAGGTTGTGGCTTTCTTGAGGCGTTGAGGAGTTCAATATTCACTGTGAACGGTAGAGTTTTGTTAGCGATAGACGTTTAGATTCGCGATTTGGGAACAAGACGGGGCTGTTCAATACAAAGTGTTCAATCGTGTGTTTTCGATACGTAGTGGTAAAGAGGTCGGGGTCTGTGCCGTTTGACCTCAATGTGTTCGTCTGACAACTTTGTTTTGCCGAGTGGAACATCCGCATTGGTTGCCATGCAAAGCATGCTTTCAGCATCCAACACCCATGAAACGAATGATTGCACGTGGACTATGTTTAGCAAAAATGTATTACTTTGTCAAGACAAGCATCACACGTGTAGACACAATAGTTTGGTACGACACTCGCTTCTTTCATTAAAGTATTAACGTCCGATCCAATCCTCCAGTTAGCCACTACGTCAACAATAGACGCAACCTTCACACTACCTCCCAGACAACCGGGTCAAGCTAATCTACTTCCTTCCCAACTCACTCACACGCGAGCTACGCACAACAAGAACAAGACAGGAGGAGATCCTTCCATCTTGCACGACGACGCCATTGTTAAAAACAAAGATATCCAGATCCGTAGACCTGGGACTGCACAACAACAACGATAACAATAACAACATGATGTTGCGTTCCAAATAAGCTTTGGACACAGACCAAGTTGAAAAGTAAAAGAGAGGTCAGGAAACGAGGAAAAAACAAAGAGTGTATGAGAAAAGAAAGAGTTTGTGGGGTAAGGGTGTTCTATTTACAACTGAGACTCTTCCGGTTTGAGAGGAGAGTGTGGTGAGTGAGGTAGCCTTTGTGGTAGGTTGTTTGACGCGCTGTGGTGAGGTTGGCGTCGGGTATCTGTAGCGACTGAATGCGAAGCTAACAACGCTTCGTAGATTGGTAACAAGGGATTTGGAAAGAGACGCCCGGCGCTGATGAATGCTATGCTCGAGAAAGAAAGATCTGCTGTACAGAGGTGACGCGTTCGCTGGAAAGATGCTACTTTTCGAGAGGATGGGGGTTGTGTATGTCAAGATGGAGATTTGCTAAGGATTGGGCTGGAGCATGGGCTCATTATAGGCGTAATGACGGGCTACGTTCAAGTGAAGATTCTTATCGGCTTTGACCGAGGTTCAGCCATGACATGTCGGATTGCTCCTTCGCGTTGGGGTTATTGGGGCCAGGACCCGGGAACAAGGTTGCTGAGCTCTCATGTCCAACTCGTCGTGGTGGATAGAAGGAGTGAAACTTCGGGCTCGGCATCGCAGCTTCGACCTGTCCTTCCTGTGCTCCACCTGGACCACCTGGGAACATGGTTGCGGTGCTCTCACGATCTTGTGGAAGGCCGAGACGTGGCGGCGAGGGATACATCGAGCTGAACTTGCTCGTGGGCAGTTCCTCTTTTGGTGCAGGAGGTGCGTTACCTGATGGGAACATGGTAAACGTGCTGTCTCGCATGCCGGGAACGATTGGTGAGTTGTCGCCTTGTCCAGGGTAAAAGGAACTGAAGTTGCTCTTGGGATAGAAGGAGTCGGTGCCGTCGGGGTAGTACGAGCTAGTGCCATCGAACTTGTTGGAATCAATGACCATGCTACCAGTATACTGACTGCTGGTCCGTTGGTCATCACCCACTGGGGTCCAGCTTTCTACAGGTTGGCGTAGATGATGAGGACCATCATGACTGAGAGCGGACATCGAGCTGGCATCCGAGTTTGCACGAGCGAGCTCCGCTTGCATGGGCTGGATTTGATGTGGTAGGCCACTCTTGGGGGTTCCAAGCGTTGGACTTCCGCTAGCCACTCGGCTCAAACGCTGCCCATCGTTGAATTTGGGTATCTCTAGCGGAGCAATGTGTTGTGATGGACGCGCGCTGTACATGCGCGAATTTGTGTAGTGTGACTGACTACCTGTACTTGTTCGGTCTGACGCAAAGGTCGATCGGTCAGCAGGTGGTGCACTAGCAAGGTTGGTAGCTTCGTTGTTCGCGAAGTACCTACTCCAGCCTGAGCTGCGAGCTCTTGGTGCAGGTTTGGCTGTCCGACTAGAGTTCTGGCGAGCCATAGGCTCAACAGGTTCCGGCTTCAGGTCGAACTTGGCAAGCTCATAAGGTTCGTTGTAGCCTTCAGAGTAGCCTAATGGGCTGCTCTTCTTGACTAGTCCTGCTGTGCTGGCATCACTCGCGACGTTCTTCTTGTGGCCATTGCCACCTTGTCCTTCAATGATAGCCAGCGATGTGAGTGAGTCGTTGTTGTGCTTGGGCTGGTAGGTCACGACGGATCCACCGGCCTCTTTCATGAAATCGGCGCCCCGATCGGCGAAGCTCATGCGGTCATTCTTCTCGACGTAGCCTGGGTTCTGCTTGCTCTTGTTCTTCCTGTACTTGAGACAGAACAGGATTAAGATTAGAATGAACGCAATGCCAAAGATGGTACCCAAAGTGGCTCCAAGCACAGTCAGCATCTTTCCCTTGTTGCTAGGAGGACCCGCAGGTGTTGGGGCTTCTCCTGTAGAACTAGCACTTGGGGTGGTTGATACGGACGCCGTGGGGGTTGGTGTTGACGACGCACTCGAGGATGATACTGAGTTTACTAAGATTTCTTGCCCAGCAAACAGCGCGGTCGCATTCATCCACGAGTTCTCCTGCGCATCGAAGAGAGCAATGGGTTCATCGGCATTGCCTCCACTTGCGACGATAGTGCCATCATCTCCTTGTGCCAACGAGTAGCCAGTTCGTGTTGATTTCGGTGCGTATGTCTCGTTATACGCCGACCAATCATCCAAGGTTACTCGCTTCACCTTGTCCCCCTTCTTTCCGACGACGGTTCCTGGGGCTGCGGGCGATCCGTCCTTGTTCAACAGTAGGATTCGTTCCACAGCGTTTGGTGTTACACTCATGTCGAACTTCTGCAGAGCGACCCTTCCGTCCTTGTTGGAGATTATCGAGCATTTAACAGCATCCTCGTTGACGATAGGTTGTTCGAGGTTGACGCCGAGATCTTGCCATCCTGATGCCTTGCTATACTTCCATACAGCCGTGTTGGTAGCGCCGCCACCGACTAGTAGCGCAGTGTTCGCATCCGAGTTCATCAGCATGGGCTTCACAGAAAGCGGCGCACCAGACGACGGCATACTTGAGACGTAGTAGGGCTCGACAGTGGAGAAGACGAATGATTCCGACGACGGGCCGTTGTCCCCTTTCGTTTGCGATCCAGAGTAGACGAGAATCTCTTTTGAGTCTTGGAGGTAGACAGCTCCATGGTTTATGCGATTTTGTGTGTTCCAGCTCTCAGACCGTTGCCAGTCCCACTTCTTCTTGGAGAATGTGTAATGCATCAGTCCAGGGTAATCCCACGTCGAGGCCGTGTCGTTGACCCGACCTCCAACAAGGAACAGCTTAGCCGCCTGGGTATCCCCCTTGGGTGCTGCCTTCACGCATTGCGCTCCGGTAAGTGATATGTCCATAGGTAACGCCTTCCATTCTGCCCCCTCTTCAAGTTTCAGCGATTGAAATCCAGATGGCGAATATACGTAAAGCGTGTTCTCGTAGATGACTGAGCAGTGCCCACTCAGCGGGTATACTGGCTTTGGGAGAGCCATGATAGTGTTGATCGTATGATAGATCCGGTAATACAGCGAACGTGATGTGAGTTTATTCTCGACTCGAGACGTGAAGCAATAGACTGATTATGATTCCACTCGACTTGGCATGACTAAGTGTAAGGTCCAAGGATTGTTAATTGTCCCAAGATGGAGGTTGGGGTCGACCGCGGATGAGAAGGCGAATGTGATGTTTGAAGGATGGATACAATTCACTCGTTATGGCAATCGTAAGATGGACTGTAGCGCAATGCTGCATCAGTATTGTCTAGCAGGTAATGGCCGTGCCGAACGTACTCGAATCCAAGACAGATGTCGAGACCGAGCGCGACAGTGTGTTCGATTTGGCGATAGACGATGACGGAACGATTCGACGGGTGCACAGGGAGCGATGGGGCAACACTCTCTCAAAGAGGCGTAGAGATGTACGAAGGGTATGGCGAAATGAGAGGCAGCACAGCTCAGCGGTGTGCGGGAGGCGAGATGGAAAGCCGTCTAGGTGAGGCTGTTCAGGCACACGGAGGCTGAAGCTGGGGAGAGACAGGTGAGTCTGAGCCTGAGCGAGAGGGAGACGTCCAACCGGCCGCTGAGAGGGTCCGTTCGCGCTCACGGTCGCGCAAGGGCAGTTATCGAGTGGGCTTGGGCATCTCCCAAATGGCCTAAGCGGCGACGGCACGAGCGAAGGTGTGACCATGCACACGAAGACTGTCAGGGGTAACTGGTGAGACAACCCAATGACGTCCCGCATCCATCGTCGTTATTCGCCAGTGCCCCTGGCCTTAACCAAGTGCATTTAGCGTTGATTTAAGCCAAGAGACATGCTTGCAGGGAAGAAACACCCCCAGTGTCGGAACATGTGCCTGGGGTTTCTGTGCGACTGCAGCAGAATCTGCACCACGAGGGTATTGAGAGCTGCAGGATCGACGGCGAATAGTGCCCGACGCCATCGAGCGCCGCCCTACTATAGTGTAAAAGTGAAGAGATGGTGACATGGACTCCGCTTCAACAGTTGCTGCTGCGGTGCCGATCTTGTCGTTCGTTGTGCATTCCACGCTCTTCGCGCATGAAACTTCCAGGTTCGACACAACAAGGGTTCTGATCATTTCCGCTCCTTCGATCACTTCACGAATCAAGACAGACCGCTTCTCTCCCTTGCCTCTTTCTGCTAGCCTGTCATACACCATTCCATGATGGGATGATATAAAAAAGGTTCCGAGAACTTGCCCTCGATGCTGACACTCGTGTGCCTAAAAACGTGTGCAGCCGGACGAAATCCCCGGAAGCTACGGCGAAACAGACTGGCGGCTGCGCATACTGTGTAATTTGTGCTCGCTCCTAGCGTCCTGTGGGGTTTACGCACAATGAGTCGTCGTTTGTTAGCACCGCCTCCAATTGGCACACCTTCATCACATCTCTGTGACGGCGATTCGAGATTATTGAGTGTGATGGGACGATGGCAATAAAAAGTAAGAGAGGCGCGCACTCAAGTGGGCGGCTTCGTGATGGGTGGAGGAATACGAAAGACCCTCTAGCCGGCCCTCTGAAACCAAATCCACGGCCCTTCTCATGGACGTGCATGGCCTGACTCAGCTAAGAACACACCAGCTGCTAACCACGGGCTTACGACGTAAGCGCATCACGACGGCTTCTACATCACCATGTGTTGTTGTCTATGAGATCACCAGCGGTCACAGAAATCTTTGATTGTTGCTAAAAACGCATGCATGCCGTCAACCTTGCCTAACCGTGACCACATTGGTGGCACAGTGCACATCCTTATTAACCATTCGGCTGCCTACCCCGCCACCGGCACTGGATTAGGACAGCAATATCCGGCTACCTACTAGGAAGGGCATGGGATGCAGTTGGCCGTCATCAATTCCATGCAAGTTGCAAACGACATTCCTTCAGTCTCATGAATTGACAGCAGAAACAACTCTCTGGCAGCTACCGACACACCAGGCAATCCCAGTCCCATACAGTGGCAAGATTCGTGTCAGATCTTAGATCTTGCTTTGCCACGTTACTCGGCCCTCAGACGTGCTGTCTAGACTTTCTAATGCGGGTTTTCTGAAGCTTTGGGCCTCAATAAAAAGTCAATGGGGTCGACGGGATCCGGAGTGTCTGAGCAAGACGGCCTGTCCCTACCCACATGTGCGCTATGCGAAACAACGTCTCCGCTGTCAACACGCGATATTATGTTTCGCAGAGGTATGCCTGTTAATCTGTTCTCTGTCACTCAACTAAGCCAGCATGTTTCGTCATGCGTCCTTGGGACTGGGGAAGCACACATGTTTGAGCATGAAGTCTTCTACCGAGTGCCATGCGTGCGCAGATGCCCATGCATTAGAGATTGGAGTGAACGGCAAGCAAACGGCACTTGCAGCTGTCACACCCGTAATGTCGGGCCATGCGAAAAAAAGTATCGAGACGTTGATACCCGTGTGGAAACAAGCAATGTCACGGACCGCAGCGTTCGAGCAATGTTCGGCTACGTTTCGTTTCTTGATGGAATTACTTTTTCAACCGAACTGGTACTGCGAGGAACCGTCTTCATCGCTACTATATGAATCTTGTGGCAGGCCTCATTACATACCGTTGCATGTGTCAGCCAATCAACATACCTCGACCGCGAAGTGTTCTCATTGCATTAATCGTAGTAACCAACACTTTCTATGCGTAACCGATCAACTCCGCACGCGATCAGAGTGCCATGTTGCACTTTATGCCCTTCGGCACTTAGACGCAATCATCGTTGTCTTGGCACTGGGCTATTCGGAGACGCCGCGCTTACGTTGTACATGTACCTATGGATAGGATATCCACGCCATTTATATCACAAGCGATCAGATCTATTATTTGTCAGATCCGCAAGAGGCTTGATTTATGCGTAACGCACCGCAGCCGAAGCTGACTTGATATGCATGTCCTTAATCCACAATTATAGCCCTCGATCCCCCTGTGCCTTGATAACATGGGAATCGGAATCAGATATTGAGTACTCTTTGTCCCGTATTGCGTTATATTAATTGCACAGCCAAAGAATATCATCGACACGCAGAGCCTTATTCTTTCCAGACTGTGTTACTAATGCGGCAGCGTACCATCAGGATATGTAGTATGACTTCCTTTTTAGAATATTGATTTAGATTATTCTGGATACTTGTGAAGCACCTATTAAGAGATGGGTACAACTAGATAACATGACCTTCGTGTACATGTTACTCAGAGCTCTAGACAAATAAGACCTCGTTTTCATCCAATTTTTGACTGGACTCATGATACGACAATGAGCAATAAGTGGAGTACAAATGAGTCCGGTCCACGCAGCTTCGCTGTCTGATACGAACGTCATTCGTGTGTTGTAGCAAGTCTTCGTATTCAGATATAGAATATCGTAACCTCGTCTAGTACTCATTTACTGGTGTAGAAGTTCAACTTCGTATTGCAGCACGAATATCTTTAGCTGTCAGTGACCCAGCCACGAGGGCCTGGCTCTCCAAGCGGATGTAGCATACTTCGTACAGCTCTCTCGTTTCTTGCTTTCCTACCTTCTCTTCCCAATCCGCCGCTACTTCCATCTAGCCCTTAGCCACCGTTAGCACGATGCCTCGCTTCTTCTACACAACCTCCGATTCGCCAACGCCCCTCCACAGTGGTCCGTAACCTCAAACACGGACTCAACACCGTCTTATCGATTAGCGCGTGCGGACTTTCATCCCTCCAGTTGGGCGTCCTTCGCGTTAGCGTGTAGTGGGTAAACCCTAGCAGTGACAGTGTGCAGTGGCCAAGACAGTATAGTCTACATGTAAGAGCAGAATGTGAGCAACGCCACCAGCATCACGGGTCTATCGGAGACATCAAGCACATAGGTGGATGGCACGAAGGAACCAGTAGAGAAACCAAAAATTGGAGTCAAGTTACATGGAAACTTGTCGGAAAAAAAAGGGCTAACAAGGACTGGAAGCAGATGGTTGTTAAATAATGGCTCATAGAGGGACTTTTCTCCAAGAAGCGAGACGAGAGCTTACGTTAGGGCTTCTGAGAGAGAAACCCAATGATTGTGTTTGAGCACATGGAAGCTTCCGACAAGCAGGGAGTCGGAATTTCGAAGGTCGTGGACCTATGGACATGGTCACACAAGAAATCAATATAGATGCATCGCAGTTGAGCGGAACGCTTCCGCTAGCAAAACATCGATCCAGCTCGGTCCAAAGCCTTCTAATCGATATTGCAGTCATACTGCATGATATGTAAAAACTAGTTGTTTGATTTTGGGAATGTGTCTCACCATCAAACCATCTCCTTCATCGAAAGATCTCGAAGTCGGTCTGCAGGCGAGCAACGACGATTGTCGTCTGGCATTGTTCTCCGCTAGTCGTGTAGCTCACGTCAACCATTAGGTTCGGTTGGTGAGTAGATATTCTAGCGTGGGTAGAGGGAACTTCACGTGCATGGTGTCACGGCGACGGCTGGAGTAACAAATCTCATTCGTTGCCAAACTCCAATCCATCGTGGTATCATTTCGAACAGAAAACTTCGACGGGGCCGCGTGACGGCAAGTCCATTGTTCGAGCTAGAAGCCGGTGTAACGCCCTGCTTTTCCATGCGCGCATCGCATGCCCAGACCGTGAACCCATGATATGCATTTCATCCACTACGGGTGAGGGTGCTCGTGTCGATGTCCCTCATCGCCGTGGTGTGTCGTCAACCGAAGAAAGAGACAATACGCTTATGGCTCCCTCTGCTTCTTCTTCTCCTCGCGACCGGCGCTCTTGCGCTCCAGGATTTGCTCACGGTCCTTGTCGAGCTTGAGCTTGGTGATGACGACCTTGGAGGGAGCGATGGGGATGGGGACGGACTGGCCGTTGCTCTTCTCACGGACGACTGTGTCCTGACTTAGTATACCTGTCGACATGTGAAAAAGAAAGAGGGTTACGCACTGCCGTTGACATGGATGCAGTACTTGAGACGGTAGACGGAGGAGACCTTGCCCTCACGTCCCTTGTTGGAGCCGCGGACAACGGTGATTTCGTCCTTGGAAAAGTCAGCGCACAGCCGTAATGGGGAGAAATTTCGAATACTCACATCCTTGCGGATGGGAATGCTGCGCACTCCGTGCTTCTCGCGGAGCTCCTTACTCAAAGGCGCCTGAAGGTTGTTAGAACATGTCTCCTGCAATGTTCCAAGTCTCTTCATACGCTCATGATGACCCGACGCACACTACTCGGCGCACTGAAGTGTGCCTTTCGCGATTTGCGGCGAGAGCTCGCGACCATTGACTGGACCTTGGTCATTTTTGCTGTGGAATTGGCGGGTTGTCGGGTTAGTAGACAAAGTTCGTGTCGCGAGCGCAAATATTGGAGTAGTGAGATGTGCCTTTGCTGGGGCGGCTTCGCTTCGCTAGCGTTGCCGGAGGAACTATTTTGCCGGTTCCGAAAAGTCCAGCGCTGCCAGTCGCGTCCGCATCTGCTGAGACGTCCCATCCACTTGTAACACGCGTCGTAGTTAGTCTGGTCTTTCGGCCAGCGCATACATTGCGCAGAATCGTGCTCTCGATCGATACGGATAATGCTAGAGTGCTGCGTCAAATTCCAATTACGCCGACTCGACACCCGCTCGTGACCTCTCCCGCCCCTTCACGCAACCCATTGTCTCGATGCAATTTATCCAACCCTACCAGTATCGTGGCTCCAGAAAGGCTTCCGGACTTTTAGGCAGAGGCCATCATGTCTTCGAACAACTACAATCCGTACAGCTACCCGTACCAACAGCGCTCGGCGCAACAGTACTCGACATACCAGACAACATCCGCCGCGAACAACGCCGTACAACCGTCCCGCCAATTCCAACAGCCACCGACGACTCAGGCCCAGGACTATATGTCCTATCAACCGCAATCGTACGCGAACCAGCGCAGTGGATATGGAACGGCACAAGATAACTCATGGAGTAATAGCAACTATGTCGGGACAGGAGAGACAACCAGAGGCGCTGCCGAAGTCCTCCGTAGTATGAGCAATTCTACAACATATACGAACAATACCGCGCCAACAAACAGCCAAGTCGGCTTCATCACGACCAACACCGCCTCTTCGCACTCCAGTCACTACGCCGCCGGCAGCTCGCACTCACCCCAAGTCAACGCGCAGCAATCCCTTGCTGTCAATGAACCATCGCAAACACGTACACACTGTGTCAACAACAATCCCGCACAGTCAGCAAGTCGAGGTCTACCATCACCGGCTATGGCTACAGGTCACCCTTCGCAGAGAACCCAGCCAATATACAACCAGCGCTCTGTCAGTCCGGCCCAACCTCAATACAATAACGTGCCAGGCAGTAATGCCCGAAGCGTGGGTATGACTACCACGGCGAATCAGCAGTATGGCGATTACAATGCTCGACAGCTCCCTAGCGTGGAAGCCTCGCGTAACTCTCAGAACGCCACATCGTCGACGGCCTACAACTATGGCAACGCGCAAATGCCTTCCACGACTGCGCCTCCCACACCGGCACCACCTGCCTGTATGGCAGACACGTACAGTGCCCAGAGCACTACTACTGTAGATCCGATGGCAGTATACGACCCGTGGCCAGAATACCAAAGAAAGCAGGCCGCACAAAAGGCGATCGAAGATGCAGCGCGCGCAGAAGAAGAGAGCATCGCCAAGGAGGCGCGCAAAGTAGAGGAGCAGAAGAAAGAAGTGGAGCGCAAACGACAAGAAGAAGAGGAGAAGACTAGACTGCGCCAGTCACAGCCAAAGTCGAATGGAAAGACAGGCCAAAAGCAGCAAGCGAATGCAACGGAAGCGGTTCCCGCAGCTCCCAGCGGTTTCAATGGTCCCGCTGAAGCTCTGGAGAGCGAGATTCGAGCAATGATGGCTAAGATGAGAGAGTTGAACAACAAAGACCCCGCACTTCTAGCACGAATTTGGGAAGAAGAACGTAGGGCGAAAGCACCCAAATCTCCCACCGCGCAAAACAAACCCGCTCCTCAATCTGCCACGCCGCCAACTGCACAGTCTGCCCAGACCGTCACGCCGCAACCTACCAGCTCGAAGAAGGCGCCACCCAAACAAGCGACGAATGCAAATGTTCCAACGCCAGCGACTCCTGCTGTAGCTCAAGCTGTCCCTGTAAGACAAGCACAGCCAAACGGGAATGCCGCTCGACCCACAGGCAACAAGGTCTGGCCGCCCGAAAAGAGGGTGCATCTGGCGATCGCAGCAGCAGCATATCTGAACGCTCAAAACACTTTTCACAAAGTCGAGCCCAACCAGATATTGAGCCTGCTGAATAGTAATCCTTCGTACATTGAACTATGTGAAATTCTTGAGAAGATGGGTCTAAAGCTAGACCGCGCTCTGTTTGCGAAGAGCTTACTTACAGCGGTTCCCGATGTGAATTCAGTATCTCGCAAATCTGTACAACCTGCACCAGTTCCTGTTCAGAGACCACCTGTTCCACCGGCCATCATGAAAAAGGGCGTCGCGACTCCTGTTGGGCCAAACCCGCAGGACGCATCTGCAGCTGCCTCACCAGCAAACGGAAGCTCTTACCCGTCTTTTTCGGGCAGCACGTTGCCCGCACCTGCGTCTGCGCCTGTCGCCGAGATGGTTCCAATCAAACCTGAGCTGAGGAAGCCAGCAAACAAGGAAGAGGCAGCCCGCAAGCGCAATCTGAGCGATCTGGTGGATTTGACTCAGCTGTCGGAGGAAGAGGACATGGGGCCGCCGCGAAAAAGGATGAATATAGACTCGTACGCTTCTCCATACCCGCATCTCCAAGAAGCCACACTTGTCGATGAAGAACCTTCAACCCCAAACTTCCCCATCGCAAATACCCCTTCCTATCAGCCGCAACCATCAGTGCCTCAGCCGATACAGCCGCCTAGCGAGCTTCGGTATCAAGTTTATGTTGAGCCACTAGACAAGAAGAATGCCCTTCGTCGCAACACGTATAACCCCGCAACGATAGCACGAGATGTGCTCCTCGCTTGTGGAAGGCACCCATCAGAGCGCAACTTGAACCAGCATCTAGACGGACTAAGGGCAACACTACCACAGATAGGGTGGGATTCGGATCTCAGTACTATTAGGTGGGACTTGATTGACCCAGGAAGGCCTCCGCCAGGTTATTTCAAAGATGGTGATCAAGCCTGGACTGAGGATGCAGACGACGAAGAGGATGATTCAGACGAAGAGAACGAAGCGCATCGTCGCCGCGCTCCGCCGAACGCAATTGGCGGTGAAGGTGGGGCTCACAAGGTCCAAGCTTTACCTGAAGCTATCAATCCGTTCAAGCAGAAGCGCCGCGGTCGCCCTCCTCGACACTCCTTCCCCGACGGTGCAGGTCCAGCAACACCCGAGCGTCCGAGTAATCCTGCTTCTATGAGTTCAAGTGCTCCTCGCCCTACGTCCGTTGCCGCTGGAGTTGGCTATCAAGCATTCCGATCCGCCACAGACTACGGACCTGACGGGAAACCACTTCCTAAGAAGAGGGGACGTCCAATCGGGTGGAGGAAAGCAATCCATGGATCTGCTGCTGCACAATCTCGACCAGCTTTGAACGGCCACAACGGTCCCCAAAAGCATCAGCCCACGCAACCAAGCTCGTTGCGTAACGAGCCCATTCGTATCAATTCCCGGTCTCCGAGCATTACGAACCGCCTTCCCCAGTACCAATCGTACAAATGCAAGTGGCTTAATTGCCAGGCTGATCTACATAACCTAGAGACGCTCCAAAAGCATGTGTACAAGGTGCACCGCAAGGAAACGGTCCGTAACACTCTAGAATGCCTGTGGGACGATTGCGGAAAAGAGGTTACGAACTACGATCCGATGACCGATATGAGGATCGTGCGCCACCAGGTGCATTCCTTTGACCTAGAGAGTCACTGGCGTGACCACATACAGCAAGCTCACATTAGTCCGCTATCATGGCAGCTTGGTGATGGACCGGCTGCTGGTCTCTCTGGTAAGGAAGACGATTAGTGGATGAAATGGTTGCAAGCGAAGAGACGATCTAATACTTCCCATTGCAGACTCATATGATTCCGAGGCATATCTGAGCGATGCGCAAGGACGACAGGTCACCCCACGTATTACCGTCAACCCCGAACGCATAGAAGCACTGAGCATGTCGCCACAGGCACGTAGCGGCAACGGTCGCGGTCGCGGACGTCCACCCAAGCGCACCGCGGAGCAAGAAGCTCGTGATGCACATGATAGACTTGTGTCGCTCAAGAAGCGTATCGGTGGACCCGGCATGGATCGTGGAGGCGTAACACTTGCGAACGACAAACGTCGAAGAGGCTTCATTGAATGCGATGAGACAGAGGAGGAGCTGGTAGATGTTGAGGACTGAGGACTTCACATTCGATATGCGGCTTATCCTGCTTGCGCAATTGATAGTCTTGTACATGTACGCGTATACACATAGCGAGAACAAGGCGCGCTGAGAATCTTTATGCATGCGCAGGAGAGATAATTGGAAACGTGTCTCGATGTGCAGCGATGCCATGGTTAATTCAAATGTTTTGGAATATTTTGGAATCCGTCAGCGGTTAATTCGCCATATTGCTTGCACACGCCAGAACTCCATGCTCGCATTTGACGGGCATCTCCATGATCTGCAATTGGTATCCATGATCTCTCGCACAGCCTGCCCCCATGCAGCAATGCTCTTCCCCAAGGGTCCTTCATGAAGACGCATGCACAGCGCAACTCTTATGCCTTAACCTTGCCCGCCACAGCCTTGGGCTTCTCCTCAACCTTGTGATCGTCTGAGTTGACTTCGAGGAAATGGTATAGAACGATGAGCAGCATGGCAGCGCTTCCGAGGAAGATGGCGAGCGAGTAAAGTTGGCTGTCGGTAATCATCTTGAGTGCGACGCCGCGTCGACTGCAGCAGGAGGGTGACGGGGTGTAAGGCCTCAAGTGCGCTGCGGAGTTGTCAATAAAAGCAATGGACGGGACGAAATTGCCAAGAGCCTACGGAAACCAGATGTGTCAGAGCTATTCGAGATACGGGAATGTCGCGAATGTATTGGATGCGCAGTGAGTGGACTCTTGGGGTGCATGTGAAGGCCACCTTGGAGCTTCGGGAATGTCGGCCAAGGTAGGGCTGGCTCTAGCGCAACATGCTCCGCCACTCGAAATTCCACCCCACACAGCGTCATTCTCACTTTGACACACACAGCCCAGGTGCCATATACCCCGTCAGGCACCCAAATTTGACTATCCAAGGCGCCCGGACTCTTGGAATATCCCACACCTCCTCCTCCCACTGTCACTTCAACGTCCACACACACACACTCACACGCCAAGCCAAGATGCCACCCAAAGGCAAGGGCGAGCAGCCCAAGGTGAAGAAGGTCGCCGTAGACAAGACCTTTGGTATGAAAAATAAGAAGGGAGGAGCCGCCCAGAAACAGATCGCACAAATCAAGGCCACCACTGCATCAGGAGGCTCACCCGAAGAGAAGCGCAAAGCTGCGGAGAAGGCACAGCGCGAGAAGGACAAAGCGGCGGCAGAGGCAGCCCGCAAAGAAACCGCCGATCTCTTCAAGCCAGTGCAAGTCCAGAAAGTTCCTTTTGGAACCGACCCCAAGACCGTACTATGCCAGTTTTTCAAGAAAGGAAACTGCGAAAAGGGCAAGAAGTGCAAGTTTAGCCATGACCTGGCTATCGAGCGCAAGACGGAGAAGAGGAGCTTGTACACCGACAATAGAGATCAAGAGAAGGAGGAGGAAGAGGAACGACGGAAGAAGGATAACATGGATGATTGGGATGAGGACAAGCTGCGACAGGTTGTTCTCAGCAAGCACGGCAATCCAAAGACAACGACGGACAAGGTGTGCAAGTACTTTATTCAGGCTATCGAGGACCAGAAGTATGGTTGGTTCTGGGTATGTCCCAACGGAGGTAAGTTTGGACAACGGAATGGATGTGAGACACAGGCTGACCCGGACATCAGGCGACAAGTGCATGTACAAGCACTCTCTACCACCTGGGTACGTTTTTTTTATTACTTTTCTTTTCGCTACACGCGAAGTGTGCACCCGGACTAACACGATTTCAAGGTTCGTCATCAAGACTAAAGAACAACGCGCTGCTGAGAAGGCCTTGATGGCCAACTCCCCGCTTAACACCCTCACCCTCGAAGACTTCCTCGAATCGGAACGACATAAGCTCACCGGAAAGCTCACACCTGTCACGCCCGAAACATTCGCCAAGTGGAAGAAAGAGCGTGTTGACAAGAAACAAGCTGAGGAAGAAGCCAAGAAGCTCAAAGAGGCCACCGGTAGGGCTATGTTCGAAAAGGGCGACTGGGCACAAGGCAGCGATGAGGACAGCGATGATGAGGGTGACGAAGACGAATGGAATCTGGAGACTATGAGGAAGGAGACTGAAGCAGCGAGAGCGCGAAAGGAAGAGGAGAGAATGGCCGTCCAACTCGGCAATATGACAGTATCTTGAGGATTCCCATCCATATAAGGTCAAATACCACTGGGGAGAGATGAGGCGGTAAGAGCTCGCCGGCTGCCACACAATGCTGCAAAAGCTTGCGGGGCATTACCGGGACCTGGCTTCGACTGAAGCATGTGGAGGCAACTGATTGACTCGATGCAGTCTTTTGATGGTAGTTGCTTGCATAGTCAGCATGTGGAGGCCATGTCTGGGCTTCAGCGTTTTTGCGGCATGTCCTGAAGCACACGAAAGGCTTAGTCGACTCTGTGTGTCCGGCGCTGGCGTCTGGGGTTTGATACATTTAGGTATTATACATATGCCTATACGAGTATATGGCTTTGTTTGCATGGGCAAGTCGCCCCTAAGGCCTGCGTTACGGTAGTAACATTCCAATGAATGCGTTCGACCCATCTTTAGTAGGGATAAACGTGAGGTCCAATGTATGCATCCATGTCTAAACAAGCTCGCGCTGATAATTACTCTGCGCACAAACATATTTTAGACCTTACGATTTTTGTTTATATGTACAACCATTGATATCTCCACAGCGCATTTCAATATCGGCACGGTATATTTTAGCATCTTCACGGCGCATTTCAGTACTCAGTCCTACATGGTGTTCAATCACTAGAAACACGGCCTCCGACAGAACTGGGGCGCCTTGCGACGATACCAACGATAAAGACTCCACGGCAAACATCTTCGGTAATCGCAAGCTGTGTTTATATTAATTCAAGGACTCCATTCGGTCCTATTACCGCCTTGCTTATTGGCAGCTTGCCACACCTCGTACGAATGCCAAAAAGAAACAAGAATCCTGGGGACGACCAAAGTGTCAAGGGAAGAAAACACGGTAAGTTTACTCGCAAAGTGGAGTCCTTCACGATGCAGAGTGTCATCAAAGGATCACTCCAAGGATCGCTTATCCGAGTCTGCTGGAGAGGGGAAGATCGCGATGTGTCTTGGCACCAAATGCCGCGCTGCAGTTCCGTCTACGCCTGGGTCACGCTCCCCGCAACATGACGGCATGCTTGTTCGGCCATACTACGAACATGTCCCAGTCCCCAGGCCCTGGGCTTATCTGCAACCGAGTTCGTTGCCGGCGCGCATTACACCCCCGAGTTGTCTTGCCATGACTACGCCCAGCCCTACACAGTATGGTGGCCGACACTAGCCTTGGTCTGTGACTGATGGTGTCGTCAAATGGTCTTCTTCTTAAAGAGCGGCGCTTTTCGCTAAGATCCGTCATAAGCGGTGTGGTTCAACATACTGCAAGCCTTTTACACATCTTTTCTGCCTTTTCTTCCTTTATCCCCAACACTCGGTTTGAACAGAGGTATTCCTTGAAATCGATCATCCAGTGTGGGGCCTCTCCGTATTCCCGGATACGTTTTCGTCACATCTGCATCTCCTTGAGAACCTCACCACATTCAAGGCATAAACATGGCGGTGGAAAACTACGATATCGTTATTGTTGGTGCGGGACCCATTGGTCTTTGTCTATCAACCTGTCTTGCGAGATGGGGCTACAAGATCAAGCACATCGACAATCGACCGGAGCCGACCGTCACTGGACGGGCTGACGGAATTCAACCGCGTACGATGGATCTTCTGCGGAATATGGGCCTCAAGCGCAAGATTATGGACTATGGACCTGCAAAGGTTTATGAGGTGGCTTTTTGGGATCCGGCGCAAAAGGGCATTCACAGGACAGGTACTTGGGCTAGTTGTCCCAAATTCATTGATTCGCGGTACCCGTTTACCACGCTTCTTCACCAAGGTTTGATCGAGCGGACGTTCATTTCGGATATTGAGAAGCATGGCAGTTCTATCCAGAGACCCTGGACGATTAAGGGGTTCAAGAACGATGGCAAGGACCAGACGTATCCTGTTGAGGTCAACCTGGCGCATGTTGACGGCACATTGGAGAAGACTGTACGTGCCAAGTACCTGTTTAGTGGAGAGGGAGCGAGGAGTTTTGTGAGGAATCAGCTGGGTGTCAAGATGATCTATAAGGATCCTATTTCGCATATTTGGGGCGTCATGGATGGAGTTGTTAGAACGAACTTCCCCGACATCAAAGTACGTACTGCTCAACATTCTTGGCTCTCAAGTACTCACAGCAGCGCAGATGAAATGCAATATCCACTCCGACTATGGCTCCATTATGATTATCCCACGCGAAAACAACATGGTCCGCTTGTACATTCAAGTCGCATCTTCCACTGATAAAGACTGGAATCCGCGGAAATCTGTCTCCGCGGAAGAGGTACAAGCGCGTGCCAAAAAGATCCTCAAACCATACACCATCTCTTGGGATCGCGTGGAATGGTATTCAGTCTACCCAATCGGTCAAGGTATCGCCGAACGCTATACACTTGACGAACGCGTCTTCATGGGTGGTGATGCGTGCCACACGCACAGCCCTAAGGCCGGCCAGGGTATGAACACGGCTTTCTTGGATGCAGTGAACTTTGCATGGAAGCTTCATCATGTTGAGAGCGGCTGGGCACCCCGATCCCTTCTATCGACATACGAGTCCGAGCGCAAGCTCATTGCCGAATCTCTCCTCGACTTTGACGCGCGGTTCGCAAAACTGTTCTCCACACGGATACCCTCAGCTGGTGAAATCGCTGGTGCATCAGCAAAAGAAACCCCAGAAGACAACGAGTTCATCAAAACATTCAAAGCCAGCTGCGAGTTCACCAGTGGATACGGCGTTGCGTATCAACCCAACTTGGTAAACTGGGGTCCAGAACACCCCGCACAGCATCCTCTCATTCTATCACACGAAAAGGGCACAAGCCAACGAACAGGAAGAATCATGACACCAGCAACCGTCACACGAGTTGTAGACGCCAACATCGCACATCTGGAACAAGAGATCCCCATGAACGGCTCCTACCGCATGTTCATCTTCGGCGGTACCTTGGATAATAGCGCAATATCACTCAAAGACCTGGCGACACACATGTCGTCCCCAACATCCTTCTTCAGCATATTCCTCCATCACGACCTCAAAGAGAAGGATCGGTACCACGAACGTCACAACCCACACACTGACTTCCTTTCCCTGGCACTTGTCTTCTCGGCGCCACGCTCAAGTATTCACATTGATGAGCAATTGCCTCAGCCTTTCAGCCGCTATGCCGATCATGTCTATGCAGATGATGTCTGGGACCGAAGGGTGCCTGATGCGAAGGCTGCGGCGCATGCTAAGATGGGCCTTGATGAGGAGAGAGGAGGTGTGGTTATTGTACGACCAGATGGATATATTGGTGTAGTCGTGAAGCTTGAGGAAGGAAAGGGTACGTGTGAAGCGTTGAATCTGTGGTTTTCGGAGGTGACAGGGAAGAAGCTTGGGGGTGAGTGGGCGACTTTGTAGACCATAGCGTTGCTCAGCACTAATGAAATAAATTCTCAAGTTCATCTGATCGGAAACTGATCGGTACTGTTTGTGACGATGTCTTTGTAGAGCGCCTCGGTACGCACGCGGCACGATGATAGGACGAGGGGAACTTCATTACGCACGGACGTGTCGCAATGGAAGGTACGTTGGATCTTTGCAAGCCAGGTAAATAACATCTCGTTGATTTTCAACAATTGGTCTTAGAACGATAAACCACCACACATCTCCGTGACGTCTGGCTTGGCCGGGTCCTCAGAGATGCTGACAACACAGACAACACGCGGCCATAAACAGCAGCATCAGTTTCAGCGCCTAACGCGACTTGTTCCTGGATACATTTTACCTGTATAGGAATAAGGCCGTACAAGCTATAGGATAAGGGAAGTAAGCAGACTAAGGAACATTGGCACCTCCACCGATGACGGGCTTACGCCCAAACCAGCAACGAGGCTGAAATCTGGGATGCAATAGTCCTTTTTACTGATGGGCTTGAACACTTCTCTATGGGATGAGACCCAGAAGCCTATATCGTGGAGGCCTGAATGCCAGCGTGACGTGCTACACTCGGGCGTAAGCTGACAGAAAGAGGTACGTGATCGTGGATACACATCCCACATCTTATCTCGTCTCCTTTTTCGCCCGAATTGTTGATATGGAACTCTCAAGAATATCATAGCGCAGAGGTCATTGTATATTGCAGGCTTGGTGCCTCTACTATCCGCTGTGCTATACTTCCAGCTAGGCAACCTCTCCGCCTTGTTCGACGATGCCATCGGAGCGTTGCAAACGCCATCCACAAATGTTCTAGGACAAGCTCCAGCGACCGCCAAACCTCCCATCATCATGGCAGCCACTCCCGCTTTCAGCCACATGGAAAAGATACCAACAGTCACCCAAGGTCTCATCTCTCTCGACCACCCGATAAACTTCATCACCGGCCCAGAATTCAAAGACTACATCGAATCAATCGGGGCTACTTACATCCCCATTGAAGGCCAAGGAGCACAAATCCTGTCAAAACGAGGATCCGGGAACGTACATCGGTCTACAAGGCGACGAGCTCGAAGTCTTCGCTTTCAAGTCCATCTTCATCAAGACTATCCCAGCGCAGTATCGCACCCTTCAACGCATCTTCCAGGGATTCCGCGACCAATACGGGGAGAAGTAGAAGATGATTTACCTCTTCGATTGCACGTTCGGTGACCTAACGCCCATCATACATGGCGCACCTGGTATTCGACCTGATGCAGCGATTTGTATAGGTCTAGCTCCATATGCAGCATCTAGTAACGATACTTTTCCTTTTCGCTCTGGAAAATACGCAGATACTAGTTCAGAGAGCTACAAGACATATTTCGAGGCGCAACAAAATCTGCACAAAAATCACCCCATCGATACGCCCACAACCGAGGTTGCCAACGCCATGCTCCGGCAGATGAATGCGACGCGCGATACACCAAGCCTATATGATATGATGATGCGTGCGTCGGATGTATACCTCCAATATGGCGTTCCGGATTCCGAATGGGAACGTAGTTACAAACGGCGGATACGACACCGTTCAACAATCTCTCCGTGCCGGTGTACCTATAATCATCTCTAGAGTCGGACAGGACAAACTGCACACAGGCACTCTCATCATCTACAAAGGCTTTGCTATCTACCACGCTCTACCCCAGGTATCGGCTGAACTACTAAAGGTCACTTTCGATAAGTTTATGGGGAATGAGTTGTACATGTATGCCTTCCGTTCTTCTCTTCCGCTTTATGATCAAATAAGAGGATAGTGATCGAATGGAAAGCAGCAAAAGACTAGATGCTGTACAGAAGAAGTATAAGAAGTACAATGCAGTTGATGTTGTAGAAGAGACGATCCGACAGGTGGTTTTTGGTGAAGTGGTCTTGTAGCTATGCGCATAGGGTCTAGCATTTTATTGTTGATGGTTGGTAGAATGGGACGTACTGTTGGTTGATCACCGTGGCTGTCTATAACAGGGTTTATTTTGTGCAGAAGTTGCTATGACGTATGCATATTAAATAGCTTGCCTAGCTATTCGCTGGAATTAGGTAATGCATAAAGAAAGTTAGATATTACCGTCGTATTCGTTTCTACAAATTTCAATCTCAAGCAATGCTTAGACTCAATCCTCGCACGTGGGAGGGAGTATGCGAAGCATTTAGATAAATAAGGGTGTTCCACCACTATACTATTCTCACTAGGTGGGCTTTTTATTAGAACGGATTAGTCTACAAAAATAACTCTCTGACAACACCGTCAACGCGTCGTGTCCGCTCACCATACCCATGGACGCAAAAATGAAATTCCTGTCCCCTGCCAGACTCGAACTGGCGGCCTTGGGATATCTACTAGAATATAGTAGTCATACATGATGATATGAGACCCACGTGATAACCAACTACACCAAGGAGACGCTTCAAGCTATGCTCGAGCTGATTGAACGGGTTTGATGACCGGAATCTGTGAAGAATAGTAATTCATGTCAAAGATTCAAGCATGAGATCAAGTTGTTTCGGTGTATAGATTCAATGACACATCGCTGCGCTTGGGTGTGGGTCGCTGCGGGGTATTAGTAAGTTGGTTAGGTGTCACGTCGCCGTTCGCATGTGGATACTCGCTAGAATGGCTCTGCTCCAGTCTGGGAACCAAAATTTGAGCATCGTACCAATAGAACAACTAAAGTTGCGAGTAATAGACCAGTTCATTGTATGACTAGCAGCCGGTTAACCAATAAAAAGATGCATGTAAGCTGACAAGTGGTGATACGTTCAAGTCCGCTCGGATGTTCATTTTTAGACCTGCTCTGTTCAGCAAAAAGCCACAATTTCGCGGACAAGTCTTCCTACCTCGAGGAGCCTACGACCGCAAAATAATGGTCACTACGAGGGTCGAACTCGCGACCTTGGCGTTATTAGCACCACGCTCTAACCAACTGAGCTAAGCGACCGTTGTTGAGGTGTTTTCGATGGGAAATAGAGGAGTTTGACGGATCATGATGAGAAGACGCAAACGGTACGGCTTTGGGCTGTTCAGGTATCGTATGCTTATTTGATGTTGTTAGCATCGAACGAGCAGGGCATGGTGGGGTGTAAATCTCGTTCGGAGTTTTCAGATGTATGTTAAGGTGGGGCAACCTCAAAGCCTGAACGTCGAGAAGCACAACTGGTTAATCTGACAAAATTGCGGCGCTCACACTGACTGATCGTTGCTGAAGTGGGACGACGCATTCATACTTTGCCCAAGTTGAAGAAGATGTGTGGTTGTAAGAGGCTCGATAGTCGAGCCATGGGTATCTCAAAATGCGAATCAAACCAACGCCAGCGCTGTGCACATGTAAATCTCAGCTAACAGTAGTCTGCTAGCGAATTTTAAGCAGTCGTTGGTAGCGGGTGTTGTGCATGACATTCGTCCATGGGTAACGTGAAGAAAGAGCATCGATATAAAGCGATGATGTGCTGTAACGCGAACTCGCCGTTGGACAGCTTGAGCGACTCGGGATCTTGTATCGGTCGTTAATCGTTGGTCGTCAGTCTTCGCTGTCAGCCACCTAGCTGTCCCAGATACTTCTCAACCTCGTCATTGACATAGAACATCTTCTGTAGCTTATCATGTCTCTTCTTCTGGGCTTGTGCAAGCTTCCTTACTTTGCCGGCATCAAGCCTGCCTTCTCTAACGTCTGCGCGGCTTGCGCCACCTAACGCCATTCTCTGGATGTGCTCTTGCTTGTCTATTCCCAAGCCTAGCTTATCTCGCTTCTCCTTGGGTACTAGTGGGAAGAGCATGCCCTGGCCACTGGTGCCCAAACCTTGTCGCGCATCGACATCATAGCCGTGCTTCTCCATATATTTCAGTCCCATTCTCGTTCGATCGATTGCGGAGGGTATGGGGGCTCGTGGTAGTGCTGCTTGGTGTGCAGGACTTAGGTAATGTATTCGTTGGTCCGTCTCTTTGACGGGCTCGTCGCATATACCGCATCGAGGGTATGCATCAGGCTCTGGTTGCGGCTGGCCGTTCGGAAACATTATCGCAAGATACTTCTCAGCCATGGTCTTGCCATTTGTCGATGTCGCCGTTGGTTGGACGTCGGGGGCGGATGAGACGAATTTAATTGGATTCTTCCAGAGACCACGTCCAAAAGCGCGCTGTTCGACGAAAGGCGTCGTGGAGACATCGGGATCTTCTTCAAGGAGCTCGTCCTTACATTGCCCGTCCTCAGTGGTTGGCGTCGATGTGGGAGCGGACATTGTTGCGGTTTGCTAGTGGTGCCTTCGGTAGTGGCAAGACGTGGAGGATTCAAGGTTTTCCGGCGATGGAGAGAACGACGCCGCCGTGCGAAAACAGTCCAAGTAGAGAGAAGCTTGGATGGCGAAGCCAGGCGGCCATCTTCGACGCGCAATCACATGCTATGACGCCACGTGGATCTGCTTAGCGAGCCACCATCCATCCGCGTTCCTGAACATCTTCCGCTTCCCGTCGCACCAACAGCCAAGATGCCTGTTAATATCCTCGCCACGGCCTTTGAGTCGGGTCTTGACTCTATCCCATACGGCTGGACCGTGTTGAAGCTTGCCTCTGTTTGTGCAGTCCTGTACGTGTTGAAATGGTACTTCAATGGCGCGACCAGTGGATCGGAGAGAAATATGCATTCCAAGGTGGTTATGGTGACGGTGAGCCTGGGTTATATGGAGATATGAGGCATTTGTGCTGATGACTGAAAAGGGAGGAACAGCTGGTATAGGTGCTGAAGTAGTGAGAGGCCTGGCATCTCGAGGTGCACAGATTGTTCTCCTGGTTCGACAACCGCTTGCCGACCCCTTCCTCGTCGACTACATCGAAGACCTCCGAACCCAAACGGGCAATGAACTCATCACTGCCGAAAATGTCGACCTGGAAAATCTTCATAGCATACGTCAATTTGCAACGAAATGGGTGGACAACGCACCGCCGCGACGTTTAGACACAGTCATCCTCTGTGCGAACACGATGACACCATCAGGAGGAAAGGCAACCCAGACAGAAGATGGGCTAGAATCGACTTGGGGACTTAACTACATGGCTAACTTCCACTTGTTGAGCATACTCAGCCCCGCGCTACGTGCTCAACCTCCTGATCGAGACGTTCGAATCATCTTCGGTACATGTCCAGCATATGTAGGAGGAAAGCTGCCAGGTGCCGATGCAAACTCAAAGAAAGACGGAAAGAGCGACCCTGGACAGCTCGACTTCACGCCCTCCACCGTATACGCAACCTCCAAGCTCGCCCTCATGACCTTCGCCGTAGCCTTCCAGAAACATCTCACAAACTACGTCCGTCCTGACAAGAAACCCATGAACGCGCGCGTCATCATGGTCGACCCGGGTTGGACACGGACACCTGGTATGCGGCGATACCTTACCTTCGGCTCGCTGTGGGGGTTGGCGATATACCTTATTACATGGCCGCTATGGTGGCTCGTACTGAAGAGCCCCGACCAAGGTGCACAGACCTTCCTGTACGCGGCTATGGAGGCGCAGTGGGGCCGAGGAGAAGGAGCATACTTCCTCAAGGAATGCAGAAGGTCCATGTGGACGAGGAAGGAGATAGATGATGAGCTGCTGCAGAAGAAGCTATGGGAGAGCAGTGAGAAGACAATCGAGATTCTTGAGAAGGAGAGCGCAAAAAGGAGGGCGATTGAGAAGAAGCAGAAGGAAAAGCCTGAAGGCAAGAGCACTGCGAAGGAGGCCAACAGTGATGCCAAGCAACGGAAGTAGACGCTGGTGGCACTTTGCTCGTAAACGCTTGAGACATTACTAGAGCCACGCAATATAGAGCCGAGGCACTATTCAAGGTATCCGGCAATATCTGAGATGAAAAGCCTTGTGAGACGGTCCAAGTTTGCTTACAATCAGCAAGGCAATCAGTGGTTATATATTGGTACTGACGCCAATGAAGACTAGTAATTGCCAAGCCGAATTGGTGCTACAGATTTTCACCGATCCATGTCTTAAATGCTTCAACTTGTTTCACGCCTCTACAGTATAAACAAAGAGTAGCGTTCCTTCATCTTGACTGAGGATATCATTCGCGAGCTGATATTACTCCCGTGTCTCTCGAACACTAGGGGTTCGAGAACATCCCCATCTTCACTTAAATCAGATGCGGTAACACGCATCAATAAGGACCTTCTGCTCAAGTCTAGACAAGAGTTTGGAGAGCTGACCAATTGACCAGGACAACCAGTACGTGTGATGGCTGCTCCATAGAAAAGTCTAAAGATTCACCCACTTCTCTTCAAGTTTCTTGCTTGTCCACCTCCATAAGACAGTAAGGAATCAGACTTTGCAGTTGACCTGGTCATTAGCTACCAGCTATTGAATCACTGCAACAAGCCGAACTTCAGGTGCGTTTTCGCAACATGGCGCCCAATGCTCATCACCCAGGTTCCGAATCAGCGCTTGTTTCTCAAAATATACAGAATTATGACTGCTCTGGTATCACTAGTGGGGTCCGATCTTGGCTTACTCAAACTGCATCGCAGAACCAGAATGGAGTAACGTTCGGAGAGGTCATCGCCGCTTCATGGCAAGGGTCGCCTACCACGAAATGGACGAGCTGCCATTGATAATAGGATTAGGTTAGAAGAGAGCGCACATGAGTAACGTATGGCGCTATAGAAGAAGAAAAGGGAGTTTTAAACACTGGTGGAGAAGGTCGACATCAAAGCGGTTGATGGAGAGGAGAAGGAGGCAGGAAGAAAGAAAAGTGAGGAAAGAGTCGTTCAAGGTACGGGCGATGGGGCGAGGGTGAGAGACGAGCGAGGTAGTTTCCGGAAGAGGAATACATGAAGATATATCTCCTCGTTCTCGTTCGCGACCTAACATCTCCAGTGGCCGCTAGCTCCTTTAACCAAGTGTGGGGCAGATTGCCCATTCAGATCCTTTTTCTACGACATAATACTACACCCTTATGGTCATACCACCGGTAAAGGAGACTACCACAAGTAAAAATCCCATCGCGTTGTAAGACCCACTACCTGAGGTTCGATTTCTTCATGGAGCAATATCAATATTGTCTACACGTTGTGTACAAGACAACATGACAAGGCACCTGTGGAGGAAAAACGGAGCGGGCAACAGCAGGTTCAGGAGACGAAAATGATAGATTAGTGTCGTCCCAATGTGCTCAACACACGATATGTCTACAAACTAAATGAAACTAGGCAATCACAAGAAGAGAATAAAACTCGGAGGCTTGACCCGAGCGTTGGCATAGGCCTTGAGACGCTCATCAGGAAGCTTGACGTACGCGACAGTATTTTCATCCTTCCTAAGCTTTGGGTAAGATAAAAGTCCCACTCTTCAATGCAGCCTGCACACTCTCATCCAGCTTCAGATATTTGGTCAAGCCGCTCACAACCGGGGTAAGCAATTTGGCTACAAGATTCCCAAACACAACACTTCCGGCGGCATTCAAATGTGTGCTGTCGTCCGGCTTGAGATTATACTTCTGAGCATTATCCTTACCAATCTTATTCAAATACTCGGTACTCGCCGCATTCAAATCGATGATCAAAGCATTGGTCTGTTGCTGTACGTCTTTCACCGCAGCAGCCATATTCGCCAAGTTTTGGTTGACCTTCCCATCTTTACCGAAACTGCGTCGGCTCAAGGGTGTAACGAGGATAGGGATACCGCCTAGAGATTTTACATCGTTTACGAAACCGATTAGGTTCTTGGTGAACTCTGCGACGGTAAGGACCTTTTGGTCGTTGTGGCCGTATTGTAGGGTAACGTAGGTAGTGTAGTTACCGGTAACTGTAACCTCTTTGATCGTGTCCTTGACTGTCTTCCAGGTGCCCCTCACGACGGTGTTCTCGGTTGTTGCGCCGTTGCGAGCAAGATTTATGCCTTTGGCGCCTTTTGTGAGGGTGTGCAGGAAGCCGGTGCCCCAGCCGCCGCCGCCGGGAGATTGTACAGCGGTTGTGGAGTCGCCCGAGAGGATGAAGTAAGGCGGTTTTTCAGTGTTTGAGTTTTGAGAAGCTGGGAGGGCAGTTACCGAGGTGACGAGGAGGGAAATGTAGGAAACTAGTGTAGGTAAATGCATTTTAATGATAGTTGGTAGTTTTGCTAATGCGGGGAAGTAGATGTTATGTCTGAAATTGACTGGTAGATTCTTTGATTCATTCCAGAGAAGAATATCTACTAGATTTATATTCTTGAACTTTTTCCTCCAATCCTATCCGCCTCTAAACTACATTGTAATTTCGATCTAAATGACAGTTCATCAGCAGTTTACACCATCATTTGCTTTGGTGGCTCGTGGTGGCAGAGGAATTGGTCTGGGGTAGCTTGCAACGTTCATGTTGACATATATCCACCAATCGGGTCTATTGAAATCCACGGGTGTGTCATGCTTCAGCAAAATTAAGTTTGTAGTTGTCTTTATTTGTGACATTTGCAGCCCTTGCTAGTATTGCGCGTCCCCTTGCTTGACCATGTAGTAAGAACTAAAGATATGAAGCATTGTTAGAAGGTGTAATTCCTTGCAAGTCGCTCTCGCCCTGCTTATCAAATTGTTGAAAAGGCCCGCCAGAGACGCAGTAATCTATGCGCGCTGACATTCGAATTGCTACCTAATCTCGGTGCCGCTGTATACTTCTTAAACATTAACACTGTACACCGGTTTTTGAACATAGAACTACAGATATTTTCCAAAGAAATAGAACACTTTTATGATTGCCTTTAGACAAGATTGTTGTTAAAGAACACATGTTTAGTACATTCCGCAAGCGTGCAAGAATTATTGTCACCCCTAGTTGGCCACTGTATAACCATATAGGTAGGGGGAGTGTTAATGCACCATTTCTGGTCGCCCGGCTGTGCACGCACCTTTTTTTGTGACAGAGAGCTGTTAATGAAGGGGAATTACCTAGTGCGCTGAGGCTAGGTTTCAGGTTGGGTGGAAAAGAGAATGTGCACTAAGGTTGGACCTTGAAAATACAGGGGAGTAGATCTAGATGCAGAGGTTTGCAAGGACTTTGCTGGTTGCTTGTGCTCTCCTTGTAGAGAAGAAATTATAAGAAGACAGGTGTTCGATGAATTATGGTAATAAATCTTGAACTCCCTTACTGGTTTTGGCGCTCTCAGACGCCAGAAATCGAAAACGACTGAAACAGTACTACTTTCTCATCAGGACTTGGTACTACCGGTATCGCGCGTTTCGGGAATTTGCCGGTCGACGATTCCACCGTCGCACAAACCACAACCCGCATTCTGCACACCCAGCATTCTGGTCTCGCAATGTGGTCTGTAGAACATCTACACAGACTTGCCAACAATCAATCCGGATCAATCTCATCAATCAAGCTGTAACTATCCATTGCAAGCCAAGCCAATCCAGCATATAGCAAAAAAGCAGTGAATCAGGCTCGTATGTGCTAGATTATTTGATGAGATTGATAACCGTGCGTGAGGCTGTTGTTTTTGAGGTACACAACAATATCTCAAAAAAACTCACCATAACGCCACAACACATTATAAGTATATATATATATAACTTATACAAAAGCTTTATAATCTTGGTGTATAACGATCGAGAGACTCAACACCAGAAATAATCACGATATAGCTAACCTCACCTACCTGTACAGCCCTACTCACGGTTATCAATCTCATCAATCAAGCTATACTACTCCAAATCGTCAAGCTAAGCCAAGCTGGAGGCCTCAGCTTGATTGGCTTGATTGTTGCAAGTCTGCATCTACAACACGCACTGTAGTTCTCGCAATCTCGAAAATGCAATCGCGCTCAACACCGAGCCATGACTTCCCCAGAAGTTGCGTGACGAATTCGGGATGCTGGACCCTTTCCGCTGAGCTTCTCAGTCTTCTTTTCGTACATGATCGCAACGTCGATTTTCAGATTGTGCTTCCATCCGTCTTGGCACCGCACGAAGAAGAGGTGTATATATCTATAGTTGCTCACCTGACAGAAGAGAAATGCTAAGTGCATGCGCTTTCCAAACCACGAATCCCCAAAAAGACAACACAATGAATAGATGAAAATCTACAGGATTGAGCGGCGCACTGAATGTTTGTAACGCCCCATGAAATGACGTCTACGCGCCTAAAAATCCAGTGCAGTATCTCAAAAATGCTGCCTTAGCGACGGCGTCTTTTGCGACTGCGCATCGCCTTCGCGGACGCTCACCTGTGTTGTCTTCACGATACCCGCACCTTGTTCAAGATATACCGCTCACTCTCGTCGTCACGGTCATTATGCAGCTTAGTACGTCCCTTGGAACTGAAGTGCGAGGAGGTTGGGTGGAATTGGCTAGTATATTTTCGCGAAACGCCAAAACTGGTTGCGTAGCTTGCAGGAAGAACCCTTGAGAAGATGTCGAGGATGGTTTTCTGTAGCGGTGGTAGGGTCGCAATGATTATGCCGACGTAGACTTTGTTGATGTTGTAGATGCTTAGATCTACAGCGTTCCACATTATCTTCTGAGACCGCATGAACTTGTAAGTAACGGAGGTTTTTGCAACGGAAAGACCGGTTCCACTTTTTTGTATAAGCGCTTGCACCTGGATAGCAGTCAGGAGATGCTTCCATAAGTGCTAGCAGGAATACGATGCGACTGCCCCATTGCGTCTGCTTGCTGAGTTGTACGCGCCTTGGACATACTATCTGTGCAGCAGCATAGATCTACGTCGTATCAGTCTCTAACCACGAAAAGAGAGTGTACAGGTCACATACCAGATCTGTAAATATATTCGATGCGGTTTGTACGTACGCCGTCGCCTCACTCACGGCTTCGGGCCAGCACTTTCCTTGTCCAGAAAAGTCCTATCAAGAGTAGTATGGTCGAAAGTATGCGAAGTGCAGTATTACTATCGTAATGAAGTTGCAAAGCACAACGACGGCTATGGATACCCATATGAGAAGTCGATAGCTGCGTCCAAAAACCAAAGCAATGAAGTACGCACAAATCAGGCCTTGACCAAGAACATCGTATAAACGTTTAGACACTGCGTTATATAGATTAAATGCAGCTCCTCTGATGTATGTCCTGGTACGAGCCACCATGGGTCTGACAACAAGTGACCTTGGCTACCTTTCGCAGCAAGGGCGCCATATGGTAAGCAGCTTAGGAAGTTGAGTATCTGTACAAAGTCAGTCGTCTTGGAGTTATGGTAGGGGATCCTCGAGAGAAAAGAATAGGTAGCCAAAAATACGTCCCGATTATGTTTGAGACCGAGTTACAGCAAAAGGACAGACTCACTGGTTCGAAAATCCTGTAGAAGAAAACCTCCTACGCGGACTTGCATTTGGAAACGGCTCCTGAGCATGCCGGCACCAGGCCTCCCATCACCCAATCCCACACAATTTCCCACATTCCCGTCATCTTGAAAACCCAGTTGCGTACGATCTGACCGGATGAGCTACTTCTTTCGAACCATTGAGCCGGTGTGCTCTTGTTCATGGATTCCTCCAGGTCTGGTCTTATTCGCTGGAATACACCCCTGGAAACGCACTCGAATTTCTCGAGTCGAAAACACCAAGAGAGAATGTGCGCATCTTGGAAGACATGGCAAACTCTGGCCTTCCAGGAGTGTGTGCTCATGCAACTACGGTCTGGGGAATGAAGACATCACATCGATCAATTGTCAGCATACACGGGCAGTACAGCCCGAGTTCTTTGTGTGAAGGTACCTCACGCCATGATTGAATGGCTCAATCCTGGCATTCTACTGAACGATCAGTCATACAGCTGCCGTGATGCTCTCAGGCGGCCTAGAGACAACATACCTTGTAGGTGATTAGCGCGGCCCTGACGTCTAGAGCTGGGCTTGCGTCCCGCCCCTGACGAAGCGGCTGCCCGCACGTGGGTGGCACGATGATGACGCTATACCGAATCAGGTGTGAAAGAAAACCAATCGCCTGGTTTGCCAACTTACGATCGCAGCCACCAATGGAATTTCTTGGAAACGATGGAACAATGAACATCGTTGCCATCACGAATGTAGCATACCATGATAATGTTAAACTTTACGCGCCGGACCGCTCCGTAGCTTCGTGTCACCGGTTGCGCGTGAGAGGGGGCCATGACAAGCACACAGTGGACCCTTCTTTCCATGTCGTTGGTTCAACACTCTGGTATGAACAGGCCATGACTAGTAATATCCCGTCCCGTCAATTACGTACCAGGATTATCTATGGTGTAGATCCCTCCGAAGCTTGACACGCGCCATTGACCGATCCGGCCTTTCGCCTCCATCCATCGCTACAAGGCGCAGGTTCTTCGCTCTTCCTGCTGCGAGGCCGGCAGGTGGATATGCGTCCGAATATTGACGGGAGCCAGGGGCCCAGACTTTACCACGTGCGAGGTTCTTCTCTAGCGACGGTTCGTAGTCCGACTTTGATGTGTTGCTTGGAGGACCTCGTGTTCTCTTCTGCACAGTCAATCGTTTAGTTTCGCAATCAGCGTTGATCGGTCCGGTTAGCAGGCGACCTTGCTTGTGTGGCGTATATCATTTACCTCGTGTTCAACCCGAAATGCATTCGTTGGTTGTTACTTCATTTTTTGGTGCAGCAGGATTGGGAGCCGCCGCAGCGCAAACTACTTACGACTATGTCATCATCGGAGGAGGAGGCACCACAGGCCTACCCGAACGGCATGCCAAAGACAAGAAACTACCCGCCGGCTTAACAAAGCAGCGCGACATTTTCGTAAAGCAGTTCTCGGGTACCGACGCCGCAGTAGGTGAGCTTGTCATCCAACCCTGGGACTCCTCTGGGATCGCGAACAATAAACCCCTGTCACGAGGCACCATCACACTCAACACTACACATCCTGCCGCCTATCTTATCGTTCAATGGAACACAGTTCCAGAACCCCATTGACACAGATGTCTACAATCGCGCACACTGGGCGTTCAAGGAACTCGCGTAATACAAGCTATTGGAAACAGCTTCGGGCCCTCATTACCAGGCTGATGAGGAGATTATTCAGTGCGGTATTGCATCGGGGTCGCTGCAACCGACATTTGCGCATCCGAGTGGTGGGTGCAGTATGATGCCCGAGGAGCTGGGTGGATGTGTCAGTGATAAGCTGTTGGTGTATGGGGTGAAGGGATTGAATGTTGTGGATGCCATTATTATTCCGATGATTCTTGCGACGCATATACAGGCTACTCTGTATGCGGTTGCGGAGAAGGTGGCGGATATTATTAAGAAGAGGGGGTAGGTGCGGTTGCCAGGCAGACAAGCAAGCTAGTCTCCGCAATGTGCTGTCAGCACACCCGTCTAGACCACAACATCAAAACTTTATAATAATACAACGTACATGTCTGATTTTCTTTTCTAACGAGATTAGCAGCTTATTGCATTAGCTGTGCATCCACCAGGCTACGAAAGTCATGTTTCCCTTCTCGGCAACCCTGGGCTATTTCCCTTGCTTCTTTTTCTTTTCGGCGTCAGCGCACCCGAACTCTTGGAGAGGGAAAAGAAAGAAAGGAAAAAGGATCGACAAGCTGAACATCCAAGGGATATACGCGGACAGCTTCTAATCCAGATTTCATTTTTTTGTGTGTACCACGTCACAGCAGCAAAGGTGTGGACTGTTAGAAAAAAGTTGTCTTACTCTCAGATCTGCACATTAAAATAAGTAGATTCTTCAAAATCGTAATTAATCCGTCATCGTGTTATACCGTATCTTAGAATATTTGTTATTTTCCAAGCTTGCTCAGTTTCTTTTCATGGATCTGGCGGAAGTGGCCGGGGCGTCCGGGCATCGCCATGTGCGCAACACAAAATCAGCACGGATATACTAATTACCCTGTCGACCTTGAATGGGGTGTAAGATCAGGAAGAAAGAGCCAAATGTAGGAAGTTTTCGATTTCACAAGTGTTGACCATGTGGCCGCTGTAGTGTCTACCTAGGCTGTAGTTAGACCAAAGTACCAGCACAGTAGTCCTAAGCACGCTACATCTCGAATGAATAAACAGGGCGGCAACACAATTGTTGAACAGGCTCGGAAGAAATACCTTTGGCGTGACGATGTGATGAACTGCAAGTGATCGTGGGTGCCTGGCCATCGGATGGCGAACGCGGCATCAGTGCTCAGTTGCCGATGTAGGTCGCCATGGCAAATCGCTGATGAGTGTGGCTTCGTCATCATCAACGACGTGGGTTGACTGGGTTGACGAGGGGAGGCGAGATGGATTGGCGGAGAGGTTCGTCACATCGTATCATGTGGTAATTTGCTGATGCCTCGGAAGATTGCAAAGAGTCAGCACGCTGAGGTACGTGCGGGCTCGCATACCCTTCCGCGTGGCAATTGCATGAGCTAAATCAAATCGAGCCGATGTAGTCGCCGCCGTCTGCGGAGAATTTACCAGATGTGCTGCTAAGTTGCTAACCAAGATTGCAGTATCGATCTGATGCGATGGTCATGACAACTCTTGATCAGGGCGGCAGATATGATGAACATACGTATGGCCATCGTGCGATCCTGTCCACCTGCTACATCCTCGATGAAAGCGATGTCCATTGTTTGGGGACGTTGCAGTCTCCAACGGTGTGAAACTATGGCCAGCAGCTGGTCAATTGGAAGCCGTTCCGGGGTCATATGTCTGTTGAACCCCATCGTTAAAAGTGGGCTGGTATTGTCATACTCTGAATTAATCCCGACATGGTGTAATCAAAGCACACTTCCGAAGATTCGATGATATGTTGAGCGACGAAAGGAGATATCGATCAGCCTCGACATGTGGTGAACGTCCAATCGTGCGCGATAACTTAGTCCAGACGGGAAGGAGAAGTTTTGTCGCTTACCTACCTAGCCGCGGAGGTTAGCGGGACTCTAATTCCGGGCCGTAATCCACAGCGCTGGACCCACGCATTACCGATAGGGATAGATAGGAGCAAAGCCCGTGTTGTGGGTGTGGTTTTTGGTAGCCAATACTTGGGGAGCTGAAGAAGTAATACCGTTGCCAACGAGCGATGACCTCAGCCGTCTGTGTAGGAAGGCGTCGCGTGCATGTCGGCAAATAAGATGCATGCTTTCAGGGAGTGGAGCACAGCCGCGGAAGGAGCATTAGTGTTTTGACGGTGGAAGTACGTAACGGCTAACTGCAATGATCATTCCCAAGGGCCAGGAATTTCTGGCGGGGGAGGCGGCTTGGATAGGGTGATGTTTGCAAGGAAGAGAGGGTTAAAGAATTCAGAGGACCAGGACCAGGCAGCTTGGTTGACAAGTGGAATCGAGGCCTTTGTACCTCCAACTAGAAGTTTCTGCGTGGCGCAAATAGATGCCGTCCTATGCGCCCGAGTTGGCGAACCTGGTCTTAACACGTCTCTTAAGATGGATCGCGTGAGTCTGGATACCAGTAGCCGTGTGTACCTGAGGGTAAGCTAGAATGAGGATACTGCTTACTGTGGCTTCTTGCATTCAAGACATAATGTGCTGACGACAAACAGCGGGTATGTGGTACCGAAGACGAGACGTCACTATGGACTAGACACCTATAACGTCGACGGGGAGTAAGTAGGACAGAGGGCGGGCGAAGTATTGCAAGCCACGAGAGAGCGGAGACTGGCAATTGGGCGCCCTCCAGAACCCGCATCCGCAGGGCTTCGCTCGCAGAAAAGGCGGATCACACATTGGTGTGATGCGGTCAGGTTATTCGTTGCTGAGATAGACGAGGCCGGGGGTGGCCCCCTGCTGCTAGGCGGGCGATCCGAAGTGCTTCGCCACGAGTCACGACAGACAGGCAAAACTCGACGCTAGACGCTTCGATTCCTCGTCGACGACACGCGACAATCGCGCTATCACGGGGACAGCAGCTTCGTGGCTTGACAGAATGCGGCAGTCTAGATGACGCGGCTGGTCTCCCAAAGTATCGGCTCATATCACGGCCTCCAAATCAAGTTGAGCTACAGCAAAACGTCCAGACGCCGGCTTCGGTACGACTTGTCAGCTACCCCGGCTTCAGCATAGCGATTGGCTAAGCGTTGAATCTCGCTCTATCCACTGATGAGCCGCAGCAACAAGTTGCCTGAACCCGGTCACATTAACGCTCCACAGTCAGCTCCTAGCTGCTGGTCCATTATCCACACTTCACCTGTCTTTTGTACCAGTCACGGTGCGCGCTGAGGGACTACGGATGTCGCTGGTACCTGGACCCCTGCGGCCCTGCGGGCGAAACCGACACTATTCCGTACCCGCAACGGAGCTTCCGTGCAGCCCTCCCAATGGCACTGCGCAGATGAGCATTCTGTACTCCAGCAAACCATGCTTCTCAACAATAGCCGAGTCCCACTTGTATTCGTAGCTGGAACATACGGGTGGACATCTGGCTCGCCCTGAGTTGATGGTTATATTGCTGTCCATTCCCAGTCCCGTGCTCTTTGGACGCTGATGACGCTCGTTCCTCAGTCTTATCCTACTATCGATTGACACGATCACGGCTTTCGAAACACAACCCGCCATCACGATGAGGTCCCCGCCGCCCGAGGTCCTTGCGAATTGGCCAAAGCCAAACTATGTCGATCCCGTCACAAGAGGCCCTGGCTTGATGATTGTCGAGTTGACATTATTACCAATTGCCATGATTGTAGTCTTCCTCCGACTTTGGGTACGGATATCATGGCTCAAGAAGAGCTGGTACGACGACTACATCATGATTCTGGCAATGATCTTCAGCATCGGTACGCAAGTCGAGCATACTCTGAAGCCTCATCACCTAACTGGCAATACAGGTACGACGGTGATTGTCATCATGGCATCCCAACTGTATGGTTGGGATCGCCACGCTTGGGACCTCAAGCCGCACGAGATGATGGTCGGTAGACAGGTACGACAGTGTGCAACCCGTGCCACCCACAAGCTGATATTGACGGCTTTAGGCGTCCATGGCCGGCCAGACATTATTCGTCCTTGCTTCTTCCACCGTCAAGATGTCCATCCTCGTATCGTACTTTCGCATCGCACCAGAAAAGTCGGTCTTCCGCAAGCTCGTCTGGGCAACGTTTGCGCTCGTATTCGCTGCATTTGCCGTGTTCCTTGTTGCCCTCTGGGTACAATGCATGTATGTGTTCCACACGATGAATTGGTTCAGGGTGTTGACAAGTATAGCCCAATTTCCAGCTACTGGGAGCTCAAAGCCGACCACCGTGATTGCATCCCCGAGGGACCGCCACTAGTTGTGCAAAGTATACTCAACGTTGTGACCGACTTCATGATTTACGCACTACCTATTCCCACGCTATTCACACTCTCGTTACCGTGGACGCAACGCATCGGCCTTGTCGTACTCTTCTCGGTGGGCGGTGTCATTGTCGTTGCTAGCAGCTTCCGAGCCTACTGGGTACACTACACACTCTTCGAGACGTACGATTCCACGTGGGAAGGATACCAGATTTGGCTATGGACGGCCGTTGAAACAAACGTCGGGGTCATCTGCGGGTGCATTCCCGCGCTGAAGCCATTGCTCTTCCCCCACCGGGCACGACAGCAGGGGTCAAAGTACGGCAACAACTCGCAAAGCAGCAAGAGGAAGGAGAAGATTACACCTGTCATCGACCAAGTTGAGATGGACACGCGCAGGCTCACGGACAACGATGAGACGCGGCCCGGGACGGCCATTGCCTCGGTAGACTACCGTGCGCCTTCGGAACGACCGATGAGTGGCGATACGGATAAGAGTCGGTTTGATATCGATATAGAACAGCAAAAAGCTTTCATGTACTGATCGGGTGGCGCAGCACTCTATCATTTTTTTTTTCCTATCATTTTTGATTCTTTACTTGGTCAATATGCGCATCCGTTCAGCGAGCGATGTTTCAACGTCTTGTAGTTGGTAGACCCACAAAAAGGGCCATCCTACTCATCTCACCTCACTTCAGCCCACCGTAGCACTTTTCTTTCTCTTTCTCGTCAATATACCCGTCGGATACGACAACTGGGCGGATTTCTCAGATGTGGCGAGTCGCGCGCTTACTAGCAGCTTCTTTTTCTCTTCGGTGCCGATAGCGAATAACACGATTTCAAACATCCCTCTGGCTGTCGCTTCTTTTATGTTTGGTCTATGATTTTGCTCGTTGTTGGGGTGTTGTCGCGACACGCACCGAGCACCGAGCACCAAGCAGCTTCTTTTTTTATCCGTCTCGCGCCGACTACGGCACGGGCCCCAGTTGGAGGTGTGCTCGATGTCGCATTGCGTGCTGCTTTATTTCGGGCCATTCCAAACAGTCGGATCTATGCTGCCGAAGCAGGCATCGGTCGTGTATGGGTGTATGAAGCATGGTGCGACGGCAGCTCTTTGGTTTGGGCTGGCGGTCGGTCTGTGCAGCGAGCATGATGTCACTCTGCCAACTTGCCTCACAGCCGTAGGTGTACGCAAAACTGCCATCGCGGTCGCAATCTCGGTCTCCTCAAGGGTGCTAAAATGTCTTCGCCCTGGGCTGAGGGTGGATCTATGTCAGGCTCGCGGAAAGGCCAGGGCAGCGATGCCGTCGCCTCAGTAGGACGTCGACGCCGCAGTCTATACGGGCATACGGCACGGTGAGTGGGCTTTGGACACGGAATCATGGCGCTGTCGTCCTGGCGGGAACTGACGACGTCTCACAGCGCGAGCGCATCTGCCATTGAGTCGGACACAGAGCTTGTTCAAGAGTCAGGAACCACTCCCGAGGCGGCGGGCGGCTGGGCCTCAAACGGTGGCTTGCAGGCTAGTGGCAGGGCTGAAGGCCAAACCTCGGCACCAATCGACCGGCACCAGAGACAGACTGCATCCACGCTGCTGCAGCATGACGGCTGCAGACAGCTGTTCACCGCTTCTAGCGCCTGCAGTGCGAATGTAGCGACTGCGAGTATCCGACGCATCCTCGAGGCGCATCTCAGCGGCACTGTCAAGGCCAGCCCTCTGTTGCCCTCGCCGACTGTGCCAGGGGTGAAGATGAACAAAACCAACGCGCCATGTTGCAGAAGCGGCCCGCGTCCCAAACGTCACAGCGGGCGCCCAGTGCTCTGCCGCAACGACGGCTGCACGCTCAAACTGCCCTCACTGATGCTCCTTTGGGCCTGACGAGGCTTGCGAGTCCCCCCCCCCCCCCCCCCCCCCCCCCCCGCGACTTCCCTTTCACCAACGAGGAAAGCATGGGCCCGAAAACACGCAATGCCCGCAAGCCGTAATGCTGCGATTATAACCCGTACCTGCCTTGCCGCTTCCCTAAAAGGTTTTCCGCTCCCATTGCTCCATCATCAACAACAACAGCAGCAGCAACAGCAGCAGCAGCAACAGCAGCAACAGCAACAATCCCCATTCCAGTCTGCCAAACATGTGGTCGCTACTGCTACTGTGGCTTGCGCTCTCCTCGCTCACACTGTCAGCCCCTGCTCAAGGTCGCCCATGCAAATGTGACGAGCACCCAGTGTGCATCATTGGTGCAGGTCCCGCCGGTCTGGCTGCTGCCGGTCGGCTGCAAGACAAGGGTATCAAGGCTGTCATGTTCGACCGGCAGGCAGAAGTTGGTGGGAAATGCCAGGCTTGGTATGATGACCAGTAAGTGTTACACAGCATCCGCCTCCAAGCGCACTAGACGTCGCTGACCACCCTCCCAGAGGCATCTTCCACCCCCTCGGCGCCGCCTTCTTCTCAAATGCAACCTACCCGGATACCATCACCATCCTCAACCAGACCAATGTCTCCATCGAGCCCTATGCCCTTGCCGGTGCGCGCGAGACGTACCGCTACGACTATACCACCGGTGACATCGCCCTGAATCCCGCCATGACCCCGCAGTTTACTACCCAGGTATCCGTCGAACTCCCGAGGTACATCCAGCTGTGGAATCAGCGCTTCCGCCCGTTTAGTGTTGTGAACTACAAGGTACGGCACCCCTCGTCGTGCGCCGTTACACAAAATCCCGGTACACGCTAATGCAGGAACAGAAGGGTGTCCCAGACGAATTCACCGTATCGGGCGCACAATGGTTCCGCCAGAACAACTTCACGGCGCTGCCCATTCTGCTCGTCAACCCCGTTGCGCTTTATGGTTATGGCGATGTCAACATTGTTCCCGCAGTACGTCATCACTCTCACCAAATTCTTGCAGGCATCACGCATGCAGGGCGCTAACGTGTGATTAGCTGTACATCCTGCAGTACTTCACCCCGGACATCCTCACGGCCTTTATTGGCCTACACAGTGTCTACTACATGGACTTCCACAAGATGTTTGTCGAGTACGCCAAGAACCAGCTGTGCAAGACGCCCATCCACACCTCTTCCGAGGTCCGTTGCGTTGATCGGTCTGGCGACAATCCCGTTGTGACGTACACTACACCTATGCCCAACGGCAGCTACGTCTCTTGGGAGAAGCAAGCGTGCTCCTCGGTCATCTTCGCATTCCCGCCAAGCATCGAGAATTTGGAGCGTGTCGGTGTAGACCTGACTGAGCAGGAGCACGACACTTTCAACAACATCACGACGCATCAGTACTACTCTTCCGCTGTCGATCTAGAGCTTCCCTTTGGTGTATCATACATTGCTAACAGCTCCAACGAGACCGTCCCGCCGCCAAATGACGGCGAGCCAGTTGCCGTTCTCCACCTGAGCCGAGAATCCAATGTCTCCGTAGCCTGGTCCTGGGGTCCATACGAATTCCAAACTGAGGATGCGGCAAGAGAATTGCTCATCGAGAGCTTGTCTCTGATCAACAAGGACCCACGCAATGCCACGGCGCCACTACAGCCCTTCTACCAAGACGACGTCAAGGCCTTCAAGAAGTGGGACTACTTTCCGCATTTTGAAGGCGACGCGCTTTCCAGCGGCGCCTACAATAAGCTCAACAAGCTTCAGGGTCAGAAGAAGACCTACTACGCCAGTGGACTTAGCGGCATGGAAATTGTCGAATGGGCCATCCGTGGCGGACGCGACGTTGTCGACACATACTTCTAAGCACTATTACGAGTTTCCTTAACACGCCACATTCTGTTCATTAGATTACGACTATTTGCACGGTTTACGGATGGCGTACCGATGCTGGGAATGACCTGTGCATATCACGACACTGCTACATGCACGTTTATATCTAGAGCATGTCTTTTTTCTTTCTTCATTTTCTGTTTGTTTGGACGACGATATCACGGCTGATTTTTTTTCTTCTGCGCACGCGCTTTAGATGATGATACCTACACGCCCTCGATGAGCGTCATGATTACAGTTCCTGGAGTGTCTGCAACCGAAAATACGGTTTGCGAGAGTGAGGGACTCTATGATTATGACCTGTTTGCCCAAAAGGGCCTTTTAATAGTAATGAAAATTGAGTTTTTACAGAGACGTCGTTTTGATGCGTTGATTGGCTTGACCAAGGATAGATGTGAAGGTACTAGGTCTAAGACATTGGCACGTAGTTAAACGCGCGTTACACTAGGTCGGGATTTAGTACAGACCAAAGACAACGTGTGTAAGCAAGGAATCACTATTGCGGGGTAAAAAAAGCAAGACCGTAATGCTAGTGCTGAGAAATAGTTTACATGTGCTTAGGCTAGAGCCAAAACGAAAACACGAAAAGTTACCGGTCAACTGGAAAAGCAAGTAGATTTGCTCGATGATACTGACCGAGCAAGAAATGATTACTACAGTAGGCTTAGCTTAACACGGAGAGACGCGTGTTGCTTACGCCCCTCACGGACCTATACGAACGTCAGTCAACTACATGTCTCCATCTTCACCCACGTTACTTGAACAATCCGGACTTATCACCCGCGGCGTCGATTGATTAAATATTAAGCTACCAACTACTATCTACCGACACCATCGTTAATCTTCCTCACCCCTTACAATCCACCTAAAACCAGCTTATTCAAAGACAGTGCAGACCGGAGCCATCACATGAAAACCTAATCAAACCACCCCTGTTCTCACCCTTCCTTCCGTCGTTGTAAAAAAAACATAAACACACATACATATATATATATATAAAAGTCAAAAAGGTATATTGCGCATCGTCGTCGAGAAGAATGAACAGCATCGCGTCATGAATAAACGTTATGGAGAAAGAAAAGAAAAAAGAAAAGACAAGCTAACAACCCGATGCTACGAAACGAAGAACGTGATGGGTCCAAAGCGTGTTTACAAAACGAGCATACCAAGAACGACGGCAGCAGCTAGAGAGGAAGCGGCAACGGAGAGCTGGGAAGCTGCACCGGTAAAAGGTGGGGGGCTGTCTGGGGTAGGAGAAGCAGTATCACTGGGACTAAGTGTTACACTGGCACTAGCACCGCCAGTAGCGCTCAGCGTAGGCGTGGCCAAGGTGCTATTGCTTGCAGTGGGGTATGGAGTGGTGTTTACGACGCTGGAGTTCTCGACAGCACTGGAGGAGGAGGAGGAGGAGGATGATGGCGTGGGAGTAGGCGGTGGCGTAGTCTCGACCGCTGCCGGGTAGATCTGAGGCAAGAGGTTCTGGACGTCTGTTGGGAGCGCCTGGTACCAGGTTGGTGTGTTGCCGGCGGAGAGAGAGGACGCGACTGCGGCGGCAAAGGCAGAGGGCGAGGCGAGCGCATAGGACACGCTGTCCGGTGGCATCGCCTGCGCGAGAGCCATGAGGACGGATGGTTTGGCTTCGGGCCTACGTTGCGCACCATTGTTAACAAGGATGTAGAGAGAAGATTATTTCCGCGGTCAAGTCGCAGTGTGTGGAGAAAGTCTTACGCAATAGCTTGCTGAGCCCTTGTGCCGATTGCAAGCACACCCAGCACGGTGGTGATAGTGTTTCCCTTCATCTTGATGGTCCCTTGTCTCGTGTGGAATATCGTAATTACAATGAGCGTGGTGGTCCCGTGTGTGGCGTGTGGCTGCTCATGACAACGGATCGAGTTGGTTAAAGAGAGTGGAGCAGTCGACGACTACAAGCAAACGCAGGGTTGCCAGAAAGAAGAAGAAGAAGAAGAAGAAGAAGAAGAAAAAACAAGGTATAGGGCGCAAAGGGTTTGGAAGCAGAGATGAAAAGGGAGAGACTCCCGGCAGTATTTGAAACTCACGATGGTTTGCTCGCCTCAGGCCCCGTCTAGGGGGAAAGGCTAACGGAAGGGTGGGCAAAATAAGATTAACAACATCCATCTTGTGACCAGGCTACGGGCGAACCAAAAAGAAGACTATTGGAATTGGAAATTCCCGCGCAAGCAAGAAGTGATTCGCTGAGCGGATCTGCTCCTTTATGCTCGTCATGTTTCTGTTTGGTTGGGCGTTTAGATGCGCGACGTTTTGATTCTTCTTTTTCTTTTCTACCCGTAAAAGTCGCCCAGCCCACCTAAGTACAAACTCCAAAACACGCCCTTGGAGTCGTCGGCCATCGTGACCCGCGATAGCCCTCGTCAGACTGCGATGATGCGTCTCATCTCGTTGAAGCGCGGAGAAGGCTTCTTTAGCAGGCCAATCAGGGCTGGGAGCCGTGTCGCTAGCCAGAGAGTCCAATTTCCACTTTTTAAGCATGACAGGGGTTCGAAGAGCTGTCCCTCGGGGCTGCCCACATGGCTTCAACCCGGCGGGTGATGCAGGGGCGGATGAGGTGCATTTGTAGTACTTTGCAGCCTCGTTTTGTCCTGCGTCTTGAGTGCGCTCACAGTGCATGGTGCGTACGGTAAGTGCCTACTGACTGGCATATCGCGCTACGAGGACCGGGTGAATGAGGTACCGCGAGCCCTACAACTTCTTCGCGATATTCCACGGTAAGTGATTGCCAAACTGCAAACTGACAAGTGGGTTGCACATTGCACTTGCTCCGGCAATTCGGCAGTGTTGCCCAGATGCCTTCTGCTCGTCGGCCGTCAAGACAACGCGAACTTGGCCATCGCGTTGATCTGCATACATAATCTCATTTCAAGCGGAATGTATCCTCTTTGGGTAACCCTACCGTCAAACAAGTGTTAGTTCACGGCGCGTGCGAGGTCCCGGCGGAAGATGAAGACGTGTGGTTAGAAGTCTGGGGACAAAGATAAAGAGCCTGTCTCACTATCTTGCATCATCACGTACATACGCTACGACAATATTGAATTGAGACGATATGGAAGCCCGTTCACAAGATAAGCACGCGAAAATCGTACGGTTCAAAGCAAAGCTGATGGTTCAAGGCGGGCTATGTAGCTACATCGCAAAGACGCCATTATCAAGGAGCTTGGGCGAGCGTGGTCAAGATCTGCAGTCCCAGTCTACAGAGAAAGCTTCAGCAATGAGGCTGAAGCAATTTCGCATGGCTTCGCACTATCTCACAAACTCCTACTCATTTCCTTTTCAATGCTCCATCTCCGTTGCGCGCGATACACCTGCGACAGCAGTATGACTCTGGCCACCGACACGCTCACCGCACTCCGGACAACGCGCGACCTCCATGGGCATGCCACATTCTCCGATTGCGAACTAATTGTGTTAGATCATGTCATGTCAGACTGAAGACGGGCAACTTACCGGATGTCCGTTGACACATTTGTACCAGTGCCCAGAGTGGGTCGCTATACCGCCGCGTCCGCTGACCATGGCCTTCTTGATAGACTCCAGTTCCTCCTCCGACACCGCCTCGTAGAACTCCTTGCTCAACACGTTTGATGCAGCGATGATAGCTTGACGCAAGCTGTCCCGATCGCGGAAAGAATGGTCACAGAGCTTATTGGCCTTCGTCAAAAGATCTTTGGCGAATTTGCGGTAGTCAGTAGCTTTTGCGCGGTTGTCGTTTTGGCCAGCCTGAGCACCACCGAACGACTGCGCAATTCGGGCGTAATGTAGAATAGCCTCAACTGCAAGTTTGGGCAAACTCTCTAGGATACAGTCATCAATGAGCTTTTTGGTGTCTTTGAGGAACTGATCCGTCTTCGCAGTCGGCGAGCCCCCAACAAAGCTGAGAGGCACTGTACTCTTGAGACGCTTGAGGCTCACGGCACGCATGATCTCAAAGCTATCCTCAAGTGCCAGGCAGCGAACCTTGATTTCAAGCAGGCTACCTCCGAGGGTAATACGCTGATCGCGATCGCGTTTGGCAGACTTTGCTGAAGAGTTGATTGTCAACTTTGCGAGCTCGGCGTCCAGCGAATCATTTCGCGCTATAGTATGTAGAGTTGCCTGGTGCAGCTTGTACGTTGGCTGATGTTGAATATCCACCCTGCGGCGAAATGCTTTAACCGCATTCAGCAGTCTCACGGTATCCGCAGAACGGTTCTTGATCCCGTCGTTGATGTACTGCATGGTCAATTCATGAGGCTCTATGCCACGAACCTTGATGGCGGAGGCCGGAACAACCGCCTTCCGCGACGCTTCAAGCTCCTTCCGGACGTCTTCGAGTTGGCCTTCCACTTGCTGCAGCTCCTGCTGGCCATTCACGATGAAGCGTTTTGACATGTCATCAATGACAGCTCGGTTGATAAGCCGGTTGTAGCGTTGAGTGACGTACTGCTTGATAGGCTCTCGACAGTTCGGACACTGTGGAACTGTTGCCGAAAGCTCAGCGTTCTCAATCAGTCCATTGAAGAGGCCCGTGGTTAAGTCAAGACTGTACACATCTTTGAGATCGACCAATCCGTCCAGTGTTTCAGTCGTGAAGAAGTGACCGCAACTTAGGATTACGATGGGTGATTCATTCAAGTCAACGTCAGCATACCGAGACATCATGATCATGTCTGGTTGCTCTTCTGACTTCATGCCACATTCTTGGCAATAGTTGACGGGGCATACTTCACCGCAGATGCTCGGACATTGGTGCTCGCAAGGGAGGAGCTTGGTACAGCGCTCGTCGCAGGGTAGGCGGCTGCACGGGGCTGAACAAGGCATCTCGCAATTGCCTTGATGTTCGCAAGACCAGACGCATGGCTCAACGCACGGAGCACAAGGCTCGTGGCACTTTTGTGGACACTTGTTGTGTTTGCAACGTACCTAGATAGACTTAGCATACATTTTGAAGATATACAGGCGTCGCTCACTTCACATGGCTCGTGACACAGACCGCAATCTGTACCATCGTGACATCGGCGATTGCAATTGTGATTGCAGGTCCCATACTTTCTGCCACATGTCTTCGGACAAGCAGCGTGCTTGACCACTGGTTGGTCGTGCCTGTCCTTGGTATTGCACTGACCGCAATTTCCAGGACATGGATGGCTGCACGATAGAGGTGTGCTGCACGGTGTAGGGCACTTGAAGTTTTCCCGAGAAACATCCACTGAGCATTTAACGACTACACCGTGTTCGCAGCCAGGTATGCGCTTTGAGACCTTGACGTTACAGGAGATGCTGGGAATATCTCGGGTGAGGTGACAGGCGACGCTATGCTTGACATGACCGCATGGAAGCTGTACGTTGTCCAGTAAGATCATACACTTTCCGCAAAACTCTCCACATGTGGCTTTCTGACATGCGTGATCACAAGGCTGATGTCGGCGTTGGCATGGCTGCTCGCATAGGAAGACTGCATGCATGGCGTCCGAATGACAGCGGGAGCCACATTGATGACCACAGTCGAGACGATCGACGCAAGCTTCCCTACAACCACCCTCAGGGCTTAGCCTGTGAAAGTCTTCGGGTTGGTGTACTTCGGCTTCAGTATCGGAATGCCGAGGGCAGCACAAAGCCAGGCCCTTACCCACTGAGTCCTTTGCACGTAGCATGCCGATGACTGTCTGCCACATGTCAATGCTAGAGTATGTTTCTGCATTCCCGATGAGATACATGCCATGCTGAGCGCGACTTAGCAAGACATTGATGCGATTTGTCGTCTTGAGGAATCCGACATTCTGCCTCTCGTTGCTTCGAACAAGGGAGACGATGATAATTTTTGCCTCCTCTCCTTGGAAGTTGTCGACCGTAGCAACTCTAAGAAGTTCCGAAAGTTTTTTCTTCTCTAGCGGCTTTCCTTGATAACTCTCATGATCAGATGTCGCAATCTCCGGAGTGTTGTCATTGTCTGCTGCGAAACCATCCCTCTCAAGCGCTTCTCGATCACGATCGCTGAGACAAACCTCAAAGTCGCTGCTCATAGCAGCTCGTAGCTTCTGAAGCTGACCGGTGTATGGTGTCAATACCGCGATGTCATCAGGCTTGTAAACACCCTGCCGGACGACATGCCGAACCAGTGCATGTACCATCTTGACTTCCCACAAATTGGACTTGGACTTGGTATTGTGCACGTCTGCGTCCTTTTCATCTTCGAGGTTGGTGTGATCAAGCCAAAAGACATTACGGCGCAAGCCGACAACGTCAGGCAGCTCAATGGTAGACTGATGGTCCTTGAGTTTGTCGTAGATGGTTTCGCGAATCAGCGAGGATATTTGTGGGCGCATTCGACGCTGTACATTAAGCTGAGCAACGGGCATAAGAGGCCGCCCAGGCTCACCAATCGAGAGGCGCTCGAACTGACTCCTATCGAGCGCATGGAGCTTTCCTCGCTCGCTCTCGAGCGACAAATCGCGGAAGTTGCTGACCGAGGGCCGAAGTTGCTCGTGATCGCCAATTTGGATCAGGTGCTCAACATCGGGAAGCAATGCGGAAAGCATATGGCTCTCCATGACCTCTCCAGCTTCCTCGCAAATGATGACCTTACATTTCACCTGCTGGAGGACCGAGATGCGTTTCGCCAAACCGGACGTAGTAACTCCAATTACATCCGCTCCCTCCAAAATCCGTCGGTTCAATTCCTCGTGAACATTTCTCAATTGACGTTGAGTTTTTGCGGCGCCATCAACAACCTCAAAAAGCTGGCTGACTTTGCTGCTTTGAGCTCCAGCAACCCAATGCGCAATTAGCGCGCTTCTCTCGTGGATCGGCAAAGAAAACACGTTTTCGGTCGCCCTCTGGATGACTTGCCGTAACGCTTCTGGGGATAGTGCCTAGAGGTTGGTGTACGAAGTCAGTAAATGTCTCACTTGCAGTTCGTAGGAACAGAGTCGTCGTTCTTTGGTTTTACCTAACATGTACCCTTGAGCTATACGCGGTAGTTTTGTTGATAGGCCAACAAAACAAAATTCGCTGTATACCTTTAGGGTACACTATAGTCGGGTACAATCTGTGAAAGGCGAACTCCTTTACATATAGACATTACTTACTGGGCGATACGTCTCGCTACCTGCACTCCATACATCAAATGGGTGACGGCCAGCCGTCTCGAAGCCTTGATCATCGACACGCCGGAATTGATTGTATATTCTTGGGTATTCTTCGTGGATGTGACCCTTTAGATTGTGCCACTGCACACGCTTTCGTAAGCCCTGAAGACCGGCAAAGATCGGTCTAACTTCATTCTCACTCCTATCAAGAGCTTCATAGCACTTCGCCGCTAAGTGGTTTTCACACTTTGTTTTTGTCTCCGAATCGCCCACAGTACGAAGGTTGTGATTGAGAAGCTTCTTGGACTTACTCATGCCTCCGACACGAATGAGCTTTTGTACTCCAATGTCCAGTAGATGTTCAAGGAACTGATCTAATGCATGGTTCGTGTAGCATACGATGAGTATAGGCCCAAGATCGGCTTTCTTCTTGATGTCTAGCAGTATCCTCATGATTTGGAGGCCCAGATAGCTCTTTCCTGTTCCTGGAGGTCCTTGGATAAATGCAAACTCGCGGGTCAATGCAGCAATCAAGGCGCGGCACTGTCCACGGTCAAGTTGTGTCTTGGTCTCAAGCTTATCAAGTAACCGCCTATCATCGCATGATGAGGTTGGATCGATCGAGAATGGCTGCTCGTTGTTGTCGTTCAAGAGAGTGCTCACAGGGAACTTGAAGCCAAAATTACGCGCATATTGAGGTGGAGGTATTTTTTGGATCCTATTAGCGGCCGGAGGACCACTGTATTTGTCTGGGACGATCCATTGCCGAAATGGCAGACGGTTCAATCGATGCATTGCCTGTAGACTCTCCAAAGTAGGTGCAAAGGTCGCTGGCATGACTTTAGGGAATTCTAGTAGGATGCCGCGGGCTGTTCCGATGTTTGCGTGCAAGAGCATCTTGACTGTCGCTCGATCTTGAGTCACCAAGCTTGTCGTAATGTAAGCCTTCTGGTTGTGGTGCGTCAAGCTATACTCCTTCTTCGGATCAGTGGTCTTATCTGAGACAGTCAGGAAGACGTGTTGAACGACAGTGTCCTGAATCCAGATGAACGACAGAAGTGATCCTTCATCAAATCGTCGCGACTCCTCCCACCACTTCTCTTTTTGCGCAACATTCTTTTTAGGAACATATACCGGCTGTAGGAATTCCATCTGAGCTTGCAAGCCCTTCCGCTTGTCGAACGTGACGTAGCTGACACGAGCGTTGGCGTACTGATTAGCGCGCATGTCTCCAACATTGAGATTGGCTTGGAACAGTGCATTGGGATCTTGAGATACCGTGTGCATTATTCCAGCCAAAGAGCCCTTCAACTCACCAAAGATATCGTGGCGCAGCAATCGAAAGTAAGTATCGATGTGGCGTTGTACAGGGTCTTGAAGGAAATGTGGTTGATCAGGGTCCGTGTAAGGCAGAAACTCCTTCTCGTCACTCATAATCTCATCGCGGGTCGGGAAGACTACCAAGTCCCCAATATCTTTTTTGTCGTTGTCATAGCGGTCTGAGGGGACGACCAGGTCTCTTGGATAGAAGGACGTATAGCCACCACCGTCGTCGTCGTCGTCGTCAGCAATCCCACTGTCGCCCGTGTTGTCGGCAAGCAGTCCTTGCGCCCGTGCTACCAAAGCTCGAATGTCATCGAGACGATTGGTGATTCGCGGCGAGGTGGCTGATGACGTCAAGATATTGTTAATGTCGCTTGCAGTCTGGATGGAGTCCACCAGTGGGATGATCTCGTCGTTGAACCGTGTTCTACGCTCGCGCTTCAACAGCTCAAACAGAGCCATTGCCATTGCCAAAATCGTTGTTTCATGATCATCCGTAGAGGCCGAAGAAGCTGTAGCTGTTCGAGCTGCCAGCAGAGCCTTGCAAACCCGCTGAAGATACAGTACTGCTGTCCTTCCACCGACCCCGCCAAAGAGATTGTAGATGGATCCGACATGCGTGTCGACGGCGAGACATCGTAGGAGTGATGGGTGTGTGAGAGTAAGGAGGAAATTGCGGGCATTGCCGAGGAAGGTGTCGTAATCCGAGCCTGCTACCTTTGCATTTAGAATAGCAAGAATATGGCGACGACCGCTCTCATCGTCCGAGTCATCGTTGAGATCCTGTGGAAGCCGTTGACGCCAGTCCCGGTCTCCAGCTTCGAGTATACCGACAGCGCCTTCCCAGAGACGTCGCATGGTGGTCGGGTCAGTCTCAGCCTCACCAAGCCGGCGCTTCCAAGAGCTGTACGACTGCCTTGCCTGTCTCTGCTCCTCTGTCTCCGCGACTCTAGCGGGCGGTGTTGGTTTAGAGCCATGCTGTGTGTTGTCGTACCTGCCCTGCGTGTTACCACCACGACCGCGCCCTCGACCACGGCCTCTTCCACCTCGCCCACCGCGTGAACTGCGCCCACCGCCGCGTCCAGACATGGCGATTCCCTATAGGCGTAGCTTCGAGCGAAATCTGCGGAACGGTGTATCACTGTGAAGATGATGTTGACAACGGTTCCGGTTGTGAAGAAGCAACTTGTTCGCGTCTGCGCAAACGCTAGCCAGAACCGTGCGCGTGGTGACGAGAGGTGAAGGTGAGGTATCGGGTTTGTTGCAAAAACGGTGGAACAGCGGGCACCAGTCAATGGCGAACAGCCATGCGTGCATACGGCGGCGCTTGCATGCGGGCGCCTGCACGCGGGCGCCTACATCGGCCAATTCAGCATTCCAGCCCTTCAGCCTCGCAGCCTAGCAGCATGTCTACGCAGACACTGTACACGTGATATCAACAACTGTTTTGCACCTTATCGTCGTTTGCCTCTTTGCGTGCCCCTGTATCTTGAGCCCGCTATTGGATGACGTGACGGTAATCAGTATAGGAAAAAGCGAGTGACCAACCATGAACGATGTCGGAGATAAAAAAGACAGCAGGCATGGAACATGAGACCATGTCAAGTAGAAGACCAGGTAGGAAACACGATTCGAATAGATCCAATACTCCACCGTGATGGTTACCCAGTATGCCTACCAAAACCCCAGCCATGCAACGCCGCCTCATGCATACATTACTTCGTACCGACATCCGGAAACAGGACCTGCACCATCTCGTCCAAGAGAGTAAAAGCAATATGCGTACTGTATGCTTTTAGCGGCGCTCCATACATTGACTTCGTTGTAGACTTACTTCAACCGCGTATTATTGATGGTCCCCTCTATCTTCTTCGCTGCCAACTGCGCATTTTGTCTTCCCACCACGCTACTCGCCAACTCGGGTACCAAAGTACCAAGAACCTCGCTCGCAGCTTTCCTACTCCCTTCCTTATCTTTACTGGTCCGCTCGACGCTCGCCTTCATCCTGCCATTAGGCCACATGCTGTCCTTCAACGTATCAATGTACTTGACGATGTTGTTCTCAGATAACAGGTTGTCAAAAGACTCGCGAACTTTACGCTCAATGGTGCCGCCGAGGAGTTGATGTAGAACTACGACGACTGCACGACCTCGGAGCCAGTTATTCTCGCGGTTCAGCTCAAAAGCCTCGAGGAAGATGTCGCAGATCGGCTTTACGAATGGTTCAAGCTCTTTGTTTTCAAAGGCGAGCAGCTCTGCCTCTGCTTCTGCGTCGTTGTTTGGTTCGCCAGCAACGAGCCCCCCAGAGGAGGCGAGATTACCAGGCTGCGCAGTCGCTCCATTCGTATTGGCGAGCTGAGTTGTAGCGGCCGATATGAGGTTCTGGCCTGCGACAGATAGCTGATCGAGGACGGGTATGTTACCCAGAAATTCTTCCATACCATCAGCGACTGAGTTGTAGATACGAGTCACAAAGTCGTTAGAGTTCGGATTCTGGTTTCTCAACGCATCGGCAGGGCTGATCGCAGCTTGAGAGAGAAAGGCGCGTAATTCACGGCTGCGGCATACAGCTGGGATGAGTAGGAGCTCCCTGAGATACTTTTCAAGACCAAGCCGCCTCTTGTGCAGGAAGTCTTTCTGAAGCTTGAGCATCATTTGTCGCCGTGGGAACTCCAGATTTCGGACCTGGGGAAACTTCACACGAAGCCTTTTGTTTAGTTCGTGAAACTCGCTGTACCGTCGCGAGACGACCCAAGTAGCGACCGGCATCTGATCACCAGCACATCGTCGAACTTCGATGACATACATAGCATACTCCTTGCCATCTTCCTCGGTGCCGACCATGATTGACTGTATGAACACAGTCGCCCGTCCATACAAGCTGTTATCGCTCTCTTGAACAATGTACTGCTGGCGTTGTAGCTCCTTTCTCTGTATCTCTCGCTGAAGACTAGCTTTCGATTTACGGAGAATCCTCAGTTCGGCCGCGTTATTTGTCAACTCAGCCTTTGACGTAAGTGAGTCTACAATAGACTCTTGCGATACCAAGCGCTCGATATCTGCAGTAAGCGCATCGATAGCCTCAGCAAGACCAAGATCTCCAGGCGCTGCCTCATGGATCTCTTCCTCCTCGGCTTTACTTCTTGGCACAGGGTCATCTATCTCGTCTTCCAGAAATCTTTCTTCATCACCAAAAATGTCATCGTCAAAGACTCCACGCGTTCTGGGCTCTCCGACCAGCCCGAGTGATGCTATACTGGGCTTGAGGCCATCTTTGCTTTGCTGTAATTGCGTTTGAGGGCTTGGGGACGAAGCTCGAGGTAGATCGACGGATCCGCGCATGGAGACCTTGTCCAGTGGCGACTTGACACTTGGCTCGTAGAAGATGGATCCCTCAGGTTCGTCCATGATGTCGATTATAGCAGCTTGCATGGCGTCGACCACTTGCGTGTTGTTGCCATTAGAGCGGTCATGACCGAAATCAGAGTTCAGGCTTGCAGTCGAGTGTGCGAGAGGATCCGAGTCGTAGTCGTCGTCAAATAGAGGTGTGCGTGTGGACGATGGCGTCTGTACATCCAAAGAACGCCGTGCGGGTGGCTCAGTGTTCTTGACGATTCCTTGACTCTTCAGGTCTGACGATGATGCCACAGCTCGACGCAGATCTCCATGTGGGAGTTGCAATGCGCTCTTCTGCCGTGACTGGGTCCGGACCATAGCAGGTGCAGCCGCGGGCGAATTATCGAGTGCTTGCGCCACGGTCCTGGTATTGACAGTGCCACTCTGAGCGTTCGCCGCCTCGTCCATGGCTAGCCATTTGTAGTACAAGTTGGATTTCTTGAACCTTCGAAAGTAGGGTTCTTGCAACTGATCGTATGCCGCTGTCTGCGCCCGTAACAAAGAACGCCGCGCATTATGATATTGCTGCGGTGTTGCCTTCCGCCCAGCTTTGAGGAACTCGGCGACCGCTTGCCGGGCTTCAGGGAGGATCTTCAGCTCTGGTTTCGACAAGTAACCATCATGAATCTGTGCCAGATCTGCGCGATCAGACTCCGTCCATGCAGGAAGCGAGCCTATGTAGTCTGGCGCTTCTTCAGTTTCTCCTTCTAGTGGGTTGCGAAAGCCGTCCACCACAATCCAAAATTGCACCAGCCGCATCAGGTCCACCTGGTCCATAAATTCCATGAAGCAAGACAGACCCGAAGCATCATACAGGACTTCGCGCAAAGACGCGTTTGCGAACTTGGACGAAGTACGCTTGTGCTTCGGCTTCTCCTGTGCCGCAACGTTTGCCCGAACCGAGCCACCAGCGCTGAGATTGGCCACCTTTGTATCCAGGATTTGTTGCGCTGTCTCTAGACGCCGAAGATAGACAGGGTCTTGGCTTTCAACCATCGAATCTTTGCGCAATTGACTTGCTACCTCGCTGCGAAACCGTCTAGCATCTGCAAGGGTGTTGGTTTGCCTGATAGCTCGTATGAAACGTTCGAATCGTCGCTCATTATCGTCAGGCGCAAGCTTCGGGAATTGGACGTTCTTGGGGTTCTTCGGTGACGGCGGAGCATGCTCGTCGAGTGCAGCACGAATCTTGCGGACAGTCTTCCGTTCTTGCAGTACTGATCGTCCCTGTCTACATTAGTAACGACCTACTACAGACGGGCAAGTCCTTACATATCCCTCTATAAGCTGATTCCATGTGTCTGGGTCAGCGAGCATCTGCATCACAGGAGATAGGACTGCGCAGGCCACAAGCTCTTTGATCAGTACGTTGACGGCAGGACTGGTGGACATGTTCGCAGGTATGATGTTTGGCAGTAATCGTGCGACGATGCTTCGTAGGTGTTGCTGCTGTATAGGCTTGGTATTCGAGTATGCCAAAGAAGCTGCCGGATGCAACCGGCCCTCCTTGTATTTGGCTGCAATGGCCAGATCAAGCTCCTCGGAATCTGTAATGTTTCGCGACAGCTTACGTCCACGAACTATGCGCTCTGCCTCGTACGATGCTCGCAAGTGATCGGTGATGAGGGGTATCATCCGCGACACGACTGTCTCAACCATATCTATTGCCAGTATGCATTCCCGTATCTCGCCCAATGAAGCCCGTATCGCCCGGTCCACCTCGTTGACGAATGTTGGGCTTTTGCTTATATTGCCATACCAGCTCTTGACAAAGTCGCGCAGTACCAGTCCAATAAGCACATCGATGCTGTCTGATATGTTGAAGGACGCAGGGTACAGCGGTTCCATCATGTACATGTTCCTCTTGTCCATAGCCTCCCTCTCAGCCTTCCACCTGTCCGGCGCAACGAAGGCGACATGGCGCGGTCCGTAGTCGACATGTCCGCCGCCCCGTAGGTCTCTGTTCCAAGCAATCGTGAAGGTGAGCCATGCTAGCAGCGCAAGCGTTGTAAGTACTCCGGCGATGAAGGCGTAGGGCAGGTAGTGCAGTTTCGGCTGCCAATGGGTCAGGTACCCCCAGGCGATGAAGATGGCGACAGCGGCGAAGACCAGATCTCTGCGCTTCACGCGGGCCATAATCGTGCGGGTGGCGCCCGTTTCTGCATCTTGAGCGGAATGGTTGGGAGTGCGGGAGACTTGGTGTTCTTTGGACAACCCACTTTCAAGCTTAGACCACTGACGTCGATCCCGCGTATATCGTATTCACGTGCATCCGTGTGGGCAGACGGGCTGCTTCCTGGCCTCATGGTAAACTCAACAAAGGTAAAGGATGACTGGCACTTGGTGAATCTTCTACATTGCGCCAGATATTTCTATGCGCTGTCATTGGCCGTGGAAATGACTGCGCTCTTCGTCGTACTTGGTATAACTTCCTATGCAAATAATGCCATGATCCCAATAATGCTACATTCGTGACGCCGTTCCAACTCCGAATACTATGCACAGGCTGTTTCATCGGCCCAAGCTATTCCACTTTAGAACTTCCGCCGTCCAAGCGTCGGCTTCCAGTCGAGTGGGTGTGTCTCTTCCGTGGCGTTCTCATCTTGCTTCCAGATCTTGATTGACTTGTCCGATTCTCCAGTGATGAGACGCAAGCCGGTCTTGTCGAATGTCGAGCACATGACACCTGCTTCTGCTTCAAGAGAACCGGGTTGCGCGATGCTTTCTGTGTGCTGGAAGCGATGACCTGTCTTCCAATCGTAGAACGAGGCTTCGCCATTATCGCTACCGGCGAACATGATGTTGTCCTCGTTGACAGAGAGGGTGTTGATGATGCTGTTGACGGGCGAGAAGTTTTGCATAAAGTCGCCGTTCGGACACAGCCATTGTTTCGCCGATTGCGCAGATCCAGATGCAAATGTGAATTCTGTTGGATGTGTGGCGAGAGAACGAACGGACTTCTTGTGGTGGGTGAGTACCGTGCGCGTCTTTCCGGCGACAAGATCCCAGAGTCTTATCGTGCTGTCCATACTTCCGGACAGGACTTGAGGTTCGGCTTCTTGACATTGAATTGAGGAAATGGTTCCCTTGTGGCCTCCGAGAACGTGGATGTTACTGCGCGATCGCATGTCCCAAACACGGACTACACCATCTCGTCCTCCAGTGCAAAGCACATCAACGGTTGGATGAAGCGAAAGTGAGTAGACTCCGCTCAGATGGCCGTGGTAATGTCGGATCACTTTGTTGGTCTCGAGATCCCAGCATTTGACCATCTTGTCTTCTCCGCAAGAGAAGAGATATGGATGCCTTGGGCTCACTGCGAGTCCTCTGACTGCTGAAATATGTCCTGTGAGTGTGATTTTCAGTTGACCGCTGGCCAGATCCCAAAGCTTGATTGTCCTGTCCGCGGCACCCGTAGCGAACCATTGGTTCCCAGGCTCCATTGCCACTGATCGCACCTATACGGAGTCAGTTGCCGTCGCATATAACCCTGTCGTTTTACTTACCCATCCCATATGTCCACTAATGACCGTCTTCACCTTCCAAGGCGCATGCCAGTCAGGCTTCGCTTGGCGAACCACGTCCTTCCTAACTAGCGCGCTGGACGTTTGGTCTCTACTCGGCGTAGGCCCATGAGCATTTGGCGCGGCGCCCTTTCCTCCAGCTCTTACTGCCAGCTGCATCGATTGCGCATCACGCGCCCTATCCGCCTTCTCTGAGACCCCCTCAATCATCCTTTGCATTTTTGGGTCCGATGCCTTTTCTTCGGCATTCTGCGCCTTGATCTTTTTGCGCCGCTCGGCCGCTGTGGATGCTGCGCTGGCCATCTTCGCTGCAAGCGCTGGTGGTAGCTCGCGTACATGCTCATATTCGTTGCGAATGCGCGATGCGACGCTTGCCTGGTCGGCGGCGGCTGCGGGTGCTGGTGTTGTTGGATGTATCGAAAAGCTGCCATTGGAGGCATGATCTAGTGCTGTTGGCGATGCAATATCGGCGGCGAATATCTCTCGTGTCCGCTTCGAAGACGATCTAACAAGCTGTTCCGCCGTGCTTGGAGGTCGCGAAGCTGCCGTCTCGGCCATAATGACGACGTGGTGTGGAGGATGAGGGTTTACTGGACCAACCAAAGCTATGGTCTTTCGCGACTAGGGCGACAGTGATGGAAGAAATTTACGTGTTGACGTGTTGGGTGATACCAGAGGCCAACTGCTAGTCGTCGACGCTCCATGGCGAACATGGACGGAAGTTTCACTAGCGCGCCTGCCTCACCAAGCCGAGCTAGGGCCGAGCCATCTTATCTGATCTTTCCGCCATGCTCTCCACTGAGCCTCAACACCAGTGACAAATCCAGCGCCGTTTGAAATGTTCATGTATTCTACCAACCTTTGGACGTCATTCTTCCTATGCTCATACATCCGAACATCTTCTCCTTTTACGATAGTCATCAGTACGCTTAGCAGCTGTTTCTCTTGCAGTCAGACCCCATCTCGAATGAGACTTTGAAGTTTGTAGCAGGAAACCACCGGGTTCTTCCCCCTAGCTTGTCGTTTATGTTTTACACATACGCTGTATGGCTGAGCATCACCGGCGGCCCTGCGAACCACCAATGATGCCTGGCTCCTACCAGCGAAATGGGATGGGCAAAAATGCCTTGGACAGTTTCTCCGACGCTAGACCTTACTGGTAAAATGTCAGATCATAATAGATCCGGCACAGAAACCCCAACCAGAGGTACAGACTATATTGGAAACCTCAAACTCGGTGAGGTTACATGGCTGGTAATCTCGTACGTAAGAGCGCTGATGAGCGATTCCACATGGGCGCCAACACCGGATCGTCCAATATTTGCCGTGGCTAAACGGTTCAATGTAGAACGCTCGCGTGTACATATCGCCTCTGTGCCATGGCTCTGTGACATTGCGGCGCAGAACCCACCTGTCAGATGTCGTCAAAACGGAACCTGGCATTCGCATCCTTCTGTGTAGGTCAACACGTTTTGACCACGCAGATGTGTCGCAAATCTGTCAACGCGATCAACGCCATGGTCATTACGACAATGCTTGTTTCCCCAGATCTCCCGGGTTCTCCGCCTTGCAGCTGAAAATCCCCAGGATGCGCAAAAGCAACCGACGGACGCGAGTACAAGCACATGCTGCCGAGGAACTTGATGCGAGCGACAGACCGAGCCGTCAGATCCCTCCGCAAAATATGACATAGGAACGGTCGAACCCTTGCAGTTCAACAACAACGTCGTATTGGTCTCATGACTGCGGCGTACGAAGAGAGTAGTGCACCCTACATCACCACGCCTAAAGATACACAGGACTGCTTCTGCTTGTGAGAACGATTTCTGAAGACGAATGCAGGTACAGCCAGGTCGCCGCCCAACCATCTTTTCCAGAGATTTTACAGCGGTGGGCGCTTCGGACGGTGCATCCGTTCGGAGAGTGGGCCAGGTTCCTGCGCGACTCAATAATTAAGCTTAGCCAGAAAGCCGAAGCATGGATTGCCCCGGATGTACGGCCAAGAAGGGTCGAGCTCATGCGGGGTTTTGTATTAACTATCGCATCGCAGCGCCAGTTATCGTTTTCGTGACGCCTTGCGCATGCGCTTGCCGAGGCCCAATAACTACTGTACTCAGGTTTGACATGGGAGTGTTGTCAACGAAGCATCTGTCCAGGCCAGCAACGTACAAGGTCGTTGGTTTTGCGTTCTCGCATGCGTACCTCCCAGTCCTGCCCCCAGATTTCCTCGCTTCGCATCAACTCCAGAAGCGGTTAAACCAGGACGGCCAGCGCCGTCACTGGCTGAAGGATACCCAATGAGCAAAAGCTTCTAGTGTCTAGGGCACGGCTCTTGGCGCCTTAACAAGTTCTCCCCCCTGTTCCATGCCTGAGTTCGCCGTCGCACCAACGCCAGTGGTCACCAATGACATCCAATCGACGCATAAATGGTATTCTACTTGGTTCATCTGCACTGTACACTCCTTGCAATCTCTATCCAATACGTCAGAATACTCTGTGTTATAAACACGCTGTAACATGTCCTTTCTGTCAGTTTTTACGAATCACAACCAATCCTTGGCGCGGCGCGGCGCGCTCGTTTCGTGATAATAGAGTTTCCTATTGTCAGTCCAGTCTCGACCAGCCGCGGCTAGGAGTTGGTAGTCTGGGGGGGGGGGGGGGGGGGGGGGGGGGGGGGGGCGAACAAGACGCCCTTTGTGGAATCCACTTAGGTGCTACAGTGCTAGCTTGTTTCTCGCCTAGAAATGGGAGGCCTCGAGGTCCGCTTGATATAAAAAGCTTGTGACAGGCTCCTCTCCGCTGGTCTGCAAGCTTCACTGTCGTTGTACACATACCAAAGAACTTTCCCTACATTAATCACTGTATCAACACCAACATATCTATCAAAATGAAGACCTTCACCATCGCTACCTTTGTCGCTATGGCTTCTGTTGCCACCGCTCAGTTCGAGAACATCCCGTCTTGCGCCGTATGTTCTTACCATGATCTTTCCATGTATTGCATAAAATAACATTGTCCAGCTTAGCTGCTTCGTCGGTCCTCTCACCAGCGACGGCTGCTCCTCCCTCACCGACTTCGCATGCCACTGCAAGAAGGGCGCTGAGCTCCTCTCCCAAGTCCAGCCCTGCGTTGAGGGTGCCTGCTCTGCCTCTGACCAGGCCGCCACCACCTCCGCCATTGAGTCCACTTGCGCTGCCGCCGGTGCTCCCATCACAATTCCCGATGCCAGCGCTCCTGCCGTCAGCTCTGCTGTGGCCAGCGCCACATCGGCAGCCGCCTCTGCTGCCTCTTCGGTCGAATCTTCTATCGCTTCTGAGGTTTCTTCCATCCTCTCTAAGGCATCTTCGGTCGTCGCATCTGTCGCTTCCTCTGCTTCCGCCTCCCGGTCGGCTTCCATCTCCGTGACTGCCACTCCTACTGGCAACGCTTCCCAGAGTGCTACTCCCTCTGTCTCTTTATCTGAATTCACTGGTGCTGCCGCCCAGGCTACCCAGGCTGTCGGTATCCTCGGTGCCGCCGCCCTTGCCATGCTCGCTTTGTAGATACCCGCATGTTCTGGATGGTAGCATGATTCGTCGGCTAATTAGTATTGATTGGGGTGTAATGGAATTATGTTGGACGGGGATGACCGGATTTGTAGAACCACCTAAAAATGACAAATCAATACCTAATACCTCGACCGTCATGTTTCATTTCTTTCTTTTTCGGTCGTTAATAACTCAACATCTTCCGCAAAGCATCAACGACGGGTTGGGCGTTTGCTTTCCTTCACACTGCAGCTCGAATGACAGCCCAGTGGTGTCGAGCGAAACGAACACCGTGTCGCATAAGGTGCATGGACACCTTTTGCACATGGACGCGTTTTGCACACCCCACCAACATCAACACCCCAACTTCGACGCGTCATAACTCCACCAATATGGATCTGATTCAGGAAGCGATTAAAGAAATCGAATCGCGCGAGCCAGGTGCATCTTTCTCGTATTCTTAAATCGCAAAAAAGTATGGTGTTGTACGCACAACGCTCGTTCGAAGACACCAAGGCAAACACCAGCCGCACGCGATCGCCCACCTTTCCCTTCACCCTCAACGCGAAAAGGAGCTCGTACAATATATCGATTCCCTCACCGAGAGGCGTACACCACCTTCGCGTTTAATAATACGCAATCTCGCGTCGTCCTTGCTTGGTAGAGACGTTTCAGAACGCTAGGTTTCCAGGTTCCTCCGCAGGAACGCGTCCCATCTCATCTCTCACTGGCAGGTCCCTATGGATCGCAATCGTCACAAAGCTAATTCACCAACTAAGTATAAGTTGTACTTTAAGCTGTTACACAATAAGATAAAAGAATATAATATACAGCCTTCTTACATCTTTAATATAGATAAAAAGGGCTTCTTACTTAGTGTACTTAGAAGATTAAAGAGAGTCTTTAGTAAGCGGCAATATAAAAGAGGAGGAGTTATTTCAGGCCTACAGGATGGCTTTAGAGAGTAGATTACAGTCCTAGCCTGTATTTGTTCAAACAGTACACCTCTTTCTCTATCTCTTATCTTTTAGTCAACCGCTAGAGCCCTCCAATCAGCCTAGGTAGAGGCAATTAATCTAAATAAGCACTTAGTCTTTGTTACCTCATTACCCTTAAAATAGACTAACAATAATATAGGCCTAGCTTGGCTTAAGGAGGTCTTTAAGAGAGAGACTGCACGTTACGCTCAAACTAGGTACTAATTACTTATTATTAGTAGCTATTTATCTTATGTAATTATAGATTTTCTAGATTATTGCAACAACTATAAGATCCTAGTTACAGTATATCCTCCTTATTTAACTTATAGGCTTCAGCCTCTTAACATTAGGATGTTTAGGCCCCTAGCGTCAGCTTACTTAAAGGAGTTGTTAAACTTCCTCTATTAGAGCTATAAAATCCTTTCTCTAGCAAAAGGAGACTTCTTTAAGCTCTTTTAGAGGGCTTAGGGTACAGCTTTTAAAAAAAAGACTATTATAAGCTCTTTTAAGGCAACTAGCATTAACCCACTAAATCCTAAGGTTATACTTTAAAAATTCCAGCAGGAGGACTCTAAGGCTTCTAGTTTAGATAAAAGCTCTTCTTCTATCTTTAGTAAAGATAATCAGCTTAAAATTAAGTCTATTATACGTTAGGAGGTAAAGGAGTTTAATAATAAAGAGGTTAAAAAGCTTTGTTAAAGTCTCTATTACCTCTCAGCTCAAAACAGTATACTTAAAGAAGAAATCTAAGGCTTAAGGGGGGCTCTAAAGGTTAAGAAGAGACACTAAAAGAAAAGCTACACGCTTTAACTTAATAACCCTAAGGAATACTATAGTAGAGCTATCTTCTAGTTACCTAAGAAGATTCGCTAAGCCAAGGAGGATAAGATAAAACAACAACAGCAACAACAGCAATTACAACTTTAGAAAGCTAAGAGATCTAAGTTAAAGAGGCAAGCTTAATTATACAAGCTTTAAATAGCCTAAGAGAGGCGTGTTAAGAGAGAGAGGCTTAAGAAGGTAAAGGAGAAGGAGCGGGCTAAAAAGCGGGCTAAAAAGGAGCGTCAAAAAGCAGCTTGCGAGGCTAAAAAAGCTATAAAATTATCCTAAAGGGGTAAGCGCAAAGTCTTACAAGGCTCCTTTTAAAAGTAGAAGCGTTAGAAACGTGTTATTGTTAATTCATCTTATGTATAAGCTTAGGTGGCTGCACTAGCTATCTTAACTTAGACTACCCGCCACAGCCGCACTACTAAAGTACTAAGTAAATATAAGTAGTACAGGTTAATCGCAATGCTATAATTACTACAACACAATAAAATCTTATAAAAATAACTATTAGTGGTGGTTGTACAGCCTTATTTTTAATGATGGGATTTTTTAGTAGGGTGTGCAAAACGCGTCTATGTGCAAAAGGTGTCTATGCACCTTACCGTGTCTGTGCGCAATCCGAGCCAGTTCTTAATCTAAGCCACCCTACTAATATTGGACGATTAACAATATAAGACTATTAAGCTACACTAAATAGCTATTATTGTAAGATTTTTTAAAGTATTACTATATAGAAGCTTCTACAGCGTTTGCACTACTTGTATCTCGCTAGCGTCTTAATTTAGCGGCCGCGCGCGCTGTTTTTGGGTAAAGAAGACGCCGCCGGCAGACTAGCGTTAACTTAACTTAATATAGCAGCAATACAACAACGCTTTATTAGATTTTTTGCTGCTTTATATAAAGCTTTTTACTTACGTATATTTGCTGTATTACAAGATTTTTGTGTAGTTACAGCATTACGTTACTGCTTTTTAAGCGCCTATTGCGTAGCTAGTTTTTTAGCCTGCGCTTTTCGCTTGCAATTACACTTTATTTTAGCTTATTATTAAGCAACTTTTACTTTCTATTAAACCTGCTTTTTATATGCTGTTGCCGCTGCTTTAACTTCTTTATTGTAAGCTTTTTAAAGTTGTAGTTGCTTAGCTTTATTTTATTCTGTGGCCTTACGCGTCTAGACGGCGTAAATCTTTCTAGAACTTATAAAAACAGCGCTGCTGTACTACTTGTCACCCTCTTAAATTGTTAAAGTTATCTACTGCGTTGTCTGCTTCTTTTTAGTATTAATTTTATATTGTAAGCCTTTGTTTTTGTAGTAGAGTAGTTTGTTTTAGACCTATAAAGAGTGTAATAAAGCTTTTAACTACTAAGCTTTAACTTTTAACTTATTAAGTACTATAGCGTTGTAAATTTTTTAAAGCTCTTTTTAACTATTCCTATTACTATGCTACCTAATTTTTAAAGCCTTATCTTGTTATTATAAGTAGTTGTTAAAGCGTTTTAGTACAACTTTTATATCTATTAGCTATACGCCTATAGCTTAAAAACTTTTTTTAATAAGATCTAGCCTTATTGTAGAGGTCTACGCGGGCTAAAAGTTATTAAAAAAATTATGTTTAGTAACCTTTATAATGCCTTGCAATTAGTAGAGGTAGTAATTAAGTTCTTAAGAGTAGTACTATAAAAGAGGTCTAAAAAGTATAATGTTAAGCAGCTATAAGCTGTAAGTTAAATAAGGTAAAAATATTACAAGAAGGATTTAATTGCTATTATAAAAATTTATAAAATTAGTTATAACATAACTGCTATAGCTGTTAAGAATAAAAAGTTAGTAACTATAACGCGCTTTTTTCTTTGTAAAGTAATTAAAAACTTATTAAAGCAATACTAAACCTACCTTGTTGTTGCTTTATCCTGTTAGTAAGTTTAAAAAGAAAACTTTATATTTCTTAACCTCTACGCTGTTAAGCTAACTTAATTAAAGCCTAAATAATCTCTAGTATATAAGAGCTAGCGGCAATAACTCTCTAAAAGCGCATACGCAAGCTAATAGCGTAATTTATTTATAATTGCTATTTTATATAGCTACTTTAGCTTAATTAGAGGTTAATAAGGCCTTTGTAAACACTTTTTTAGACTATTTTAAGACCTTAACATAAAAGCTCTTTTTATCTATATTATACGTGTTTCTAGCTTTAACGTTATATTTTTGCATTTTTAAATGTAGCAAGTTAAAGTACAACTTATATTTAAATACTAAGTTAGCTATATGCCTATTGCAATTAATTTTAAAGCTTTATTTAATAGTAAAGTTGTCCTTGTAGCAATAGAGAAACTAAGTAACTTAGCTTTAAAAAACCTTCTACTTTGTAATTATTAACGCGAAATTTTGTATTATTTCTTATATAAGTAGCAAGCCTTGCCTTATGCATCTTTTTATATATAATATAAGTTTATGCTCTTGTTGTAGGTTAAGTAACTGCTTATTGCGTCCCTAAGTTTTATTTAATTACTGCGCGCTTTAGTGTCGTTGCAACAGCGTTGTTTAATTAACTCTAAATTTTTTCGCGACTTTGCAGTACAAGAAATATTCTCCTAGTTCGCGCAATTTAATATGTGCAATTGCTTCTTAAATTAGGTTTATAGTAGTGGAGATATAACGTGTTGAAGATGGGACGACGCGCAATGTTGGGATGGTGGGGTGGCTCGGATTGAGAACTGGCTCGGATTGCGCACAGACACGGTATACGAACAGACAAGGGTCACCATCATTTCGCTTGGATGAATATCACTCGCGTTATGTCATTGCTTACGGCAACCGCTCATAGGGCGAAGTAACCATTGCGTGAGTAAATTCTTACGAGATACCTCTCCTATACGAAAAGACACCGCTAAAGATTACAGGTACATGATCAGCCGGTTTTCGCGTGTGAGTCGCGCATCTCTCATCCCAGCCTTCCGCCCAGCGGACTTTGTTCCTCAAATTATTTTCCTGAGCCAAAGCATTTAAAGTGCCCCACAGGCAGCCAAATGCCTATGATGAGAGAGAAACTATGCTTTGCTTTGTAAATCATGATAAAGCCTCCCAACGCCACACGCGAACATTCAAGCAGACAAGCCGCCAACCCCAGCTACCACTAACACTCTGATAAGACGCTCGGGACTAGGATCACCGCGAGTCCCCTCAGTTCCATCCAAACCACTCATGATGCCATCAGCCTATCGTCGCACACTTGTACCACTTGGGATTCGGGTCCTCGAAGCAGGGCTCCTTGCCGGGCGTTCCAACAGGTCCCTCATACATGGGTGGATTGGTTGCCCCTTTGCACTGCTCTTCACTCCTGGGTAGTTGTCAGAATACGTCCTGTAATAGGTGCTCGTTTTATCCAACGGTCGGAATCCCTTCAGGTATACCTATGAACGAGGACTTTTACGGACGGTACTCACAGGTGAAATGAGCACTGGCACCCTCCATACAAGCTGTAAGCATAGGCATGCTGATACCCGGGAATCGATTGATTGTAGTAAATCGCCGTGCAATCAGTATATGCGGAAATGCCAGCGTAGGCGCTGCTATTTCGGATGGTGAGAACGTAGCCGCAGTTGTATGGCTCGCCATAAGTAGGCGCAGATAGCGTGATGGGTAAGGTGGATAACAAGCTCGCGAGGTAGGTGGCAAGGTGCATCGTAGCTGTAGGTGAAAGAGGCTTAGGCAAGACAAGCAACCGGTGTTATTCTGGAGACGGTAGGTTTGCGGGGAGGAATGGCTCTTGAAAAAAGATCTGGAATGTTTTCAGAGTTATCTTGGAAGACTTATTTGGGTGTTGTGTGGTGCTTCGATGGAAAGCATGCGAACCCTAAATACTACCTGCGAGTTGCGATGAGCTCATACTTGAATAATTTCGCCAGTCGTAACCGAGCTGTCAAAATGCAAGTTCCCGTCATCAGCGTGGCTTTCGTACTCCTCTGCTTGCCTATTATGGATGTTGAGAGTCGCACACATATACCGTTTCAATGTCACCTTCACCATCCTGACGAATGCGCCTGCTATGGTGCCCTATCAAGCACGGAAATCACGATCTGGAGCCATATGGGTAATATGTCGGTCAAGACGAGTTGACGTGTTCGGAGGTAAGAGCAGGTTGACCGCTGAACCGCAGCCCTCTGGTACAACGTTGGAATGTATTCGAGACGTTAGCAGCAGCGGCGTGGCGTAACATCTGGGACTATAATCTAGCTCTGGTGCGCTTGACACAGTTTGCTACTTCATCTCTGCAACAGCGCGAGCACCTATTGGTCGACGGTAGCGGTGAGTATGGTTGGCGGTGTTACTGCAACGGTATGACGAAAGAAACTGGAAAAAACATAGCGTTCACAGTGGTCGCACCGGTTCCTTAGATAGATGTGCTACGAACGGTTTTAGTAGCATCAGGACAAATACGGTCGAAAACGAGAAGCCGTAACGGTACAGTGAATGTCGTGTTCTGAATATCCAGGATTCGGCGTCGGGACTGGACATGTGCCAGTGTGCATCAGCCAAGAGGCTCGTAACTGCTTGATAGTCTTGATATGAAACTGCACTCCAAAGTCATTCACGGTCTATCATTCTGTCCCTATCGTCCTTCTTGTTTGTGCTGGAGGTTGAGCGACTCAACAAACCAAGCCCTTTCGTGAATAGACATAGGAAGACAAGAGACCAGATGTGTCGAACAACTTCCGATGAGACGCATCGAGTATTCGCAGCTATTAAGATGACAATGTGATTCAAGAATGTACAATGGGATAGCATGATCTATCCATAGATGAGAGGAATAATTGGAACATGGAGTACATGATGACGAGTTCGGACGACGGTCTGGAAAGTGGCCGAGTACAAGCGGAGGTAGGATACAGTGTAGTAACAAAAGGACTGGCGCATAGCTTGCAGTCATGGTAGGTGTAACACCACTGTGGCGTGTTTGCTAGATGCGGGCGTAGTAGAAGTGGGCAAAGAGACGGTCCTCGCGTGGCGTCCACGTGACAACGCGAGATCTCGACGCGCCAACATCTCGACATGGGATCAAATCTCTGAATTCATGTCTAAACTTACCCCAACTGCCACCAAAAAAAAGTATGAGCCGAGCAAGCATCGAACAAGCCCTCACAGGTTTGATACCTACGCTGAGCGGGCCACTTCCACCAGAGCTGGTCGAACTAGCGCTTTCGCTGCTCACACGTTCGCGAAGCGTCGCGACATCGATGAAGCCGGATGAGGAGATCGCACGACCATACGCATGTGCGCAATTAGCATGTGAGAGGTATGAAAAGCTTCGCCTACATAGATGTACACAATACTGACTTCCAAAGGCTAAAGAAACGTCTCAACCTCCCTACCATAGCATCACGCCCACCCTGCCCCCCACGCATATACAAGAAACTATACAACTACCTCAGCAGCGCACTTCCCGAAAGCACAGCTACCCGCGAACCAACGACACCGCGGAAGCCGACGGCTTCAGCCCCCGCCTCAGCACGCAACACGCCGAAAACGCCGTTGAGCGCAAGGAAGACACCAAGAAGCACACGGAGGGGTGACGAGAACGTTGGGGAAGCGCCAGAATGGGTTATGCCCACTATACGCGCCTTGGCAAGAACATTCGAGTACACCAGTTTGATACCACACGTGTACACGGGCGTAGAATCCACCTACCCTCTGCTTTCCCGCATGTCCGCCGCCGCCGCCGCCGCCGAAACACCCAGCAAGCGCCCCAATCGAGCCCCAACCACTTCTTCCTCGGGAGAAGTGAGCGACACACGCGTACTGAGCCTCGTCGTTATGATGTTTCTGCTAGTCTACTCACGCATGAGAGACATCGACGTCTCGATACAACAATACAATGAATGGCTGGCAAAAGCTATCAAGGCCGTATTGGAACTGCCCGCCGCCAAAGGCGTTACGGAGCAGGAAATGCACGTCAAAATAGAGGAGACGATGAAGTTGGCAAATGAAGAGGGATGGCTGCAGATGCAGTGGTTCGATAGTGTTAGGCCTCAGGGTGATGGAGAGGACATGGAAGGCGTGGAGATGAGCGACAGTGCTGTAGCCAAGGGGAAGGGTTTGGGGCTGAGGGCTGGTGGGAGTGATTATATTGGCTTGGGGACGATGATGCAGGATGCAACTGATTATCTAGGTGAGCGTCAGCAGGAGGACTATATGAGGTGGAAAGCAAAGATTCTAGCGAGGGTGCAGGAACTGGAGACGACGGTGTAGTTGGACAGTGTGCTAACCAGCATCAAATGAAAGTAGTGCCTGGAGGGACTCGCCGCCTATTCCATACATGGAGATATCCCGTCTAGCCTGGCGCCCAAGGGGAGAGGCGGTCGAAACGCCTTGCACATGGGCGAACCGGGTGTAGCGCAAGACGTATGAAAGCATCCAAGGGACAGGATGAAACTGACGCGAGCCAAGAGTCGAAAGAAGCACAAACGACCTGCTGTAACAACACAAAAGCTAATCTGTAGGAGCACGCCACCGAATAAGCGGATGACAAGGTCGAATAGCAAAAGGCTCCAGCAGGTCTCACTGGAGCCTCACGGTATCACATTGTTTCCTATGTGCACATCTACTTTACAAAGTTGACTGTCTGTCTCCTGTCTCCAGGCACGTCCATCATACGGCGCGCCATACTCAGCTCTAAGCCGTCATGCTATGTACTCGGACCACGTTCTTCCCCCGGTTCCAGATGCTGACAACCTTGGTATCCACTCGACCCACCTCTCTCTTTGTACTGGCCTGCTCACCCGGCTTGGTCACTTCAGCTGGTGGTACGTCTTCGATACTGAAAAAGATGTGCATGTCGTTGTGAAGACGTCGGTTCTTGAACGGTGACATCTCATTGGTCACTACCGTCACCTTAGTGATCCTCTTGATGCCAAGTTCGGCCTTGTGAGCTGCGAGAAGGTGGCCAGCCGTTGCGCCGATGGGTGAACCTAGAGGTATTCAGGAAGAGTTTTCAACAAAATCGATGAGCCGAAAATGAGGCCAGGAGCACCTTACGGTAGAAGTCGGGTGACGGGCACACTTGCCGAGTATCAATGAGTGCTGCAAAAGAAAATGACTTACCGATCAGGGCTCTGAATTCTTCACTCCCAATGGTGAAGACATCACCCGGCCAGGTCGACAACTTATTCTTGCCGGCATTCTTCAAAGCTCGAGCGACCAAAAGACTAGTGTCGGGGTTGATCACATTGTGAGCGCCATAGACGCGAAAATTCTTGACATTTGGATTGTCGCGGACCCAGTAGGCCCAGAAAACATCGGATGCGAGCTCGACTTTAGGAAGCTCTCCGGGTAATGCACTGCGACCCCATGCCATCTTACTAAGAACGGCATGGCGTGGACTCTCAATGTTCTTGGCAATGAGACCTCCGTCGTAGTTGATGGCGAACTGATAGACGGCGCCTGTTGCCTGTAGCGTACTGTCAGCATTGTGCTTTCAAGGCGGAACGGCTTCCCAATTTGGCCTATGCTACCATGCAAACATGGTGAAAATGTATGCGACATACCGTATACTGTTTGCTCCCGACCTTGTACTTCTGGTCTATGATAGGGATCGTCTGACCCCATTCGTCATCCGGGTCTGCAACCCAGTATTCATCGTAATGTTGAATTGAGTAGCAGTCGTTGCTTCCTTCTTGTAAGTCACCCTCGTCGCTGTACTTTGATTGTGAGTTGAGACCCAGACCTTCAAACGTCGCTTTGAGTCCCATGCCCTCAAAATCGCACTCCCAGCCCTTGTCATACATCGATTCGTGCCAAAACCACGTTTGGAGCTCAGCTGCCATGGAAGTTAGTCACTTGCCACTGACCTCTTAGATGAATACTGTACCTACCCCTGAGATCACCGGTCCATTTACTCGCGGCCGAAGGCGGTTGTCTAGTATCTTGCTCTAGCCATCCAGCGCCTCTGTCGGTAGCCTCCATGAGACACATCATATGGTCTCCCTTTTTCAGATACTTATCCCAAAGAGCCTGATCGGCATACTTGCTTGTGTCAAAGTCGTCACCGCCCAAGGCAGGCGCGGACTGAGGAGGATTGAGCTCGGGAGGGCTGAACCGGGGAGACGCCTTCGAGGAGCCGACACCGAAGATCGTGGGAGAGAGTGCAGCAGGGCTTTCGATGATGCTGCCGGTACCCAATGCGGCGAGCGCGATAGTGACACCTGAAGCGATCCGGCGCCTCATCTCTGGAATGTGCAAGTTGAGTTGTGTCGTCAAGTCGAATACTGGGAGGCGCGTATGCGTGGAAAGCGCGGTTGTCACTTGATATGCACTAAACGCACGTAGCGGTGACGTGAGTGAAGTAGGAGCAACTGAGAGAGCCGAGATATAGTGATAGCGTGAGACCTCGTGAGACCTCGTAAAACCAAGACATTGGAATCTAAATACTCTGAGTAGAACAATGCTTTCATCATATTGATCGATACTATCATACCTACCAAAGCCGACATCACAATCTTACTCTTTGTATAGCTCCGCCGTCCTCACCCTCCCCTCCTCAAGCACACTCCAGAACCCCCCACCCTCACTGCTACCTCTCGGCACAAGCCTAATCCCAAAATCCCTCGGAATAGCCACCAAAGCACTCTTGATAGCGTTGTAATCCACGTAATCAGTATTCGGAGGACTCGTCACACTAGTCTCAATCCTATACAGACTGAGTAAACGAAACAACGCAGCATAGATGAGCTTGCTTGCTATCAAAGCGCCGGGGCAGGACCGGGAGCCGGCGCCAAAGGAAAGGTGAGGGGGGTTAGCGTGGGAATTTGGTGTGTATAAGGAACCTGGAGATGAGGGGAGAGTGAGCCAGCGTTCTGGGTTGAAGGTAACGGCGTTGGGACCCCAGTAGTCTGTGTCTACGGGATGTCAGCTCTCTATCCCAAAGCTGCGAGTAGGGTGGAGTTGTATGTTATCTTACCATGATTACCAGCCTGAGCATTGATCAACACCATTGTTCCCTTTGGTATAACAGCCTCCCCCCACCTCACCTCTCCCATCGTCTTACGCGGTAAACTCATATTACTAACTGTGTAGTACCTCCCCGCTTCCTTCACAATAGCGTTCAAGTATGGTACACTTTCCTTTTCAAAGTCGGTTGCCCAAGCTTCCTTCAACGCCGCGTCGTCAGGGTACATTTTGCGTATCTCGGCATACGCGCGGTCTTGGTAGATCTGGCCTGTGGGTGTGGATAGAGAGCCGATGCAGGAGACGAGGGTACCAGGTATAGTTTCGAAGCCGCCGGAGACGAGGGACAGGCAGATGGAACTTACTTCTACACCTGTGAGGCGCGTTTCTTCGTCCTTGAGGATGGCGGCGCTGATGCATGGTATTTCGGTGCCGTTCTTGATCATCTCGCGGACTTTTTCAAGGAGCTCGTTAAGATACTTGTCTCGTCGTTCGCGCATTTCTTTTGAGCGTCGGTTCTTTTCGTTGTTAGGGAGGTACCTTAGGATGGGAACGTAGTCTTGGTAGTTCTCGGAAGCGGAGCGGAGGAGCGAGATAGCTGATCCGACTTCGAGGATTTCGCGCAGGAGGTCGTCATAGACTGCGTCCATGCGGATGCCATAGCATAGCGTCAGTGTTGTATTGAGGGCGTAGCGCTGGATGTAGGGTCGGATGCTGACTTCGACTTTCCCACTCTTGCTGTCGCGTTGGAGGTCTCGAACGATGCAGTAGGATTCCAGGTCAAACATGTCGTAGTACTTTTTCATCATGCTCTTACTCAAAGTAGTCGATGCAGCTTTGCGCTTGTTCCGACAACTCTCATCCCATGGAGAGCTTCCAATAGTGAAGCCTTGTGTCGAGGATATCAAGCCATGGAAGGTATATAGTTTCGGCCGATCGATCAGTCCTTGCGAGTTTGTAACCAGGATCTTCTTGCAGTCTTCAAAGGAGTTGACAATTACAGCGCGCGTATTACCAAGTCGAATCTGAAAAACCGAGTTGCCATACTGTCGCCACCATTTCTCACATACTGTAGCATGGTCGTCGCCGAGCTGGGTGAGATGACCTGTGATTGGGAGAGGGCCTGGTATCTCTGGTATACCGCGAATATACGGGATGTCGGTGCGGGTAAACAACTGCTATCATTAGCCTGCAATTCGGTCGATAAATAATGGGATGATTACCTTGTATGCTACGAACAATACTGCTGCAACAATTGAGACTACCACTGCATGACTAGAAGGCATGTACCTAACGTGTGGTAGTATGTCCGGCAGATGATCCATGTTAGAATTCAGTAACGCAAAGTCTGAACGTCAGCATCAAGCAGATCGTTTGTCAGTAGGAGAACGACATGATCTACTTATACTCGCCATCCTCCAGACATGCTACGACACTACCTGCACTGGATGCTATTGTGCATGATAGTGAGGGAGTTACTCAGAAACATTCCGAAGATAAGAAGCGGCTTATCAGTACATACTGCGCCCACCTTTGAGCCCTGTAAAAAGCGCGCAACGCGCTGACAGCACCTCTTGACTAACGCCTACTAGGGGAGGCTATCATGAGCGCGTGTACTTGCCAAATAAAGCTGGTAGGTGGAAGCACAGCGTACGTCAATATCATTTCAGGCAAGATGGATGCGAGACACCATCCGACATTCGAAGAAGCTCGTGTTTTTCTAGTAATCATAATCACTAGCGCAAGTCGGGGACCCAAAATTCCGTTAGTGGCTTACCAAGACCAGAGGTCCTGCGTCATTTATGTTAGCTTCTCTTATTTATGTCTGTTGATGTTATTTATTGTTAATTATAGAGGGTAATATGAATAACACTATACGTAACACTCTACGTAGTAGTTGTAAGAATAGTATATATACTATTCTAGAGGTGTGTTAGCGAAACGGCCTAGAGCTATGTTCTTACAGTAGTATAACGTAGGTTTATAGTAAATATAGCACGATACATAATAAAACACATGTGTAAAGATCGTCCGAAGATGATCTAGGGTTGATTCTCGGGGAATGAGTGGGCGACGATGGACGGGGTGGTGTACTAGCACGATTGGTAGATCGATGTAATAGTACCGTGTCTGTGCGCAATCCGAGCCAGTTCTCAATCCGAGCCACCCCACCATCCTAACATTGCGCGTCGTCCCATCTTTAACACGTTATATCTCTACTACTATAAACCTAATTTAAAAAGCAATTGCATATATTAAATTACGTAAACTAGGAGAATATTTCTTATACTGCAAAGTTGCAAAAAAATTTAGAGTTAATTAAATAATACTGTTGCAACGACACTAAAGCGCGTAGCAATTAAATAAGACCTAGGGACGCAATAAGTAGTTACTTAACCTATAATAAGAGCACAAACTTATATTATATATAGAAAGATACGCAAGGCGAGGCTTACTACTTATATAAAAAATAATACAAAATTTTGCGTTAATAATTACAAAGTAGGAGGTTTTCTAAAGCTAAGTTACTTAGTTTCTTTATTGCTATAAGGATGACTTTACTATTAAATAAAGCTCTAGAATTAATTATAATAGGCACACAGCTAACTTAGTATTTAAATATAAGTTATACTTTAACTTGCTGTATTTAAAGATATAAAAACACAACGTTAAAGCTAAAAACACGTATAATATAAATAAAAAGAGCTTTTACGTTAAAGTTTTAAAATAGTCTAAAAAAGTGTTTACAAAAGCCTTATTAACTTCTAATTAAGCTAAGGCAGCTATATAAAATAGCAATTATAAATAAGTTACGCTATTAGCTTACGTATACGCTTCTAGAGAGTTATTGCTACTAGCTCTTGTATACTAGAGATTGTCTAGGCTTTAATTAAGTTAGCTTAACAGCGTAAAAGTTAAGAAATACAAGGTTTTCTTCTTAAACTTACTAACAAGATAGAGCAACAACAAGGTAAGTTTAGTATAGCTTTAATAAGTTTTTAATTACTTTATAAAGAAAAAAGCGCGTTATAGTTACTAACTTCTTATCCTTAACAGCTATAGTAGTTATATTACAACTAATTTTATTAATTTTTGTAACAGTAATTAAATTCTTTTTATAATATTTCTACCTTATTTAACCTATAGCTTATAGCTGCTTAACATTATACTTTTTAGACCTTTTTTACAGTACTACTTTTAAGAACTTAATTACTACTTCTACTAATTGCAAGGCATTATAAAAGTCACTAAACATAATTTTTTTAACAACTTTTAGCCTGCGTAGACTTTTACAATAAGGCTAGATCTTATTAAGAAGAGTTTTTAAGCTATAGGCATATAGCTAATAAATGCAGAAGTTATACTAAAACGCTTTAACAACTACCTATAACAACAAGATAAGGCTTTAAAAATTAAGTAGTATAGTAATAAAAATAGTTAAAAAAAGCTTTAAAAAATTTACAACGCTGCAGTACTTAATAAGTTAAAAGTTAAAGCTTAGCAATTAGAAGCTTTATTACACTCTTTATAAGTCTAAAACGAACTACTCTGCTATAAAAATAAAGGCTTATAACACAAGATTAATACTAAAAAGAAGTAGATAATATAGCAAATAACTTTAACAATTTAAAAAAGTAATAAGTAGCACAGCAGCGCTGTCTTTATAAGTCCTAAAAAAATTTACGCTGTCTAGACGCGCAAAGCTGCAGAATAAGATAAAGCTAAGCAACTATAACTTTAAAAAGCTTATAATAAAGAAGTTAAGGCGGCAGCAACAGTATATAAAAAGTAAGTTTAACAAAAAGCAAAGGTTGCTTAATAATAAGCTAAAATAGAGCGTAATTGCAAGTAAAAAGCGTAAGCTAAAAAACTAGCTGCGCAACAGGCGCTTAAAAAGCAGTAACGTAACGCTGTAACTGCACAAAAATCTTATAATATAGTAAATACACGTAAGTAAAAAGCTTTATACAAAGTAGCAAAAAATCTAATAAAGCGTTATTGTGTTGCTGCTACATTAAGTTAAGTTAACGCTAGTCTGCCGGCGGCGTCTCCCCTACCCAAAAACAGCGCGCGCGGCCGCTAAATTAAGACGCTAGCGAGATACAAGTAGTGCAAACACTATAAAAGCTTTTATATAGTAATACTCTAAAAAATCTCACGATAATAGCTATTTAGTGTGGCTTAATAGTCTTATATTGTTAATTGTCCAATATTGGTGGGGTGGCTCGGATTGAGAACTGGCTCGGATTGCGCACAGACACGGTACCGTGTCCGTGCGCGTTTTGAGCCAGTTCATGTTTTGAGCCACCCCACCAAACTACCACCTACACAAATCG